>NNCF01129598.1:425396-468798 GCA_002313205.1 Laupala kohalensis
GTCATACGCAGTTTGCAACTGCTTTTTTGGCAATGAAGCTTATTTGTATACAAATCTTCCTCCACACGGACTAACTTAAGGCAACACACGACAATGGCGACGAGTCGGTTCGAAAAATAAGAGAACGTTTAAAACAAAATTTTAAAAAGAAATAAATAAAAAGCAGGTAAGTATTTGACAAATTTTCGAGTAATATTAATTCAAAAAATTTATTGACATTTCACTCATGCTAGAACATTTTCACTCCGTTTTTTGTAGCAGTGTAGTTTGTTAATATTTATACAGGTGTTCTAAAGTTCATCAAACGTTCAAAGCTTCCTCTGAAAAAGCAATTTTTGTCACCAGTTATTAACAACAGAAGAGACACCTGCACAAGATTCTCTTCAATAGGAACACATGTGTTTGCAGTTTTATTTTCGATTGTTATGTCAGTTTTGTCAGTGATGACATTAAGAGATTTATAAGTTTAAAAATCTTTTTAAAAACAACCTCTTATTTACGATTACTGATGTCAAATAAAGAAAATGTAGTAAAACGTAAACAATAAGTAAAAAATTTTACTGAGGCAATGCAAAATGTTATTTATAAGTGGATATAGTTCGCATGCGAGTATTCTAACAAAAGTAATATCCAAATTTAGCCAAAAGTAGTATCCAAATGAAATAGATAAAGGTCATTGTATTGTGTCGAATTAAATATCTAAAAATCTTGTCACACATGAGAGGTTCATACAGGCAGGAATATATTTACGCGATTACTTGCAAGATTTGTTCACATTATACTAACTAACTAACTAGGCGAGGATCTTTTTATTCTTCAACAACTTATGGGTCTTTAAAGCTCAATAACACGAATATTCATTTCTTGCTCCGCTTATTTTGCATGACAACTGATTTAAAGATCGAAGATTGAATGGTGTGCACATTTCATCTAAGAATTTTGTGGGAATGTCCGGAACGAGTGGGTTTCTTTAGGGCCCTTTCACAACACCCAATTTTATCCGCACGGAGTCTTGGCACAGACAAAATAAACATTCAACCTCAGAAAAATTCCGATAGAGTTGAAAATTCGTCTCTGTCTTCTAATCATAATTTCAAACAAAATTTTAAACAAAGTTTTCATCAATCCACCTAGCACTAAAAATGAGAAACTGCACTCCAATATTTCTTTCATTGGTAAATTTCGCATTCGTCAAACAAATACCTTAATATAAATTAAATAATTAATCTAATCGTGGAAATTCATTCTATCCTCTCTAATTAGTAAAGGTTTAGTTAAGAATATTCAGGATTTAAAAACAAATGTATATAATTGATAGAGATTAGGTAATATTCTAAGAAAACACTGGAATATATTTTATTCACTGGAATATATTTTGTTATGTATATGAGAGATATAAAATTAATCTTCTTTAGCCACTGAAGTCTGTATTTTTCCGCTGTGATGACTTTAAATAGAATTTGAATGTACTATCCTTCAAACAGGCTCAGCCAGGGAGGTTGCTGTTTTTCTCTTCAAGCACTTGCGTATAAAAATCTTTTTTGTAGCAAAAGTCCTAGGAAACATATTAATTATAATTCATTGTTATACACGGAACCTTTAATCAATAATGTATTCATCATTAAATTGTTTGTAGTTTGTACTGTATGTATGTATGTATGTATGTATGTATGTATGTATGTATGTATGTATGTATGTATGTATGTATGTATGTATGTATGTATGTATGTATGTATGTATGTATGTATGTATGTATGTATGTATGTATGTATGTATGTATGTATGTATGTATGTATGTATGTATGTATGTATGTATGTAGGACCACGAATGACGAGTGCCAGTGAGGCTCAGATTTTGTGTGAGTTTACTCACTAGACACATCATGAGTCTTACCGAGATCGGAGGAACAGCGTCTAGATAGGATCCAGATTGCTGTATCCGTGTATAACAACTGCGGTTGTTAGTCGCAGAGGGTGAGCTTTCCATACATCACAGCTATTCAAACTGAGACATGGAAATGAAAACTACAAATTTTATCTTACCGCACCTGGGAATTGAACCCCGGATGACTTGGTGACGAGCGATCACGCTGACACCGTAGCCACGGAGGACTTTTGTAGTTTGTATTATTGTATTATTATACTACTGTTTATTTTATATATATAATAGATCAGCCTGGGAAGTAAAATGTATTTTTTGATAATACTCTAAGAAAACATGTATTTTGTTTTGTGTGAATGAGTAAAATTTCTATTCTATTATATTAATCAGTGAGATCTACATTTACTGAAGTCTTTCATCATCTCTGTGCACTGTGATACGAAATCGCTAAAACGTGGTCAAGAGGACGAAAATAAATTTTCAGAATCGGATAATTTGATTGTTAATAAGGACGGACAAATTATTGGTCACGAAAATGACGCAGGTCGGTCGACATTTGCGAATCTCTTCATATCTTCACATTGTGCACGGTGGGCAGATAAAAAGTTCGACGTCGGTTGAAGAAGGAAAGTATCTCGCACTTGTAAAAACTGTTCTCATGTTCTCACCGCTATAAAAACTGGAATATTACTCCCATTTCTTTTATATTCGACAAATGTATTTCTCTCAGAATAGCAAGTAGAACTGATGTTTTCTTCCCAAATGTTCAAGGAATCTTGAAATGAATTTAATTATTAGTTGAGTTGACATTGAAATTAATATAGTGTAAATGAAGATTTGAGTGTCCGATTTTAAAAAAATGTAATATCCAAAAAGGCCAGAAAAATTAACTATTTCTTTCGATCTGGATCATGACCACTCAATATAATTGTAATAGAATCGTGAGGGCTTGGTCAATAAAAACAATTTCTGAATAACTCGCCAATGTTTCGGTTTTTATTTGAAACGTTCTTCACGGCTAAACAGGTGACAATTATTATCAGAAACAAGTGAAATTACTTTAACAGAAAATAATTTATAATAATACAAACAAACAACAATACAAATAAGTTGGAAATAACTTGAAGTATATAAGCAGACACAATCCGTTTTTTACTCTCATAGTTAACTCTCAAGATGGTACACAGTGCGGTGTGCTGGGAAGAATATCACAAAGTAGGATGGAGTTTCTTACCAGATCTCCCATGATTTGTCTCTAATAGAATAACGAGGTGTGCTAGAATATTATATTGTTAGTATTATTGCTTTTTTTGTGTATTATTGTGTACGATTTTCTGTTTAAGTAATTTACTTGTTTATGATAGTAATTGTCATCTGTTTATGTTATTAGCCCTGAAGAACGTTTCAAATAAAAACCGAAACGTTGGCGTGTTATTAAGAAATTGTTTTTATCGACCAAACCCTCACGATTCCATGACAAATACTTCTTTCGTTTTTGGTGACCACTAAAACTAATCGATTCTCAGCTTCAGGCAAATTCGACGCGATTTCCCTACGACGCCCACCATTTAATGGCTCCGTTCCAATGTGCGAGGTGAAGCCAAGCAAAATTCTGCACTTGGCTGCAGATAATCGACAAGTGTGTGCACTGTATTCCGCCGCGCAATCGAATTGAAGTGTCGGTTGCGTAAGCGGCGGCGCTTACGAGGTCAAGCGCAGTTGTTGAACTCGCGGTTGGCGCAACCGGCGACTGACTGAAGGATTCGAGTCAAGACATCGTCTTATCCTCCATCGTATTCCTAGGAGCTACCGCCGTAAACTGAAAGCAGCATTTGCGTTGACTGAATGACGTCACACAAATTAGCGTACCTCGTAACTCCCAAACTATGCCAGCTCTTACTCCGAGAAATAACAAACAGTTGCTGTAGGCAGAAATGGAGTTAGGAGTTTGACAATCATTATGTGTAATTAAATACACCTGTCACACTCGAATAATGAAGTTTGCTCAAGAGTAAAAAGCGGAACAACAAGAATATATTCAAATTTAATACAGTTCAATATATTTACATCCGTAATTCGACAACGTCCGTAGAACATTCACAGTAAAGGAGTACTTGTAAAAATGAATGTAGAACTCCTTCAAATTGTCATTCGTCACACTTCAAGATTCATCAAGAGGAGTTAAATTTCTATCACTATAATAGTGTTCTTTACATGACATCCAAGCATGTTCGAAAAACTACGCTATTGCAAAATCCCTAACAAGAAGACCCCGATAAATATTACACGCAGATGTCTTATATTTGTCATTTTCAGAAAAAGGTTCCAGCCACAGTAACAAAAATATCATTGGACTACCATGGAACAATAGTAAGCGACCCCATTTCATACTCATCCTATTTACAGACTGTCCTAAACCTAAATTCAGGAGAAGAAAGTCATTCGAAAAAAAAAATTAACTAGTGTCAGGAGTCTCGAAGAATATTGAGATTCTTAACTACATGGTACCGGTTTGATTTGGTGGCAATTAAATAGTGATACTTGACAATTAAAAATATGAAATGGGCCCACGCGATTGTTGTCGTAAATACGTACTTTCTATGGTCGTGAAAAAATATATAGATATCAGAGTTTGCCCTCCAGAGAGAGAGAGAGAGAGAGAGAGAGAGCTATATGAATGCTAGATAAACCAAAATTCAGCTTATTCAATTTTGCATTCATCGATATGAAACAAATATATTTGTCACAGCTGGCTGACTTTTTATTGCGGGCAGAAAATAAAGAATGGGTTTTTGTCGTTTCTCGGCGTTCTAAAAATTTATAATTTAAGAATCATCATTTTTTTCAACTTGCATTCAACTAAAACGTGTTTAAATCGCGAGAAAATTTTACGATAATATATTAACGTTCACGAGCTGTATGGAGAAATCGATCGTAGCGAACAAATATTTTCGTAACTAAGTGAACTTATTAAAATGTGAAATTGTCGAACTCAAACTTCTTAAACACGTAGATGACTCACTATATACGTCTTATGTACGAATCTATACTCTGTGGTGGGTATTTATGAAACTTTGCGAAACTGAACGAATAGTCCACAAGAGACTGGTCGCTCCAGTGAAGTTTTATCCTCACTCCGGAAAATTTACACCTTAATCATGAAAGCCCTAGAGGCTACTTTTACAGAAACAGACGAGGAAAAACAAAACACTCAAGGCGACCTATAATGACAAGGAAAACCGCGTGAAATATTATCATACATACTCTATGCTTGTTATATTATTTGCAAACGAAAATGGCTTCTAACAGCTTAGGATGTTTCCTTGAACTCCGCTGGTCCCTCAACCCCTAATACGCATACCTGTCGGCTTTCCGGGGTTGAGCTCTTAGTCACCTACTGGACCCTAAAAATTGACAATAATACTTTTTTTATTTACCGTTTTATTACAAGTTTAATGTTATTTCGGCAATCTTCATACAATTAAAAAGAAAGTGAATCTAGCCACTATATAATTACGGCAAAATTAAGGGTTTAGGACCGGTTCCTTCTTCCATTTACGATTGATTCTATACTTCTTAATTTTATTACATTTAGACTTATTTTATTTGCAGTTTAATATACATTACAAATATTACATTATAATTGTAATAAAACGCATATAATAAAACAATATGTAATATAATAAAGAAAAAGACACTCTTAAGAGTAAATAACGCGCTGAACTCACAAATCAGAACCGCGAAGTACCGACGAAGGCATTAAAATCTAATCTGTGTACCTCTGTCATTCAATAAAATGATTTTTGTATTCGGTGGAATAAAAATGAGTTTCTGTTATTCTTTATACTGTACCAGATCAGTTGACAGTGTTATGGTGGGACTATAGTGAGTTATATCTTGACGCAGTGAAACGATCAATACGGGGCAGAACCTATCTTTGGCCTCGGACCTTCCGGATAGTAAGAGCAGCGAAATGCCAATTCTTTTAAACTCATCAGGAAAACTCCAACTCCTTATGGGTTACTCAAGAAAATAGGCTCTATCCTTCGATAATAAATTTCAAATAATCACTTTCTACTTTGTGTCAGTAAAAAAAGAAATTTGTGGATACTAATGAACATTATAGAACTACCAACTACCAATCCATGAACATTTTTGCGAGACTAACCTTTAAGAAAGGATATTTGTACAAAAATCATAACATTCACAAAAGAAAATCCACGAGTACTCAGTTATAAAATATAATCCATTTGTAAACTCCAGAATATCCACTTCTAGACAAGTCTTCTTTTTCTGGAATTACTAGTTTAATTTTTATTATTGAAAGGAAGAAATCTTTACTGGATATAACGACTAGTTGATTCAATTTATAGAGAATTTGTATCTAAAACGCTAAAATAATATTTCTTCTAAATTAAATTAAATTTACAATTGAAAAGGAAAAAGTGAGATATTTAACGGTTTTTCTTATACTGTTATGTATGTTTCTTAATGTCTATGGCCAATGCATCATTGAATATTATTATTATCATCCTTATTTACATACCCTTTCAAATAATTTTGCCAACTTCACATACGGGAATGATCTTCAAGCAGGGTGGACTAATTTTTATTTTGAATAAAATGTTAATAAAGCAAAGATTGAAGAATAGAAAAATAGACAAATATCGTAATATATTTAATAGTTCATCATTGTACTTATTTATATGGTATTTGTTGTTTATATCAACAAATGTTCCAATGAATACTATTTTGTGATCATGGAAACCAGTAGAATATAAATTTCACATGCATAAATGCATGTATGTTACAAAGTGGAGATTTATTTATATTGCATTGCAATGAAATGTTTCGTACTCCATCCTTTTTATCTTCCCCTTGACGTTTCAGCCACATGTGCACGTCAATTCCAAAAATTTGGAAAACTGGAAAGGAACTTACATGCCCCGACTTGGGAAGTAATATTTGATAAGAAAGTGCAATCGCGTAAAATGATCTAAGTGTTCTGGTTCGAAGGCGACTTCACCGTGGAGGGTGATGAACACGTAACTTTTTTTTAATACTACGCACACGGACAGTAGAAAGAAGACAGAAGTTAACCGATCACGATTTATTACAGTGCCCAACAGTTGAAGTTTGACAATACGTCGACTTTATATCTTAGAATCCAAGCGACTAGATGTGTCGGTTACAAGTACGTAGATAGATATCGGAGACAACAAAGAAAATTATGACCAGCCAGTTCTCAACAGAGGACACCTTTGCGAGGCAACGGAATCAGAACAGAAAGTATCGATTTGTGTGTCTGATTTGGCATGGTCTTTGTAAGCAGTATATTCTGTAGCCTAAGATATTACTATTCAATCACCACCTTTGCTGTTGTCTTTCCAATTGCTCATGTTTGAAGCGCCTCTATTCCGATTATTCGTTTTTGACCCAGTAGCACAAGCGGAAGCGCAACCTTTAAGCTCAATGCAAAAGAAATGCGATAAAGATACAAGTAATGAAACGATATAAGTTAGAAAAATAATATTTTCATCATCTACAAGTATTTTCAGCCATCTGAGATTGTACATCATCTACTCTGCTATGACAAGTAAAATCTCTTGTAAGGTAGAGACGAATCCTGTTGATGCTCTTAAAATATAAAATAGAGACAGAGTTTTCGTTATAATTATCGATTACTGTCGATAGCTTAGGCCACCGCAAACTATCAACAAAATTACTTCACTAGAAATTGTAATATTTTGTTTAGTATCGGATTGTGGTGATACTGCACAATTTACTCTACCCAATATTTCCATGTGCTCAGAGTTGAATTACAAAAACTAAATAATGAATTTCATTTCTTCCATTCTTTGGGCTATTCATACAAAGTGAATTTAGAAAATGATATTTAAGAAAGAAGAAAAAATCGATAGCAGAAATATATTAAGAACTAAACATACGTACTTAGGCGATTTCCCAATTCTCTATAAATTTATCTAACACATCAGTTACACTTCATTAATATCCAAAAACCTTTTTAACTGCTCAACCTCAACATCGAAATAGTACTACTTTAAATTCATTAATTTAAGTTCTATATTGACGTAGCCCCGAGGGTAGTTTTACTATAATTCAACATGCCTATATAGTTGCAAATGGTATACCTTTACCAAAATGCAAGAATCCTCAAGCAAGTGTATCAAGAAGGCTGATTACCTTTCACAAATGTCAACTTTTACATTGAAGACTTAGTAGCACCTTAGAATTGTTATAAAAGTCATTCACGGGTGGCATTGTAAATGCTTTGAAATCTTTTATTGATATTTATCCATTCTATCTTTTGTTCAAGCAATCATAGTGGCTTAATTGAGGGTATTTTTATATTTTTCTCTTCCCATTTTAGGCTTACTATTTAACAGAAGTTTAGGACGGAGATGCGTCGACTTCAGTGTGTTTGACCAATCTTGTAACGACATTGCAAACAAGCTCTTACCGGTCACCTACTAATCGTGATCCAGAGAAAAATATTTCTCTCTTCTGTACTTGTAATATACTTCATATCTAAATTAAAATGTATTACAGCGCTTATAAATGATGACTATGCTTTTAGTGGGCTATTTAATAAATTATTTCCATACAAAAAGCGCCATTGCATTGTAAAAACGGAAACGTCGAAAAGATTCTTCAAAAACATGTACATTCATACTTTTTAACTAAAGGGTATGACGAGAGAAACGGTTCGATTATAACCAGCAGCTTAAAAAGATCAAAGAGGGCAGAAGAACCTCGAGAGAGCGGACGTGGAGAATCAAAGAAGACGATGGAGGGGATGCTGTTTGATAGATGGTGTATATGCGCTTCCAATCATGTTCAAGTAGGTCAAGTGCCGCTGACGTTGGGCGTCCTGCCGGTGGCGTCGCGTGACCAGCGTCCAGCAGCACGTGTCATCGACACTCGGCGACATCCTTTCAAACATTCTCAACATCTTCCACGACCCATGACGATCGATACCTGTAAAAAAATCAAATTTTAGGACGTGCTGCGGAAAATGAGATTTGAAGTGGATGCACAGTGAAACTTCCCTTAATGGACACTTCTCAATAGCGGGCACTTCTTTAGAGGGCACTTCTTCACTTCCCATCATTTTATTGTACGTTAACTTTAACTTCCACAAAGCGGACACATCTCCGAGGAGGTGGACGGAGCGGTGTTCACGGCAGGTTTTCTCGGGGTTCTCCCGTTTCTCCCATATATTCTTCGAAAGAAGGCAAACGAGGTCAAGAGATACATAACTTGCCTACTGCGATGGACAATTGAACGTGTTTTTTATCTTGCCACTAGCTCCGTAATCTGATAATCAAGTGGGGCAAAATCTCCATTTTTCTAAGTGCATTAAGTTGATGAATTTTCGTTTGCGGCGTAGGATCGGGGATGAAATCATTGGATACTCCCCCCTCCACCCAACTCGTTAGGACTCGACGGTTCGTGCGGTTGAGAGTGTTTATGTCTTTTAAGAATTGGAGCCTCTGAACGAAAAAAAGTACCAAACGTGTATATCCAATGAGGGCATGTTAATAATGATAATAATAATATTCAATGATGCATTGGCCATAGACATTAAGAAACATACATAACAGTATAAGAAAAACCGGCAAGAAACATTGTTATGTAAGAATATTTATAATCAACATGCACATAAACTTTATATTAAAGACCGTATTCTCATGAAGAAAACGTAATTTTAGTTCTCTTGAAAAATAGTGGTTTACATTTATTTGCCTGCCAAATATGTTTCGATGTTGACTATTAAAGCTCTAAACAACTATTTATTGAGCACAGTCACACGGCAACGGGCTTATATCAAACAACCGCTATATCATGGTTCGTTACTTTAATTTCAAAGCCGCGTTTCGTTCATTTTTGGAGAGAGAAATCCGCATTCGAAAGATCTTTGAAGTTCGTGTATGTTACTAACAAAAATTGAATCAACTAGTCGTTATATCCAGTAAAGATTTCTTCCTTTCAATAATAAAAATTAAACTAGTAATTCCAGAAAAAGAAGACTTGTCTAGAAGTGGATATTCTGGAGTTTACAAATGGATTATATTTTATAACTGAGTACTCGTGGATTTTCTTTTGTGAATGTTATGATTTTTGTACAAATATCCTTTCTTAAAGGTTAGTCTCGCAAAAATGTTCATGGATTGGTAGTTGGTAGTTCTATAATGTTCATTAGTATCCACAAATTTCTTTTTTTACTGACACAAAGTAGAAAGTGATTATTTGAAATTTATTATCGAAGGATAGAGCCTATTTTCTTGAGTAACCCATAAGGAGTTGGAGTTTTCCTGATGAGTTTAAAAGAATTGGCATTTCGCTGCTCTTACTATCCGGAAGGTCCGAGGCCAAAGATAGGTTCTGCCCCGTATTGATCGTTTCACTGCGTCAAGATATAACTCACTATAGTCCCACCATAACACTGTCAACTGATCTGGTACAGTATAAAGAATAACAGAAACTCATTTTTATTCCACCGAATACAAAAATCATTTTATTGAATGACAGAGGTACACAGATTAGATTTTAATGCCTTCGTCGGTACTTCGCGGTTCTGATTTGTGAGTTCAGCGCGTTATTTACTCTTAAGAGTGTCTTTTTCTTTATTATATTACATATTGTTTTATTATATGCGTTTTATTACAATTATAATGTAATATTTGTAATGTATATTAAACTGCAAATAAAATAAGTCTAAATGTAATAAAATTAAGAAGTATAGAATCAATCGTAAATGGAAGAAGGAACCGGTCCTAAACCCTTAATTTTGCCGTAATTATATAGTGGCTAGATTCACTTTCTTTTTAATTGTATGAAGATTGCCGAAATAACATTAAACTTGTAATAAAACGGTAAATAAAAAAAGTATTATTGTCAATTTTTAGGGTCCAGTAGGTGACTAAGAGCTCAACCCCGGAAAGCCGACAGGTATGCGTATTAGGGGTTGAGGGACCAGCGGAGTTCAAGGAAACATCCTAAGCTGTTAGAAGCCATTTTCGTTTGCAAATAATATAACAAGCATAGAGTATGTATGATAATATTTCACGCGGTTTTCCTTGTCATTATAGGTCGCCTTGAGTGTTTTGTTTTTCCTCGTCTGTTTCTGTAAAAGTAGCCTCTAGGGCTTTCATGATTAAGGTGTAAATTTTCCGGAGTGAGGATAAAACTTCACTGGAGCGACCAGTCTCTTGTGGACTATTCGTTCAGTTTCGCAAAGTTTCATAAATACCCACCACAGAGTATAGATTCGTACATAAGACGTATATAGTGAGTCATCTACGTGTTTAAGAAGTTTGAGTTCGACAATTTCACATTTTAATAAGTTCACTTAGTTACGAAAATATTTGTTCGCTACGATCGATTTCTCCATACAGCTCGTGAACGTTAATATATTATCGTAAAATTTTCTCGCGATTTAAACACGTTTTAGTTGAATGCAAGTTGAAAAAAATGATGATTCTTAAATTATAAATTTTTAGAACGCCGAGAAACGACAAAAANTTAAATAGGATCAGTATGAAACGGGGTCGCTTACTATTGTTGCAGAACTGTTCTGATCATTGCGAATAGGTTTTGGACAACTCTCTGGAAAGTCTCGTGGCGTATGGTTTTGTGTGTTTGTGGGCGTGACATTTACTCCACGTGAGGATTGATCGGACGCATTGCTCAAAACGAAATTGGTAAATTAAATTTTGTGGATTTGGTACTATTGAGTCATTTACGCTCGAAAGTACAGCGGTGGATTGTGGGGGGAGGGGAGCTCTTGGAAAGAGGCCAGACCTAGAAGACAAACTTCGGATCATGTTATCATCATGAACTTCCAAGTTCATTATTCCATTTCCGGTCATTATATAACAAATGTCATGGAACGTTTTATTCAAAACTGAAAACATATTTTTTTAAACTCAAGTTATGTTTCATTCCTGAGACATAAGAAGGCAATGAATTGTACACTTCGACAAACGTATTCGAAAAGTCGTATGGAGCACTCTTCAGAATGTTTCAAATTCTGTATATCTCAGTTCATCTAATGGGATAACAACATACGAGTAAGTGTTCTCCCCTCCTCTATCTCGTATCAGAAGGTTCAGCAGACGACTTTGCACGCAACAAGTACGTGTCGAGTCGATTTGCCACAGCAGCAAATTCAAACAGAGAAACTTTCGATCACGAAACACAACAAATTTAGTTTGCTTTAACCGCAGTGGCGCCGCACTCCGCGCCATGCGAAACGGGAGGGGAAGAACAAAGCGCCCCTGCTAGAAGTCCCAGGATCGTGTCCCGGTCCGTCACCATTTTCACCTGGCTGGAGATGACGCAAATGAACTGCCTCATGGAGCTACATTACTCTACCTAAGAAAACAAAGATTTCAACCCCAAAATGTCGTTTACGCACCGAGGGAAGTGTCAATGTTATTCTACACCAAAATCACTCGGTTCAGCTATGGTTTTTGCAAGAAACATATGCTACGCGACAAAATAATGAAGTACTTGAAATTCATAAGTCCTCTTAAACTTCAAAAAATTACGTCCGCGTTAATTTTCTACGCTGTGCAGGAAAAACTGTTTTTTAATTTTTTTTTCTAAAAATTGGATACATGAGAAAGAAGCCTTCTCAAACCAGTGTCTAAACTGGTTTTTCTAGAATTATTTATAATACGACAGTTCTCATCTTCCTTCAGTTTGGAACTCACCAATTAAAATACTCATTACGAGACCTCTCCTTAAGAGCAGTAAGAATTTGAAACCACCTGCTTAATGATTAGTGAGTACTATTGAACATTATATATCGCAATATTAGAAGAGAGATCGAACCCGGTTTCACTCCGGTGAGAGCTCCACGCGCTTAGTTTGAAATTTATTAGGGATACAGTTATACCAATAATGCATGTTCTTTTTTCTTCATTAAATAGGCTTTTAAGAGACTATCCCTACAAATTAGAGATACAATCACAAATTTTTAGGAGAGCCATTTGTCCTACAGTGTATAATAGATGTTTTGCTAAGTGCATTTTCTAAAGCAGTTATGGATGAGAATCAAGAGCAGCGAGGTGGAATTGTTACGAGACTTTTCATTTCATTTCTATCTATAGCTCCTATGCACTCCAGCGACAATGGATGGTTTCAAGAACTCGGAAGTCCGATCTGGACCCCATCGTTGACCGCAGAGAACGTTTGGAGATCTGTAAAATTTAAGTAAATTTCGAGGGATCCCCGGTCATTCTGTGGAACTGGACATGAAAACCGACGTAAGCGGAGCCATTGGAAATGGACTGGCGTCATGTTGCGCGGAGGGGAACGTCACGTCTCGCTGTCCAAAAGCGTCTTCTCATGTGAAGTGGAAAGTCAGCACGTGACATATCCACATGTCTGGGATTCGATTCGCACAGAGCAAAATCGTCGCAGACCTTGAGAAGGAGCGTCGAATGGCGGCGTCGCGTCGCACGCAAGTTTCTTCATGCCGGACCAGCGAGGGGGGGCAGCTGAGTCAAAGCACCCTCTTGTCTCTGGATCCCGCTCGGCATGGGCTTTAGACCTGGAAATGTTTCGATCCTCAGACGGCAAGGCTACACAGGGATTTCTGTAGCATGGATCCTTTTTAGTGTCTCGTAAACGTAGGGCACAGAAAGTCTAGTCACGGGGAACATTTCTGACCGCGGAAATGGACGTTTTATTGGTCCCAGACAACGAAACTCCTGCTGTCAGTTACACCTGCCGGTCTCTTCATCTCCGCTCAGCGAGTGTGTCGAAACGGTTTTGCCAGTTCCATTCATATTTCGTACGAGCGGCTCACCTTCATTTCGCTCGAATGCACACCTCGCTCGAATGCAATCTGGTTATCAATAGAGTTGTCTTGAGAAAATGTTGTTTACGGTATAATAGAGCAAAGCGCTGTTCATGTTCTTGCTTCTATTAACAATAATAATTATGTTTCATCTAACAGTTTCTATTTTTAACCATACTTGTACCATGTAAGAGAATGCGCATTTCCATTCTCATCTCCAGGCTTGTGTTGCCTGCCTGCCTGCCGCTGAAAGTGACGTCTCTAGAACTTATGTCATAATAGAAGTGACAAAATTCGTAAAAGTCAAAAACTAATCCGTCACAAATGTACTTTATGAATCATTAAATTAATGTTGTCTTCGTCGCCAGCATTAGCCACTCGCAGTATATGACTCCCCTGGCCTACGCCTCCTAATCCATATCACTTTCGTGATCTTCGTTTTACGAATGCACTCATGAAATCAATTGATATTCGAGTCTCAAAGCAAACGAAAATACAAAGAACTATTCGTGGACCGAATTTCAAGGAGGTTTTTGAAATTCCGTACTAGGTCTTAATATAAAATAGGCTTCTTTAATTTTCAGTAGTATATACTATTTTTCTATGAATACGTCAAAATAGGAAGTATAAAATACTCGAAAGTAAAGAAAAATAAACTATTCGCTACGAATACAAAGAGGAGACAGAGGGAAAACGAGTGAATAGACCGACACAATCAACACACACATTCATAGAACGTGTTTTCCCGGCAAAACGCCACAATATAATATTTTACCATATATACACTTCGCTCTTCCATGCCACTATAAATACGAGAAAATATGATACTTAGAAACTTGATTACCACAAAGAAGTACATTAGCTTTGAGACAAGTATCACGCCTTTACATTCACGGTTCATCTCCGCGAGAAGAGGATGGAACTGAAGTTTTGTTGTCTTTCTATAGAGATCCCCAAGCTTCATTAGGGTAAAATCGAAGAAAACTATGAAGGATAAGAGCGGCGCCCCGTCGGCGAGCAGCCCACAGTGGATCGTTCTCACCGAAGCACATTCGCCGTTGAAAGCAAAGCGTTTGAAGCAATTTGCCTGCACGAAGCTCATGACCAATTACAGTTCCGTTCTTCAGAAAACACACAAGGAGGTCGTTAGTTAGCTTCGGAAGCTTGTGAATGGTAATTAGTATGCACATCGAGGGCACATGGAGGTCGTCGGCGCTTTAAAAAAAGTCACCGCCCACGTCGCTCGTCAGAATGAAGAGGATGATTACTCCATGGAAATCCCATGGCATCCAGTTCGACCTCCCGAAGTGATGGCAATGTCTCTGATGAACGACATTGTGTTGGAAGGGAATTTCGAAGAGTAATCATACGTGCAATCATGTCTTTTGTTTCGTTTATAATTATATCTTATTAGATGAGTCCACGGCTTTGCTCGTTCGGATTGTGTAATGTTTGTTCAAATATTCTTTCTTAAATGTGCCTCGATATACATTGAATATAATTGTCACGAATTGTTGAATTAAGATCAGATATTCAAAAGATTTATGTAATTGACAACGTTTCGGAAAATTTATTTTCTTTATCAGAGCTTATACAAAACGAAATGTTTACACACTAAATTCGTCCATTCTCCCGTACCATGCTGGAGCAACCTTGCACAATCTCACCCGTGGATTGTTCATCAATTGGCGTGGTATGGGAGAATGGATGATCCATTTTCGTGAGTTTCACATAGTTGAACGTAACTGAATTTTCCGGACGGGTTTTAAAAAAAGGCAGTTTTTTTAACTCCTTTGGACTCTTCAAAAGATCCGTGACCAAACACGGCGCTTGGGACAATTTATATTGGTTGGATACCAAGTTCCAGTATGAATATGTTCCATCGTGGAAGCTCCAAGTTCCAAATGGAGTTACAATACACGTACTGCACAACTTGTAAATAACGAAATAAGAATCAAAACAATTTTACACAAATTCTCAACTTCCATTGTCAATAATTTTGAGGTATTCGCGAAAAACCGCAAAGGTGCGCGTCAAAAGTTTACTGAAGAGTTGGGATGTTTTTCGAAACGAAGAGGGGATAATTATACCCTTAATTTGAGCTGGCAATGTGCAACATTTCATGGTGATAAGAATAAAACTGTATATAAAAGAGTCACAAAGCTAACGTCACATCTGAAGTTAATGTTACGTTATGGTCCTTTGTATATTCCATGAAAACGCATCGACAATAACATTACTTGGAATTTTGTTTTCAGGAGAAAGTAGCAGATTTTGATACGAAATACTGAGTTAATAACGTGTTTGTGAATACATGCTCATAGTTATTTAGGAATACCGAGAATATATAATGAACAAGTAATTGCTGTATTATATTTTTAAATACTTAACCCAAACATTGAATGATATAGTAAATACAGTAAAAAATATTTATTTGGTGTTTTTTATTTATTCAAATAAGAAACAATCACTCTACGATTATTACCACATAGATAAACTGAGGCAATATAAGAACATGCATAAACCGTGTTTGGACCAAATTGGCGAAATGAGGATACCTATTCTTATACTGCTCTAGACATTATTTAGTTCCACATAGACTTCGAATTTTTCTTCAATATCTCCATAGCATCCGAAGTCATTTCCAATGTTTTCGATGCAGCTACGAACACGTTCGGTCACCGATGAAGCCGGGCTCCAGCACGTGTCTCGCAGAGCCATCGAGTCCCGCCCCCGCCCCTTGTTCTGCCGCAGCGTTAACCTCAAAGCGTCGCTCCTCCGTCCTCCCTCCGCCCACAAAGTGTAACGGCAAACGCTGGCACCGTTTCGTGGCTGCGGCCCCGAAGCCGACGCGCGTCGTCGCCGGGTTACGAACCGCGGGCTAAGCTCTTCCGAAATGGGGCCGACCTTTGCGAAGAAAAAAGCATCCAACGAAATTGAAGATTGTATCTCTCGTGTTATCTCGTTGAATTTTTAAGCGAATTTTTCTTGGGGGGTCTAGTTTGCATAGATTTATACTGCAGATAATTGTGTAATTAATAAGTTATTTTCTAACATTTTTTAACGCATTCGCGTTTTCGCTATGCTTTGAAAACAATCCTACGTAACGAAATAGATTGTGAAGAAAATTACCAGAGTTTTAGATGTTAATAAATCTTCTTAAACTGCTATATTTTCGAACAACCTTTCTTAACTTATCCAATAAAAAATACCAGTATAAATGTTTTCACATTTCCCCCCCATAAAGTAATACAAGTGATCGGATGATTAACTTATCGCCCAACATATCTGTACAACGAAATACGGCTGCATTATACGTGCTATTGATGCACATTCATTTAAAAATGAAAACATTTCTAAAATAATGTAAAAATTAAATATTTGTGTGTGTAGAAACTAATACCAAAAAAGGTAAATTATGTTAATACGTAATGCTAATTTAAACCGAGATTGCACTGAGCTTACAGACTTAAGCTACAATGAAACAATTATTTTCACGCTACTCATTTTACCTGATTCTTTACCGTTGCGAAGTAATAAAATTTACCTTTTACACATAATAAATTGATAGAAAGGTGAATTCTGAAAAAATTAGAAAAAGGTTTCAGTGAAAGAAGTAGAGTGAAAAGAAAACGTTTCAAAAATAAAAATAGATCAAAAGAGAACTGAAAAAAATGGAAAATTGTCTCCTACCGCCAGAACGTCAAAAGCTCTTAGGGGTCGAACTTGTTGCTACTGGAAAACAGGAGAAACATTTGTTATTTCATCTTCTTTTGTTATCCAATCACCACGTCGCGAGATCTTGTCCTAAGACCCATGGAGGACGCGGGCTTCTGAGCTGNGAGCGGTGGATGAGTGGACGCAATGTATTTTGGACTGTTTGAACATCCAACTGAGCCCGTCAGTAAATTTGAAACAGCACGTGAAGAATGGTTCACACATCTCTCTACACCAATCCCGTTGGATATGTGGGAAGATATTTTTGAAAGCTCCATGTCTTATTGCTATTTACAAAGAGGAAATGGAGGGTGAGTCTTCATCTCCAACCCCTGTTCTTTCTTACAGGGGTAAGCGACAAGGTCTTAGCGTTATTGTACGCCAATACATGAAAGAAGTTCGATGGCTCAGGAAAGGTCCTGTTCGAAGTGTAGGAAAAGCCTTAGAGTCGGTAGGTGCCTCCCAAGTTAATCAAGCCTCAGCATTCATCAAAGCACATGCATCGGTTCTTAGATTCTCTCGTTGAGAGGAAGGTGGATTACAGCTTCGGCAAGTTTTGGATTTGATAAGGAATGTTATGCAAAAGAATTGTTCAGTCCTTGAATCAAGGATTTTAACAAGAAAAACAGAATGATTAGAGTGGAATATTATTTCCATGATATTAATATTCATAAATATCAATACTCATAAATATTAATACAAGATATAATTTTCAAACAAATAAATCATTTTCGTTAGTATTTGAATTCTATCTCGATTTTTTCAAAGTATTTGTTGCATGTTTTTTTTACATATTTCAGTGTTTTATTCTGCATATTTTAATGATTTAAGCTGCATAAGAATCCGGTCTCTACTTATGATTCTAATCTATTCTCCATTCGATTCCAAGAACCTAGGCACAAAAGTAGTGGAGAAATCTGCATCTTCACGGTGCATGTTTGCTACACAATGAATCCATAAAACTCAGAAATAAAAAGCGAACATAAAAGTGGCCCTGTTCCCCTCGCACGAAATAATTATTCATGACAAACTTTCCCGTAAGAATAATTCCTGATAATAGAACATTTCTTCACGTTTATTTTCACGAAAGGTAAACAAATTCGCTTCAATAATCGAAAACAAACCGTTCGACAGACAAATCAGAGACAAGAGGAGAAAGAAAACCTATTGAATTTCAAGTTATTTTTTGTGCAAAGAACTCTTACGGTAATGCAACAGAGTAAACCAGAAAATTTTAAAACGTGAAATACACATTATCTTGCAAATTACATGCTTATCATGTTTAGTAAACCAAGTGTATTTTAAAGATTCTCTATTTTCGTCAAATTTTACATCTCAGCTTCTTCGGCCTTGTACTTTTAGCGCATAAAAACTAAGATGCATGGCGTGGACCGAGCGATTACAAATTCGGGTCATCCGCTCTTGGGCAAGGCCATTCGACTACTTTGGTAATGAAACCCAACGATCGCCCATGAACCAGCGTCCCCGCTCGGACTGTCTATGCTCGCAACTTACATCTACGTCTTCAGAGCCTCCAGGTTTTCTGGCTACCTTTCAAAAACTTTTCTGAAAGCGTTCTAGGCATTTGTTGTCATTCCTGCTCGTTTCTAAGTTTTCGATCCAGGTAACAAAGCGCACGTTTTATTTCGTACCAAGAAACCCTTACATGTAGTTCTCTTTGATTGAAGTATGAATCTTGTATTTTTATCCGGTATACTCTTCAATAAAAATAAGAATTGATCGGTTAAATACTCTATTCATTAAAATCTCGCACGTTTATCGGCACAACAAACAGAATAGCAACAAGAGTTGCCAAATCTCCTCGTGAAAAAGGTCCATTGTGCTCTCGGATTCCACTCAAATTCACAGTGCAAACAAACAGAAACCGTTCGGCTACAACGTTAAATCTTTTCAAAGATGTCCATTAGCTTAGGGGCCGTCCATAAATGATGAAACGCAAAAATTGGACTTTATGAAAATATCCCCCTCCCCTCCATAATGTACCTGTAACGATACCTCTTAATAACTCCTCCCTCAAATAATTAAGGAACGCTAGTTCTAATTCTCCCCTCGTTAAGAAACATTTTTGTTGCTTTTCAGAAAAAAGGGACGAATTTTAATTCACTGACTGAATAGTTCGTTCCTCATTGCTCTGTGACATCGCTGAACGGTTGGGCACATAGATCAGTGACGATTTGCAAGGCTGAAAGCTCCCAAACCCGCTATAATGCAAAGTAAATATGTACAAATTACAAACCCTGCACCTCCCCGTCCAGTGTGCGTTACATAAAGTAAGGACGGCTCCTTAGTACTATAATGCAAAAGAATTCCGTCAATTGTGATTGAGAACTTCTTCGTCCGAGATCTCTCTACAGAAAAGCATAGCAAAAAGGATATCGACGTTATTTCGTTCCAACAGTAGTCAATGCGTATGAGGATACTTTGAAAAAATCGTCAAACTGGATAGTTATGCATCAAATTCTGGCTTCAAAAAGACTTAACAGAAGAGTGGTTATCAAATTGAGAGACATCTTCATTCCCCGTTTAGTAAGACCCTAATCGATTTGAAAATGGATTTTAATGAACGATAAAATCTATTCCTAAAAGACATAGTCACCATCTTCCACTTAAACCGTCGTGTACTTTCTTTAAAAAAATCATCTAAGACCAATTTTGTCTCCTCGTCCACTGTCTCCAGACAACCTACGAGTTTTATGTATTGTATATATGAAGAGAAGAATTTCATCGTATACATGATAATGAATTCCTGTAATAATGTTATTTTCAAACTCGCGTTGAAAAGGAAATTTCAACATCTTTGTGCGTTACTTCCAAGACAGTGTAGTTTACTTGGAGATAAGAGTAGATAGATCGTTCGACAAAAGTAATGAGGGGTATCTCAAGGGATCAAACTGTGGGTCACTATTTTGGAATATTCTAATAGATGAATCATTAAAAGTATTTTTTTTACAATTGTGGAGGGAAACGCTCGTAAGGTATTAAAAATGGAAATGAATGAAATTTTACGACAGTGTAGGGATTGAAGAGAGCATTTGGAATAAAAAAAAGAAAAAAATTCAAGTTTCAAAATTTCAGACGAAAACAAAAATTGTAAGAGAAATGAAATGTTGAAGTGTTATATGGGATGAAAATTTGTCTTTCCTGGCATATTTGAATTATGCATAAGAGAAAGTTAAGAAATTATATTAGTTTGTTACGAGTTTAAGCAACTTTTCAATTTAAAATAGACGGAAAAAAATTAAGTGAAGGACACAAAGGAGTAGAACAGGTAATTGTGTATGGCAGTAATGTTTGAGGTCATAGAAATGAGAAGAAACATGTACAGTGGAGCCTCTTTAACTCGAAACCCGATAACTAGAAATCCTCTCTAAGACGAAATTATCCATTCCCTTCCGTTGATGTACAAAAAACCCTACAACTCGAATTATTTAGACGCTATAACTCGAACTGAATATGATTTCCCTGTGATGTACTATCCATACATATCACGCTCTCTAACTCGAACTACAAATCTAGCGGACTCTATAACTCGAAAAAGCAATATATAAACTTTGCGCTCTCTGTAAATCGAAATTCTTTTCGCAAGACTCTTTAACTCCAAGCAATACTTTCGTTGTCAATAACCAATTCCTAAAAATGATTTCGTACTTTCATTGAAAGATGTAGTGATATCGATTACAATATTTTTAATGCCTTATTTGCAATCGAAATTACAATTCAATTATCAATTGTGTTAATTTCTTGACTCAAAAGAAAATTAAAGATTTCTTTTAATATATGCATATCTTCAAGTTGTTCCTTTACCATAAAATAATATTTATACACGTAATTATGTACAATACAAATGAAGTAAAATAAATCTGTATAAGTCGAATTTTTATTTTATCATGACTCTATAACTTGAATAACATATTCCTCTATAAGTTGAAATTGATAATGTTAAAAACCTTATCTCCAAGACCCCTATAACTCGAAGCTCGTCAACTCGAAACTTATAACCTTTCCCTTGAAGTTCGAGTTAAAGAGGTTCCACTATTACAAACTTTGACAAGATACAGTGTATCTGTTTATTGAAATTATTGGCTTGATAGATACGGTGAGATAATACTGATAAAAGACGAAGAACTTATTAAATTTATCAGAAAAGTGTATTTTAGTCATAAAATTGGAAATGGAACAAACCAAGCTCTCCAGAACTTCAATATGTAACTAATCATGGAAATTCCAATGAATACATATATCAAATAGGGAAGAAAGAAGAAGCAACCTGTCTATGCGGAAGAGCTGATGAAAACAATGATATATATTTTTAGGGATTGCGAGGTGTGTGGCGCAGAGAGGGGAAAATATCTGAAACAAGTATTGAGAGATGACATTTATAATTATAGAAGAATCATGAAAAAGAATTACAAAGCATAAAAGAAGTTTCAAAAAATATTACAAATTAACAATATTTAAATTCCTTTATTACAAATTAACAAAAAAAAAGGAGTGAAAAGTTGTATATTCATGAATCACAATAACATTTAAGAAACAGTTCATTTTAAGGTCGTCAAATACATTTAATAATTCTTCTCGGACAAGTTAATAGAATTGACGTTGTTCCTCGTTTGTTTTGGAGAGTAAAGCAGTTGTAATAGAGATTATAGTCAACCTTATTATCGTAATACACCATCCTTCTACTCGTTTTACGTCACTGTTCTCAAAGCAGTAAACTGAGGACACACGTGATTCTCTGTTATTTTAGCTCAATTGAACTGTAATGGTGATTAACATATGGAATGAAATTGGTGTCGGGACCGGGGTTCGAACCTTAAGAGATTATGAGTGTTTGTAAAGGTGATTATATTCGATTTTAGTATTTTGACAGAAAGAAGATGTATTGGGGATCGCAGATAAAAAGTTGTATTGAGAATAGTCTACTCGAACGAGTTACGTAATTTCAATGAATGTATTTCAAAAGTTATACATTTAAAAATAAAATATTAAGAACAAAATAATCCGAATATTAAATCTTGTTTTAAGTAATGCTGTGGATTGCAACACTTGCAATTTGTCCGTGAAACGATGCCGGCGAAAGCTCGGAGCGAGGCCGCAAGGTCGTCATCCGCAGAACAGTCCTCGAGCTATTTATAGAAATGAGAGCAGCCGATACCTTCCTATCATCATTCGCGGAGTGCGCCTCAAGGCAGGTCAGAGCAGGTCGCAGCCCTCAGGCACCGTCGAGGTTAGGCAGATGTCACATCTGCGTTTTCTCCGGCCCGCTCCGCCCCGCTCGTGCAATGTCACACCTAGCGGAACGGGCGTCAGCGGGCAGGAGTTGTGGAACGTGAGTGGGGTGTGTGTGGGGGGGAGGTACAAGGTCACTTCAGGACGAAAACAGACATGCTTCGCGCCTTGTTCAGAGCATCCATGCAACTGCCCGCTAACTACACAACACTTTTTTTGTACACACAATAGCTACAGGTAATGAAAATTTTTAAAGTAATAGTTATTGTTTACTATGCAACAAACACTACGACGACTATTTTCGTATTTTATAAATAATAGAAATAGACCCACTATATATAGATACCAACACACAGTAATAGTTAAACATACTTACATAAGAAATAAATAACGTACGACATTTTTACTGACGGTTACGATATATATTGTGATTGTTGTGATTAATATATAGCTACGTTCATGTTTCTCAAAAACACAACATAATGCAAATCCACAATATGACACAAAGATTCACAATGACTTCACAAAAATAGTACGACATAGAACTCAAATTGAAGAACAAATATTACAAATAATTGAAATGTAAATCTTTAAAATAAAAGGACGCGAAAAAAAATTTTAATAAGGAACTGAGGAAGCACTAGAACAAATACTCAGTGGTATTATAACTCAGCGTTGCAATAATTAATATGATCATTGATATAATTAATAATCAGCCCGTAGAAATTGAAGGAAATTATATTCAAGGGAAGCACCGTGAAAGCAATCACCCGCCGTCTTCCTCGCTTCTCTCAATATACTCATCTATTGACACTTGTGACCTTCAGCAGGCGACAAGGTCGCGCAGGAAGCAGCGGAGATCTCCGCTCCGAGCCCGCTAGATGTGACATCGCCCATATGATAACACGCGGTGTCTCCCCGGCGGCCCGCAGAAATGAGCGGAATTCTCCGCTGCATTAAGCGGGCGAAAAATCGCTCCGCGCCCGCTAAATGTGACATCGCCCATAAGATAACACAAGTCGGCGAAAAAAAACGCTCCGCTCCGCAGACGCAGATGTTACACGCGCTAGAACAATGACAACACATCCACACAACTGGCAATCTGCCGTGAACAACTTCCCAACATGGTGAACTGTATGTACTCTGTATTACCGCTCTCGTCACGCAAAGATCAGAAGAGGTAGAGACAACTGATTTTGAGAGATCTCCCGGGAAATGCCGAGGACTCATAAAGGGCTTGATCAGTTTAAGGAAGATTTATCTAGATTGGGTGCGAAGAAGAATCGCATATAATTTTGCTGCAGGTTTCCATTGTATGAAGAGAGAAGCAAAAGTTTAATAATGTCAACGTAAATTTCTATTAAGTACATAGTCAGGTGGGGAGGGGGGTGGAGTCAAGAAGCCGGATACCTCCCGATTTCAGAAAAAAAAGCTATTATCTGTATAAAAAATTAATTAATTAATAATGTTTATATAAAAATTGAACAAATATTTGCAAATTTTCTAGACCTCTCCGAAATACAGATCGGGCTACAGACCTGACAACCAGCCAAAATGTCAATGTGTTATGTAACGGTAATATTTTATCCTCCCCCTAACATAGTATGGAACAGCCCGCTACACAAAAATATGGTCCTGCATTCGAATCACAGCATGTTCTCCTCACATTCTACTATTAACTTCCATTTTTACATTCCACTTAATTTTGCTAAGGTTAATTTTATTACTATACGGTGTAGGTTTACTCAGATTTCTTTCGGACATACACAGAAAATTGAATATTTCTTAAGTAGACATCGTTTCGTCCAACTTGCTCAGATTCCTGGGTAAACATCAAGCCTCTCAGAGTAATGTCGCAATATGAGTGGGCCGTGGAGGTGGAACAACTCGGGACACCATAGCGCCAGCGATTGATCTGCAACACTACCTCTCGGGTGATGTTCAAGTAAAGCGGTGATAACTGTGAAGCACAACTGCGCCGTACCGTCGAGCTGTTTGCTTTGCTTATCACCAGCTATCGGTGGTTTCCATTGCCCACAGCATTATCAGTGAGAATTCTTTGATGACAACACGACGAAACACACAGGACTTTATAAACAAGAAACTTTCTAGAATGTTCCACTTCTAATGACTACGATCTCCTGTTTCGTAGCTTGCTTGCATCTCGAACCGCGTCCACAATGATACTTCGTAATTTTTCCTGGAATATTTTCACGTCTGGAAATAAAGCAGAAAACGTAATTTAGGATAGAAACATATTTTTTTAAGGGTTCGAGCTATTGTTTCCTATTTTTCCATAAAATAGTTTTATCTTGAAGTATTGTCGACCATTCGCCAGTGTTTGGTAAATCAATCGCGATTTCTGGACAGTGCTGCACAAGGAAGGATAAGCACTTTACCAGGCAGCTTGGTCTCGCCTTGCGTTGCTTCCTAGCGCTGTCCAATGAACGTGCTGATTCACTATAAAGACATTATGTCACGTTTCCTTAATATTAAGTAATGTAATAGCAGCTAACCGATTCATTCATAAAAAATACTCTGAAGGGGTATGTACTGTCCCACCGTCTAAGGACACCTTAATTGTGAATGGGCGGAAAACTCGTAAAAGTACGTTGAACATTGGATGAATAAACTATTGCCCAATACATATGAGTTAAATTATATTACACCAGTGTATACTTTCCTGCCACGTCCCACTTATCACGCGCACTCCACCACCTTACTCATACCATCTCATCTTGCGAATAAATACATTTGTTCACTTTTGGCACAATGAGGCACGTTCGTGATTTCAATGTTTCAGTCAGATAATGTCTTTAAGAATAGATTTCATCATTCACGACACCGCAAGCAACTCACGTCAACGACGAACAGATATTTGAACGAAGTTATGGAAGAGTCGAAAAACTATATATTAACAATACACCAGTTTTCCAAAAATTAGGCAGTATTCCAAGCAAGATCTCCACATCAATCTGTGGGCCCCGTTGTCACATTTTATGACGGGCCTATCCCCAATAATAAAGAAACATCTCTACTAAAACTCTTTTCCACCGTTATGTTATTGAATGTTGATAATAGCAGGTAACATTAATTGAAGATAATTACATTAATTTAGATAATTGCTGATGACTATTGACTATTTAGAAATGGTAAGCATTACATATAAAGTAAAATTTCCGGCCGCGGCTAGGGACGAGGTCCATTGCGCCATGACAGTACAGTATCCCGATGAAAAAAAAAATCACCCATAAAACATACACCTAAAAATTTGGGAATAAGTAGCAACAAAACTGATCGTCTGGCAGCGATAAAATTCTTACTAACCCTTAAAAAGCCATCCCTAATGAGTCCGATCGCGGTTTATGCCATTTTATCACTAAACGGTTAGGTTTTCGAAACAAACATCTATATGAAAAAATAATTCTCACTCGATTTCCTACAAAAACGGTTCTACCCATTTTTGAGGTAGGTGTAGTCGTTCTCGTGCTGTGAGCTCTCCAATCAGAAGGTAGTTTTCCAAATCACAATTATCCATCACTTTCGATAAAGAAATAATGATTTCGACATCTTAAGATCTCACGGGACTTATGTAACAGAATGTAGTGATGTACACAACAGAATTGCTTCATTATGTAGTTTGGTTGAAAAACTGTCTCATTGTTGGTGCGAAATGAAGGTGGCCGGGTAACCCGTACATATTTTGTCTATATTCCCTGCGTTGACTGAGTGCCGCATCTGTGTTTGGAAGTCTACGTGCTTGTTGTCGTGTTGCGGTCCCTCAAATGTGGATTTGTTTTATTACATTCAACATTTTACTTTCTCATATATGTAGTATATAGAAAGTATTGTATTCGTGAAAAAATTCGAAAGCGAGATTTCGACGGAAATATCCGTTTGGCGATCCCTGATTTTGATAAAGTGGTTTTTGGCATAACGTCCTTCTGTCTGTGCGCAGCGATTCTGAGTAAATGGATGAATCAATTTAATGCGCATTTCGTATTTACGATAGAATTTACTTGTTGTCGATGCACATGCTCTATTTTTTGTTTACTTTAAAACTAAGGGTACTTCACATAAAGGTCAAAATACTCTTTTGAATGTTTCTCAAAAACGTCTCCAACGATTTTGCTTACATTTTCTAAACGTAAAATACAATTAGTATGCATTACATCCGCATTAGCGGTAATTCGCTTGAAAGTTTGCTATAGACGCAATAAAATAATTTCTGTCTGCTAAATTACTTACACTTACACATTAGGTTACCGTTTCAAGAAACTTGAATAATATTTAGCAGTGTAAATGGACCAAGCAGAAGTAGAATACATTTTCGTAAACTGAAATGAAAGATATGATCATGATCTGTCAGCAACGAAATTACATTTACTTAACATATTTACGATATTTATAAGACTGATATGTCGCTATGTATTTTGAAATAACATTCTGAATATTTGTTTTACTTTCAAATTTAAAATAAAGGACAGTAATATGTTCATCTAGCGACTTTGAGCGTGAATAGAGCACTGGAAGACGATCAAAATATGAAGTACCTCGCCAGAAATGACCCTTTCACAATAGACTTTTTTTGTCACTATGCTGCAGACGGAGAAACGTATATGGGAAAGTATGTGCAATGGTTTGCACCACTAGTTTTCTTATAAAATAATTTTAATAATTGGGTATATATTCACATCCGGAGAATGTTCCGAAGAAGACCACGTAGTTATTGCGAAAGGAAATACTTACTTATAATATTTCATTTTTAGACACATTTGCGCATTATTCGTTTGATGGAGTGTTTCATCATAATGTATCTCTCCGCCCAGGGAGTTATTTAAAATGCACTATTACTCCGTTTTTTCAAAAGGAATGATGGCACTCCGCAGTCAGGGGGAAATACAAATACCTTCAATTTACTTTTTTTTTAGAGTAAATATATTGCCATATGTTGCATTTGATATTTTATGACGAATTCAAATTGTTTATCAGTGAAAAGACAACAGAAACACAAACAATAATTATAATCATACACCAGGAAAAACACGAGAGAATTCAGAAAAGATTCATTTAAACAAAAAAAAACTAATTTTTTTTGTATTAAGAAAACGTACTGGTTGACCGTTAGCTGTGTACATGTTATATACGACTTCTCGTATATAGTTTACTTAAGTAGAACGTTTCACAATATTTAGAAAGCGAATGTCTACTTTAGTTATTATATTGGTTTATGGTGGTATTTCCACAACTTTTCCTTTACCTCTTCTTGTATCCCGAAATGTATAGTTATTTTTACAAGACGTACAACCTCTGTCATCATTCGATCAATTTACATGGAAATGTATTTTATTCATACCCTAACAAAATCTCTCCGAAATTTCTCAAATGAGATTGAATGAAACAACTATGGCGATTGTCAGTGGAGTCAGTAGAGTTCTCTAGAAATTTTGATATTGGTTATCGTGAAGAATAATTTTACGAAATACTAAGTAGTTAAAATCTTAGTACGTAAAAAATTTATACGTTTTCCGTATCTCAAGACGCAAAGTTTACTTTTAGAAAAGATAACTCATCGCACCAAAGTTGCTAAAATAGAATAAAATTAGGTAACATAATGTTATTTTTGTACATTTACAGTTTCCAAAAAATCGCTATTTCCAATAAACCAATAAGCTCAAGAAATTCTTAGAATTTTAACAATTAAATACATCGCTTTTAGAAGAAATCGCGAATAAAACATACGCACGATTCTTTTCTTTAAAACTATTAGAAAAATTTAGAATTTAGAAAAAACAGAATTACAAAATACTCGTGCAATTATTAAAGTATATTAGCATATAGTTGAACTTACATAACATGTATTCAAACACCACCCGTAAGTTGCGAACGAGAAGTTGGAATTGTACCGAAAATGGGTTAAAAACAATGTTTTACAGAAAAAGTATTTAAAAAAATAAAAGTTGAACGAATAAGTAGAAACGAAAAAACTTATATTTTTGAAGCTCCGCAACACGACAACAAGCACGTAGACTTCCAAACACAGATGCGGCACTCAGTCAACGCAGGGAATATAGACAAAATATGTACGGGTTACCCGGCCACCTTCATTTCGCACCAACAATGAGACAGTTTTTCAACCAAACTACATAATGAAGCAATTCTGTTGTGTACATCACTACATTCTGTTACATAAGTCCCGTGAGATCTTAAGATGTCGAAATCATTATTTCTTTATCGAAAGTGATGGATAATTGTGATTTGGAAAACTACCCTCTGATTGGAGAGCTCACAGCACGAGAACGACTACACCTACCTCCAAAATGGGTAGAACAGTTTTTGTAGGAAATCGGGTGAGAATTATTTTTTCATATACATATTTGTTTCGAAAACCTAACCGTTTAGTGATAAAATGGCATAAACCGCGATCGGACTCATTAGGGATGGCTTTTTAAGGGTTAGTAAGAATTTTATCGCTGCCAGACGATCAATTTTGCACTACTCCCCGTCGTTGCTACTTATGCTCAAATTTTTAGGTGTATATTTTATGGGTGAGTTTTTTTTGCATTGGGCTCTTGGATTATGATTAGTTTAGCACAGTACTGCGTACAGGAATATCGGAAGTACAGCAACCTACTTAGTTGTTTTAGTTCAAGAATTTTTACATTTTAATTAGATGCTTGAAAAATTGTATCGTTACGAGTATTATAAATTTTGTTTTTAATCAAATTTTTATTCCTTTTTTTTTAGAACGTGAAAAGGCAGCCCCTGCACATATGTTGTGATGCAAAGGGCTCGGCGATTCTCCAATTTCAGTTTTGATCCATGCATTTGTGCGAGTTTTCTAGGGAACTTGACTCGTTCACTCTCACACATACGCATGTCATTGCGCTGGCAGTAAGGATTCCGCGGGAGGATTCCGTCTCCTTTGGAAGGCTTCGATCCCATGTTCGAGTCCGTGGTTCGCTTCTTCTCCGCCATCACGTGAAGAGGACATGATGCGAGCGCGGGGTCGAACCGCCTGCCATTCCTTGGCATTTAAGAGTCGCTTTCGTGCGTCACTAAGGGGTCGCCACAGCCAGCCACTTCCCATTCGCCGGCAGTTACAATTTGAAACATATTAGCAGTAAAGATCTTCACGAGTCTTCATGATGCAACAGACAGGGGTCAAGGGTGAAAGAATTATCATCCCTGACAGAAATGGAATTGTTTGGACATCATCAGCAGCGATAAGGAGTGCTGTTTGTCAAACACAGCAGCGAGAAACTGTAAACATCATCTCTATAAAAGTTAGAAATGTTCGCATTAAGTTGATTCTGCCCAACCAAAAACAAAAATGTATATTAATTGCAGCCTTCATTTTATGAGTTGCGAATGACCCGGGATTAATATTATGTAAATAAAAATTTCAAGATTTGACGATTGGCGAAAATTTTTAAATTTAAATGTCAATTTTCTTTATGGCATTTTGATACAGTCATTTCGTCACAGCTTTGGCTGACAAGAAGTGCTTTCGCTCATCGCGCTAGTAATCTGGTTCTCAGTAACACACTAGTGCTTACAGCACTAGCTTCCTCGTAACAAATTCTTCAGTCTTTATACTTAAGCGAACACTTGTTTACCCAGATTACATTCATATACCGTTCGAGAAGATATGATCGTATTTGACATAATGTCAAAATAATGCTTTCACCTACTATTAAAACGGAGTTTGAGCAACTCGTCGCGATTGAACCGCAATTAATACAACAGTCGATTGTTTTATGCGATTAATCGAAAATTGACAAAGAATTATTTTATCAGTATGCAATACCTTTGGTATGATGCAAATCGCGCCTATAGAAATGTAATAATCCCGGGATGCACATTGAGACGCAGTCGCGCACAAGCGCAGCGCAGGGGCAGCACATTTCTTTGGCTCCCTTTAGGGGAACAGCGCGAGTTGAGACGCAGCGCAAAAGTGTGCAGCACATGCCTGTCCTGACGCTTGTGGACTTGCCACAAAAACTATACTACGCAATCGCGCCAAGCAAACGTGCCCTGCCCTGCGCTGTGCTGTGTGCGCGACTGCGTCTCAAATTGCGTTCCGGGTAATTGTATTCCCCCTGAATAACTTTTCTCGTGTAATTCAGTCGGATAACAGCAGTATTTATGTGGACTTGTTCATGTTCATTTCGAAAAGGTTTCTCCTCCGAAAAATTCGTTCAAATTGACCATGAGTTGATCAAGGCCCAAAACCTCAGTTTCATTTCCATCAATAGCGATTTCAGGGAAACGATCTGTTTCGGGACTTAACGTCTAAATAATTACTTCTTGGCACAGAACTGGCTCGAAAAATAAAGAAAAATCGTACACAAAATAGAATTAAAATTATATTCCAATGGGAAAAAATACAACCATACAGAAAATGAGATTTAAATAAAATTCCTATTCTAAATTAAACATGGTACAAATAATCCTAATGAGCACGTTTCCCGTAACTGCGCCGAATTCAATGTTCATAAATGAAGATTTAATTACCACTCCTGGAAAGTCACGTTATTCTTAAATATTGTTAGTAAACGTCTGCTATCAATAAATCAATGTCAGAAATTCTTTCGCTGAGCACACAAGTTGTGCGTATATTTCAGAAGTCAGGAGAAAATTGCGTTCCGTTTTGTAATGTCATTCCTGAAGAATCACGAAGACATGGCACGACTGCAAGATCTATCTCCGCTACGCAACGCAATTCTTTTGGACCAACTTCAATTCGATCCAAAGTACCAGCAAAGCGCTGAACTGATATTGCAAGAAATCAACTTCTATCACACTTTGCTGACGGTGACATGTAGCTGAGAAAGGAAAAATATTTCTGATATTTGCAATATGTGTATCGTTCCACAAACAAAATAAATAGGATACACTCACACACGAATGAAGGTGGAGTGAGACGTATTTACAGAAGTCACCATGAACATAGATCTTGAAAGCACTCAGACTATTTCTAACCATGCCAGGAGCCCCTCCGGCGGTTCAGGGCTAGCACGCTTGCTCGCCACTAAATCACTCCGCGTTCAATCCCCGGCGGCGCCAGAAAAAAATTGTAGCTTTTCGCTTCAATGTCCCAGTTCACATATAGCAGTGACAATTGAAAACCAAGCCCTGAGGGCGGAGAAGGCAAGTACACAAGCTAAAACAACACATATCAAAGCTGGTCAAACGGTGGGTTACTTAACCACTACGAACATATAAACATTCTCAATTCTACAAATCTATCTGTTACCCGAACTTTCGAGACAAAGTGCTATCGAAGGATGTTGAAAATTTCCTGGACAGAGAAGAACTAATGAAGTACTAAAAATGATCGATGAAATTCCTAATTTAATGACAACAATTAAGCAGAGAAGAGATGTTTGGATAGGTCATATTTTGAGACACCAGGGACTAGAGCAGCTCGAATTAGAGGACTCCTTGGAAGGTTCGAAGAAGAGAGGGTTACCTAGAAAGGAATACATGAACAAAATAATAGAAGATATGGGCCGCGTGTCGTACTTAGACATGACGAGACGTACTCAAAACAGAACATCTTGCCGAAGTCATGCAAAACCAATCCTAGGACTCAAAACTAAAGAAGTCCTGAAACGAATTAACACAACTCGCGCCCTAGAGAACCATATTTCGAAACAGAAGAGTAAAAATGCTATTATACATTCTTGAAGATCGAAATTAACTGTATCTTAATCGATCGTGAACTAAAATTCGTCCATATGGTTGTAACAAGTTGCACGCATGGTCGTATGAATTGATCCACTTCCGCTCTCTCTGGGGTACAAGCATTGCCGCTTTGACCCGCAATGGCGAGAAGTGGGAGCGCTCGCAAAGTCACTGCCTCCGATTTTGCTTGTAACATGTCGTGTGATTTAAAGATTTAATTCTCAGTTAGAAGAATTACCTTAAATAGCAGGCTTTGTTGAGGGGAAGTAAGGCGCGTCTAGTTTACATATCATAGCATCAGTCCGAGGAAGTTCTCGGGGCGTCTCATTGTTGCAATAAAACTATTCAAGAGAATTGAAATTAGGTATGGATGCTGTTATTGAGAAGTGCGTGTTTTCGCCCTTCTCTTGCACTAATTATGAGTTCGTCCTGCTTTCCTCAGGTGCGTTATCACCTTAAAGTATAGGTCCTACTTAAGCACCAATAAATCAAAGACAAAATTTCATAGGGACTGTCCTCTTTCAAACTTCAAATTAACACCAAACTGATCCATTTAAAATTACGTAGATGAACCACATATTCATCAAAAGTATTGTACTTTAAGATCCTCAAACTTATCACTTAAAACAGACTATTATAATTTTTTATTTAGAATTCTCGTCAAATCGGATATAACACATTAGAATGTATTGTATTTCTCCTTTTTATAATTAAATCTCTATGCTGTTTATCCTGTGTTCTTACATATATGTTTTGTAAACCAAAATTATAGGACCATGGTATCAGTTTTGCAACACGAAAAGCTTTTTTTGTTCTTGATCTGACGAAACCTGACGTAGCCATGAGAGACCCGTATATTTCTTCTCGAGAAAATATCATTGTTAAAAAACAAATTGTTGTAGTATTCGAAAACATTGTAAAATAAAAACTTAAGGGGAACAGCAAATCTATTTTCAACGTAATAAAGGGAGAAATTTTCCACACACGACGGAGATATCGTTACTAAACACAACCTTTTTAGGAAGTAGTTCACAAAACAATAGAGAATACGGAACGAAAAGTATGGAAATATATCAAATTTCTATTATTCATCATATATTTATTATTTTTGTGTAATTTTCACTTTTGAAAATATGATTTTTTCTATTCGAGATTCTAGTATTTCAAACGAAGAAAGGTGAAAACCGCTCTAAAATATTTTAGTCTGAGTAAACGCATGTTATCATTCGCAGCAAAATTCTGAAACAAATATATTGAAGCTGGATATTTTATAAAAATTGTTGTGTGTCTGAATCCAGATGGTAGACAGTTCTGCTCGTAGTCAGTCGTGGTAACGTGCGTACAACAGGAATCCCGGTGGCAACGCCGTCACCTCACCACTCTTCCGAGGCAAGTTCTCAGTGGCCGCCAGCAGCGAGCAGCGCGTGATAAGCCATATATAGTCTTCAGCCACAACAATGGGCTTCCTCTGGCAACGCCATCACTTGGTCAGAACCACAGCCGCATGATAAGCTTTACGAAGAAGGCGATGACGTTCACTTCAGCACTGCGTTTCCGCTTGCGGTGGGACACCCTCTTCCCCGCACACCCACGCACTCCTACTACACCAGGTGTGTTGAGCACAAAGATGTAAGTACATGGATGTAAACGTCTGCCTATCTATATAATGCAGATGCCGTCCCTCTGGTGGCTCATGTGGTAGCGTTCTAACTCGTCACCATGTCATCCCGGGTTCAATACCCGGGCCAGAAAAATTTGTAGCTTTTCACATGAATGTCCCAGTTCATATATCTGTGACTACTGAAAAGCGAACCCTCCTTCCTCTATCCACCTCCTCCTAGTATCAATAACTCTTGTATCAACTACTTCTACTAATTCAAGTTGTTGGTAAACCCAGCTAACTAACCATACATCCACCTACTAACAATAGCCTATCACCCAACTCCTGCCTTCTATCTCTACATGTAGATAAGCTTCAATAGCACGTTACCATTCCCACTTACTAATGGAAAGTAGATGTCGAGTCTACGGTCTCTTTACCCATTGGGACTAGTTCCTTTCCTATCCTTGCCTGGCAGATGAACTGCCAGCATGCACGTGTCGAAGTCGCAAACGTGTACTGGTTGGTTGTATAAATATGTGACTTCCTGGAACTGCAGCGTATCGTGCACATGACAGCACACAGGAAACAGTCTCCACGTAATCATAACTAACACGTGGCATCATCAACTCCCTCATAACACTTACTCGCTCTCATGTCAATCCACCCTTATTATCTCCAAGGTCTTGAAACACTTCCAGCTTGGCTCTGAGGTGAAGGAGTCTCGCCAATAGAGTGCAGTAGATTTCGAGAGGAATTTCTTTGAAGATAATACACATCTTTCTTTGTTTCAAGAAAATCTTCGCTGAAAAAAATGAAATGAAATATGAAGAAAATATGTAACAATATTTTGTGCTCCGTACGAAGGTAAAAGATTTCCCCGTGCCATACTTAGTAAAATATTTTCCAAGACACGTTCTATTAATATCACACATCTAGTATTTCGTCAGTTGAATCTTTATCATTCAGGTCAAATACTTCTTAATATCCTAGCACTAATATCTGATAATTCACGATCAATATTTGTGGCAATTCCTTCGTTCCTTTCGATGAATCACCGAGACAACTCGTAACTCAGCTTTCGTGCCATCTTAACAAGGTGATTGGGTATTCACTCAGAATGGTAAGATTTCAGAACAGACTTACGGCTGGAAGAAACTCGGGGGCAGCGACGGATTTGTCAGTTGTCCCACACATGACAAAATCTTCAGTCCAGCGTCTTGATGATCGTTGGTTAATTTACACTATGCGTGGGGAAAGTTTTGTCTGTCCGCAAATAGAGGAAAAAGAAGTCGCAATAACATAATAATAAAAAAAAGAAAAAATATATAATCATGAAAAATACAAATTTAATAAATAAAAATTTTTATGAATAAAAATTGCTGCAAAAAATATTAAAGAAACATTAGGGCTATCAGAGGTAGATATACACGGGCAATTAATTTTACACAACCATGTTTCTTTTATAAACGAAAAACAAGTACAAAAGTATAATACGTCATCAAAGCCACGAATTTCCTTAGACGAGGATGAAGTCGAGATTTGATTGATTTGTATTGTGGTCTAACAACCAATATTCGGTATATTTTTTATTACACTTCTGGCTTTGTATAATTCTTAAAGCAGCAAACGCAGATGACGCTCTCGGAACTGGAAAGAAACGAATGGGGCACATGAAATTTCAGTTTTAGAAGCTTGCCCCGTTATAACCTTTTCTGTTGGTTTATATTCGACCCACAACACTTGCGTGGAGCGTGACGGGGCCTAATTGAATGTTAGTCCACTTCCTGGAGCTTGTGAGGCCGCTGGCGATCATGTGCTGAGGGGAGGGGGGCGTCTGGGTGCCGTCTAGCATCGAGACCTCGGCGTGACCTCGAGGCACACCCACGCCTGCTGGTCTCGGAGACGCGCATTCAGAAGGAAGGGCAACGCCCATATTGTTGCCTTAATCCGATTAAAAGCTTTTCCTGCGAAAAATGAATTGGAAAGTATCCTTAAAGACGTTCCGAAGAAGAGTATGTTGACTTCGTAGTTCCATCATACAACGAAATATTAGACGTAACATGAGGAAAGTTTTGAAAATGCTCACATCGCTTTTCATAACAAATACTTACGAGTCTTATCGCGTAGTATCATGAATTGGCATGCAAGTAGCAAGTGTAATTGCGAGAAACGTATTAAATAAACTTATGTCGCTGGCGATCGACTCGGTTACATTCAAGGTACTTATCAATCTTAGCTGAGTATTTTCAGCGAAGAGCATAGAAACCAAAATGTATAGCGATGAATTCGCGAGTAAGACACCAATTTATCTCCGTTATCAGATAGAGAAATTGCGAAATTTATTTTTGTGGATGAGACTTCAGTGCATTTTGTTGAGAATCGTGCTTGCGCCGTAGAATGCTGTAAAGTTGGCAGCAGTAGCGAGAGTGGAATACGTGCGTGGGCGAAATACGCGACAGTTTGCAGCCGCATTACGCATCTAGCGGAGCTTCAATAACACTACTGACAGGGAGAGAAAACAATCCACGCTCACGCTTTAACAAGTAATTACTCATACGGTCGATTTTAGAATAATTGCCTTAATTAATACATTCAATTAACTAATCGCTTTCCTTCCACGTTTCGTAAATTTAGTCTGCGTTGCTGGCGATTGGGACTTAGAAGCGGGAGGGGGTAGAAGGCAAAAATTAACGAAAAAGATACGATGATAACAGGACATAGTCTTTAATTCTTTTTTCAATTCCTAGTTTTAGACGACTGAAATGGCATAACAATTAATTTCTTTGCAAAGTGCGTGCGTGTGTGTGTGTGTGTGTGTGTGGGAGAGTCAGAATTTAAGCATTGTTTCATTTCAATGCATGTGCAATGAATTTACTATAACGTACTAAGTGAAATAATGAAATTTCTCACAAAAAGTACACAGAAAGGATTGCAGAGTTCCGAAGTAACTACAACTAAAACATGTATAATTGCGGACGAAACTTGGCTACCTTCAATCTTTGGGGAAAATCCAGTTTGCACGACCAGAAAAGGTATCAAAAACCCGATTGCTATTGGGAATAGTTATTGCTATTGGGATGTAAGACATTTAAAAATTATACTCAACTATCTTCAGTCTTTCCACACTCAAAGTGATATTAACAAACAATTAATTTTTTCACTTACCTCGGCTGCGATAGCTTAAGTAGTACTTTTTACTTTTAGCATTCATACAGTTTTGTTATTTTCAATTCAATGAAATCTCAGTTTACGTACCAAATTGGCATATTAGAAGGAAATGCAGGCATCACTTATAGCACACGCTTGGGGGGAAAAATCCGAAATCGATTCGATTTCTGAATCTTACATGAAATTTGGATGAAAGGATGAACATGCTATACGAAAGCTACTTCTTTAACTGTTCAGACCAGTTGCAAAGCTGCCGATGCAGGGGAGCCATTGACCATTCTTGTACGGATGTCAACGTTCTCACTGCCACATCGTCCCATGCGTATGTATCTGTGAGTTTGTCGACTTCAGTTACAGCATTGCGTTAGGCGACAATTTGGACCTTAACAAATAATTCTTAGCCTACAAATCGAAGACTAAGCCGGGATTTTCAGTTAACTCATTGACTTTTGAAGTTCAGTTGGACTCTTAAGAGGTAAAATATTTTTTCTCAAATATCAAATAATTTCATCAGTATTATGACATCTAGCTCGAAAATTCGTGTGAAACGTGTCATTAACCGAGCCCGGATGTTTTGCAATATTTAGATCGATGTGTGTTTATGAAAGCGTAGAGTGTGTAGAGAAATCTGGGAGGGAATGGGTCATATTTTATTTTGCATATTTTACTTTTTTGTCGTTGCGTAAATTGAATGCTTGTACTTATTAGGGTATTTTCCAATTCCTTCACAACAGAATTGACGTTTATTTTTCTTTCTTATATGTTAACGTAATTATAGACAAACGAAGTATGTAAATACGTAACGATAGACACATGGTATTAAATTAAAAAACTGGAATTATTCAGAATTGTGAGTGTAGCTTTGATTCATGAATTCGCAAATTCTGAACATCATTTTGTTTGTTGAAATGATACTGAAATAACTCTTGTTTTTAATTTTGAGCTCACTTCCTTTTATTAAAAAAAAATTGACAACATAAGTTTCTTGGACTCGTAAAATAGTTGCTAAAATTTATTAAGTCTGACTTGATCCTTTGATTAAAACCAATTTATTAACTCGGCAATGATTTTTATCGTGTTTTTTGGGTCTTTGTACCCGCCTTTTTTAAAGAATTATTAATGCCTAAACATCCGGGCGCTAGTTGGTAATAAGAATTGAAAGTTTTCAGTCAGTACACTCCATTGTAATTCTCACGTTGAGACCAAAAAGTTTGGCATCTTGCTTAAGGAAAGGGAAAAAAAATTAATTTCCTGACCCCGTTCGATATTTATTTCAAACACGTTGTCTCTGGGATAACTGAACATTTCAAACGAAGACTATTGTGATCTTCGAAGGTTTGATGTGAAGTTCATGATTGAACTGCCGTAGAGTATTAGGGGTAGTTCTTATTTCGTGCCTCGCAGTGAGTGGGGGCGCTTTAGGAATGACAACAACATGGGGATTGGGTCTATCCATTATATTATTTTATTTTTTTATCATTCTACGTAAAGTGGAAACTATTAAGAATATAATAAAAAGTTGTCATGAACTTTGCAAGAAATTTAGATTTATTATTTATCTGATTGATTTTTCAAAAGCAAAATTGTATCAAGGTTGATTATGTATTTGACCGAAATATTTACGTAAAGCAATAGATTCTCGTCAGTTTTGTATTTTTCATTGCTTCTTTCAAAGAATTCGAACGTTTCATTTTACGTATCAGGACCAAAGTCGAATGCTGTGTTGTATTCTCTACGTTATTTTTATTTTCCAATTGGACAAATATTGTCCACAACTAAGTTTCGAGATATCTTCAGATCTTTATGAATTGAGTCTAGGAGAGTCTATTCTCAATATTTCCGGATGTCCTGTGTCGTGTGATGTATGAACGTATATGAAAGAGTGAGCGATTTGGTTCTCTCGATATCTTACGTACAAAACGACATATCAGAAGAACTTGAGAGTTGAATTTGGTTTCATTTGGAGTTCAATCCTAATTATTCACAGCCCATTTTGACGTTTAATATTATCATTATTTGGTATGTCACATCAGCCTTATTTCGTTCCTTAAAATGAAGTTTTTTTCGAATAATGAAAGCAATCATCAGTAGTATTCGCAAGAATGATAAATTTAATACTAATACTACTTTGTTATTACTGTTTTGAAAACACTCTATCGGAGATAGTAAGTGTCGAACCCCGAGATGTACTGAGTTTTTATTTCAAACGATACAGAGGATTTTTCAAGATTCATTTTCATCTTGACGAATTTGTTTATGATCTATCGAGTGAACAGATATGTAAATGCCCAAACCATGGCATTATCGTATAACTCTGACAATAAATAATAAAAATCTTACGACCTTTTATGGACGAATAATATTCATATTTTCTGTGGTGAGCTCTTCACAAGAAAATATAAATATTATTCGTCCATAAAAGGTCGTATGTTTTTAATTATTTATTTAATTAGACAATATAATGGACGTTAATAGTAGTACAACTCTGACAATCGTCCTGGATCTTTATGGCAAAGGCCTGAAGAGAATAGATATTTTTTTCTGAACGATTTCAATTTTTTTATACACGTTACTAAAGAATGGGAAAGGAAAAATTGTGCCATTGTCTAATGGTAAGAAGAACAGCTCATGCATACATATTTACGTCAGGCGATGATGAAGCCGTTTCTGATTCTGATTCATCATGTACTTTGGCGAAAACAATGCCATTTATTTCCTAGTTTAGCAAGTAAACGGAAAAGAATAAAAGAAAAAAGTTAGCGATGGACGACAAAAAAAGAGTTTGAACATCTAATTTGTTACAAAGTGTATAATTCAAGAGTTATTGGAAGAACGCCTTCATCCACGAAGAAGTACAGGAAATGCAAGTCGGTAACGTAAGTATGTGGGCTAATATTTGCACTGGTATCGAATACTGAAGGGAAGTATATCACGCCATATATATATATATATATATATANGTCTTTAGCCTGTCTCTTATACACATCTAGATGTGTATAAGAGACAGATCACATGTCTTGTCCACGAGTTGAGTACACGGAAGAAATATGAATGTAACGAACCTTAACACGTAGGTACGTGTGAAACCGGTAATTAAGTGCACACAGCATTGTGTGCCGCCTGGTTCACTTATCTCTTGTATGGGGATGTGTCTCAGGTCTTCCGGGTTTAGGTCTGGGTGGAAATGGTATACAGTTGTGGTGGAGGGCGAACAGGTGGTGTAGTGGTAACACCCCTGCTATCAAAGCAGGAGTCCCGGGTTCACTTCCCGACTCGTCGCCATTTTCACCTGACCGAAAGGTATAATTAATGATTCACAGTTTTAAATACTCCACAATTCATGAATTACAATTATTATAACTATTTGTAATATAAACAGAATACATAAAATTATTGAAATTTTCATAAATGGTTATGAGATTGATCAGCTCCTGGCATTCGTACTTAGTTCCTTACACCAAGAACCTACTGTCTGGAGACAGGCTAACAAGAGAAAATTACGTTGGGTCGGGAACCACATTACTTATGTACGTTAGCGTGGGAGTGCGTTATGGTGAGCTACTGAAGGTATTTGAAAAGATAACTGAATCTTTTATCGCTTTTAGATCCTATGAAGCGTTGAGAAGCACTCCCGACTTCTAGTTATTCCAAAGCGGAAATGAGAGTTGCGGTGCGAGCTTCCAGTTATATCCTCTTCAATTGAGATGAAATAATATTTGGAAGATTAATAACAATCATGCGCGATTATGGAGTAAATTGCTTGTGGAAATTGCAAAGGAATTTGTTTTCCTCATTTCGAGTGGAGTGAGGAACCTTCATACCTTGAACGGTTCAGGTAATACGAGAATATTTGCGCATCTCTCTGATCTAAGGGTTTTCTTGATAAATATGGAGGTTAATTTCTCATATTGTTGGAAACTGTTTTCATAACTGGTATTATTACAGATCATTTCAGCTGTGAATCTCTTCGAAACCCTTCAGGAGACCTGCTTTTTTCAGTTCTTGAACAATACATTTTGTAAGGGAAAAGTTTAAGTTAGTGAGGCGTAGAGTTCGACGCGTTTTTGAATAAGTAATATCATCGCTGAGCACTGATGGTTGTCCATTCCGTTGTACGTCATTAAGTGAACCTATCTCGCAACGCTAGATCACTAAGCTTGTGTGAAGATTTCAGCATTAATCGGACATTCGTTCCGAGCTTTTTTGCACCGTCCTTCTTTCAAATGACACGGGCCGAAAAATACATATTCTTTGGTAGTCAAAACTAGGTTTCAATAACTGAGTCAAACTAAGTGAAAACAATTCACGGAACAAAATACAACACACACATAAAATAATCTTTACGAAAATGGACACAAAAGGAAAAAACAAGTACAGAAAACCATAAACGATTTTCAGAACCATAATTAATAAAACAACTAATACAAATTTTCTCTTAATAGAGCTTAATAGAACTTTCTGATCACACTTTATTTGTTGGTAAGTGAACTGCAATTCCAGAGTACATAACAAGCGAAATTGAGAAGAATTTCAAAATTAAGTTTTGTTTATAGCGTCGTCTGTAAAAAGCAGGGGCTCGTGGACCTCCCTCTCACCGGCCATCCCCCTGGAGACCAACGGGTGCCTGAAGGACACAGCCGCTGCGGGAGAGGAGCGCCTGCTAAGAATAGACGCTCTTGGCAATGAAGAGGAGGCGCGTCGCCAACGCCGTAGGAAGCCAAGAGGCGCGGCTCGTTCAGAAAAAACTACGGTGGGGTTTACTGGTATTACGTATCCTTTCTTCATTTCGCTCATACATGGGATGCAGCGAAAAAGAATTCTAATCGTGCAACAATGGTTTTCGAAGTCAGGGTCCCCGAGAAACACTTCAAGAGGTTTCGCGATGGTGTCCTGTCTCATATGTGTCACCATATTCGCGGTATTCATCTAATACATAAATATGTATGTTTGTAGATGTGGATGTGGTTTATAAATATATACCGTTTGGTGGACATTTACCAAGCTTCGTGAAATTTTGAGAAATGGTCTGGACGAGCCAGTATGAAATTTTCAAGTATTACCCATTGTTCGCGAACGGAGATTCATGCGTTTTTTCGTCAATTTCTTATGCGGGTGTAGTATGTAACAAGGGCGTCGCACTGGAAAGAGGGCTGTTGCTAGTTACCCATGAAAACGTAATAGATGGAAACGAAACCTAAGAATAACATTTTATTGGGCTTGTTATGGTTTGCAATCCCAATTCACGGTTTCGCCATTTACTTCCACAAAGTATACGAAAATATGACGGACAACAAAAAGAAAATGAAGGTTTTATACATTAAACATAAATAATTGAGCTAGGCATTTTTTTAAACATTGCAGGTATTTAAAAATTTACTGGTGAAGGTATTTAGACAATTATATTCGTTTTCTTCGAAAAGGAATTTAAAGTTCCATTCCCATCGAAAGCTCAGTATCTAGGCAAAAACATTTTAAACATTTCAAATAATATTTGTGAAAGTCGAACTATCGACGAGAAATATTCGTAGTTAATATGAACTCTCAACTTATTTTATCAAAAACAATTTCCTTTATCTGTGTTATCGTGACGTTTTAGTAGATTTCCGTTAAGCCTGTTTTTTTTCTCTCAACCTCGTGAGAGAAGAAATACGAATGGAGAGATGTGTTGCAAAGGGGAGAAAGAATAGGGGAAGGTTTGGCAAAACGTTCTCTAGGTTTAAAGGATGTGGGGGAAGAAGACAATTAAATGGCTTTAGCTATACCTCTTAGACACGGAGATACTTTCTCAAAAATTAATTCACTTTGGTTTCTCGTTTCATACATGAATCCCAAAATTAGTTTCTGAACATATTGGCACTCGGACTTCATTACAAGAACTTACTCAAAATTCAGAGGAAATAGAGGGACAGTAAATTTTGAAGTACACTAGGAATTGTAGTGTTTGTATAGCAGGTACTACGAGGCACTACAAGTCAGTCTGTGTGCAACCATGATGCCGGCCACAAGTACGTGCCAATAAAGCTTGTTATACCAGAACGTTGTCGCTACTGAAGTAGCAAACCCTATAGGAATGAACTAAACCTATTTCGCTATAAACGAGACTAGGATTAATATTGATAAGTCAAAACTATCGCCTGTCTTTTCTGATGGATGACTGCTTACTTCATTATGAATAACGATTTTCCGAAACTCCTCACATCAATACTTAATGCCTTAATATCATTTGCTGGGGTGCCCACAAGGGGGGGGGGCGTCGTGACGC
>NNCF01129598.1:468811-503039 GCA_002313205.1 Laupala kohalensis
GGGGGGGGGGGGGTCGTGACGCAAACTGCGTCATTGAAATTTGTTTTGGGAGGGGGTTCAAAAAATGGAGGTTTTTTGGAAGTTTGGAATATTTAATAGTTAAGTAATAATAATACTTATAAAATACCATATATTAAAATGAAAATCATACCAATGTCGTATTAGTTTTTAATTTTACGGACATTTTAACATAATAAATAATTTCAGCTCATTTTCGAAACTGATGAGTAAATAGTAAAAACTCATGCTGTGCAGAGATCTAGACCAGTGAATAAGGAGATGCGAGCGTGGGATACGGGTCGGGGAGGGGATCATTTCATGTCTATCAAAAGACCAGGAGACATATCACCTTCGCATGAACGAAGAGGTGACAAAAGATACCTGCTTCTCCTTATTGCAATTGTAAGATTACTCAACAGACGACCAATCTAGAAAACAGCGTTGTACTGAATATTCAGTGCTTTGCCTTCAGTATATAAGTTTACTGCGCGTGATCAAGGTCGGAGCTGAATTTTGTATCTCGTCTTTTTTCCCATGTTTTGCCGTTCGGGAATTGGTGTGTTTCTGAAAACCGAGTGTCTAATAGTATTGTAATTGCCTCATCCTCTTTCTTTTTATATTACATGTGAAGTGGGGGACATGTATCTGAGGTGCTTATTCAGTGAACTAATCTGATGAAACGTAAGGAACCTCAAAATCTGAGTTTAGCGCATATGAATCTGAATATATATATGGAATCTGAGCATGGTCCTTTGAAATTTTAAAAATACGAACTCTATTCTGCTACATTCCGAATTTTTAGCTGCTGAAATATAATTTGAAACCTAATTATGTATTATATGTTAATCACATTTAAATTTATCCTTGATGAGTAAAATGGATATAGATTATGAACATTCTTACTTTCTCGTATACGCGGTCTGGAGACAGTATTGTAACAGAGAGAAAAAATAATTTGAAGGAATTTTTAGTGTCTCTGATACCGAAAGTTTGTTTTTAATTCGACGTCCGTCTACCTGTCCATCTGTGTGCACCGATACTAGTTAAACAGGTGAGTTAATTTCATTCATATTTCGTATTTTGAGTAGTTGTTTATGCATGAACTCTGAAGTGTTTTAAATTTTGATATTCATATCATGTACCCTTTGTATTGTAGTATATTTTGAAACTTTTATTACAAGCAGCTCAATTTTTTTTCTTTTAAATTTGGTATAGAAGTAGGAGAACAATATCTCTCAGCCGAATTATTACCTCAATTATTTTTCCCATGGACCTTATTTATGCACTATATCAAGAGAGTTCAAAACTATTTAGCAGTGAAGATGTACCAAGCCGAGTGAGGTATCAGCTTGTGAAATCTATAGTTTGTAAAATATCGGAAGGCGGCTGGCTACCTCCCTCACAGTCCCCACTTCTTCGTTCACAAATGTCTTGACCCTCAGATGCTCTCTGACACATCACTTTTCTCTCTATCTAAGAACCTTACCCTACGCGATTAGAATAATTCGCGTACTTGATATTTCTTCCGCAAATTATTTTTTACCGTGCATCTAAAACACAAAAATTAGATTTATTTTGGATTCTGCGCAAAACTTCAAGAAAAATTGAAGCAAACAATGCCCATATTCAAGCAATCACTTTCCCTTTATTTTATACGCAGAAGATAAAACTGCTGTTGTCAAAAACAATATAGAATTTATGAAAATGTTTACTTTTTTCTTCGTAAAGATGGTTTGCATTCTATATAGATACGAGTCTTAAAAGTGTGTGAGAAAGCATGTGTATTGGTATTGCATACGTTTTTTAAAAATGGAGTAAGGGTAAATAAGAGAGATAAAGATGTAAAATATTTCTAAATTTTTGGAATAATATTTGGAAGTGAGTCAAAACGAAGGGGGGGGGGNNNNAGGGTTTAGGGGGGGTGGGCACCTCTGTCATTTGGAACAGTCTAAGGCCATTTATTCACAAAATACAAATCACTTGTCATAAAATGAGATTAATAAGTTAATAATTTTAAGCTACAGCCTGAGGAAGGCTGAATAGCACAAAGTGGTTGACAGATTTTAACAGCTCTTGTCAGCATTTTATGCTGTTTATTTGGTCGTGCATTATGAAGGGCCCCTCAACATCGCGTCGTTCTTCACGCAAAACACGACTATTGCAGTGCTCCAAAGCCAGCGATTAGCGGAATCACTCGTGCCAGTGTTTCCATGTGCCAGCATATTGCCGCCAGCGAGTTCCGTTGATAAAAGCAAATCACCTGCATGTAGCGAACGGGTGCAACGGCCAGCACGTGAGGACGTGGGCAATTATGTTATCGTCTCGCAAGCGACAAGGTGTCGTTTCAGACGGCCGTCTCTCTTTCCGACTATGTTCTCAACGCACATAGTCTGTTCACAGCAATCATTTTTAAGGCGTTTCTTCACATTTTGCGCACATACTTATACTATTCGATACTCTTTAAATAGTTTTGTGAAGTATTCAATTATTCTTTCATATTAATTAATTTCATTTACATTGTACAAAATAATACACGGTTATGCATCAGTTATTACTTTTTTATTGTTATTTATAATTAAATGTGTACATTACCTTACATCGAATTTGAACGCTTGCCCACTCCTCATCTTACAAAAGAACAAGAAGGAACATCTTACAAACCAAACATACCAATTAAAACAAATGTAATAACGACAAAAAATGTTAACAACTATCTAGGTCTACAACAAACTTGAAAACCAGTGACAACTTAAAATTTTTAACTTGGTTTCTTTTCTACAGGGCAATTATTTTTATATTTCTTCAGTTTTATACCATTTTTTTGTATGTTTACTGTCGCAATTTTTCTTCAAGTTCTACATGAGTTAGGCAACACATTTTATTATACGTATCAGTTGAGAGAATTGTGAATACTGGGCTCGTTGCAGGTATTATATGCAGAAATATGAAGTGTCAATGATACTAATTTAATTAATTTTTAATCCATGGTAAGTATTATAAAAATAGAGGCACCTACTTTTCAATTTGACACGGAACGTCTACGGAAAGTCTATTTCTCGGATCAGACTGCCACACAAAATTTTTCATTTCTTCGTATGAAAGACAACAAAATTTCGTACTCACCGGTTGGGAATCGGTAAATATTTCGTAACGACTTTGAATATCCCGTCACTTTTTACCCGTAAATTTTTCAATCGAATGTCTGCCAATGAGAAAGGAAAAATCATTTCATACGCTGAATGTATTCAAATACAAGTCACGATCGAACCTTAGCAACAGAAACTCACATTTCATTAGGGCCACTGGATCTGCGCAGCGGGTTGGCTGCTACGGACCTAACCACAAACATTGCCACCCCATGTGATAAAAGACGTTTCCTTATCGATCGACGCAGGATAAAATAAGCAAAACTTTGGTTTATCTAATTTCATGAGGGTCTTCTGGTCACTTTCTATTCAAGTACAACTAGGGTATCGATAATTTGTATTCAGGTATTAAATCAATATTTTTAGAAACGTTCCCACGCAACCCCTCTCACCCAAAGGCTATTTGTTAAGGCCGTACGCACAGATCCAGTGGCCGCAGTGCACCAGTAGTGGATCCTGGTTATAAAAATGATAGGGGCTCTTTTAAGCTCTACACACAAACGCACACACCAAAGCATGCATTAGCGCTCACATTCTTTCATACACTCTTTTATGTATTTTTGTAATTATTCTGCCGAACAATGACCGTACTTCAATAGATATGCGATTTAGTCCTCTTCAAATGGTCGAACAACTCAATGATTTCATGCAGTTGGCAAAAACTCATGTAGGACGGTAACAGTGAACTTTAAAATGATATATTATTCAATTTTGATACAATTTTATAATATTTAATACTGGAGAATGTAAATGAACAAATACTGATAAAGAAAAATTCCCCTGCGAATAAAAGTTTTATTTTTGTAATATAGAAAAGTGTAAGCGAGAAAAATTATGATGAATTGAATTTAAAGTTTTATATGATACTTCTTTCTCTAAAATGTTTCCCTTGGGAAATTAGAATTGAACCCGTGGAATGAATATTTGTGGCGTCGCGAGCAGTTCCGTTTGTTATTGAAAACAATATAATATATAGAAAAATTTTAAAAAATACCAGCGAATGGTACGATAATGAAAACTGGCTAACTGTTCCGTGCTCTCATTTACATCTTAATATGTCTACCACGCAAGAAATTGCCAATGCTCTGTGTCAGCGCTGTCCAACTAGCGGCCCGCGAAACCTTTGTTTACGGTCCGCGATTTAGAAAACACTTTACATCAAATAAATCTATGCTGTCACAATTAATATTTGATGCAGTATGTCCGATGAGAGAAAATAGAAAATTGTGCACAGAACTACCCCATCATACATAACAATATGAAAACATTTTATTATAATACTAAATTTAAAAAATTAAATAAAGAAATATTCTATTTAATTTTTTCAACTTGAAATAATATAAATTTATTGATGAGAATCAAAATATCACGTTACAAATAAATAAATATAACCCATAAGTTTTATTCGTCGGGCAATATTTTGCCAAACCCCATCCCGTGTGGGACCGATAGCTTGAAAGTGGCCCGCGGGCTAAGGTAAGTTGGACAGCGTTGCTATGTGTGATTGACTCAGGACTGACTCCGGCCTGGGTGGAGTTCCAGGCGTCCATAAGAACGCATATTGAAATATTTTGACCAATGTCCGGGTCTGAACTACAAGCTTAAAACGACAAATGCTTTCTGATTGTATCATTCATTATTTCTTGGTAATTTTGGTGCTTTAGCAACATTATCAAAGCATGATAAATTGAGATACAATTTATCATTTGCCAAAAATATTCCTCAACACTCAGTGTATGTTACTGACGATGGTTGCTATGCAGCCGAAAAAGCTTTTTAACACCAATAAAAAAAATGAGCAACATAGAAACGTCTTTCAATTTATCATCATTCATTATGTTGGTGAGTTCATGAACATTGTTTAATCGATTTGGTGTAAAATAGCTATAAAATTCCGAATAGAAAGTTGTGTTTTGTTTTATTGAGAGGGTTGAGCCAGACAGTCCTTATGGATAAACCCCCTTGGATTTCAAATCTTCCGGCACCAATGTATCTTCATACGTAACAATTTTATCAATTCGGAGAATTAAAGTGACGAGATTTATGTACTTCGTAAATGATAAATAAAATGTGAAAAAGAGAATCAATTAAATGTGTTTACGAAGAAGACACAAGATAAGGTGTTTTTCAATCACACATGCAGGTATCACTTAGAAATTGATATGCGACTAGTCTTTACCGTAAAACCTTTATGAACATTCTGAACACCGAAGACACTAATTGAATAGGGAAACTTCATAGGAGACTAAATAATTCTTATATTTCGGTATCAAAAAAACATTTCAATTCAGGTCTCCCATATTTTAATCATCCCAAGAAAATAGTTTTCACGCCAAGTAATTAGTAAGGAAGAAGCACTACGTGATCAAAAATTACCGCGAGGAAAACGAAAACATGAAAAAATGAAAAAAAACTCGGGAAACATACAACTTCAAAAGTATCATTGTCGTAGGAAATAGAGCGCCATTCCATTAGAAAGGAAGGTCAATCGATAAAATTCAAATTAACGATCAATGTTTATTACAAATTCTTCTCTCATCCACTCTATATTCGTAATGATTCGAAGAACTTGCTAAGAACAATAAAAAAACATTAACTGATTGATTTTTATTATTACTGAAACATATACTAAATATTAAAAATCGGGAGCGTGTGTCACTCGACACCCGACTACATTATGATTGATTAAAAATCTCCACAAAATCGTAACGATACATCTATTTGTTCTTCCCCAGTCCACTCACACACAAAATTTCATAACAAAAAACGAGAGAGGTTTTCTCAGTTGAGATTTTTTCTAAAACTACAAACTCGTTCTTAAAATTGCAAACCTCAAAAGAATGGGAGAACCACAAGAGAATGGGAATATATCTTATACCTACAGCTTCAACGGACAGGGATGTCGACGGCAGTGATAACTTTCGGTCAGGTGAAAATGGCGACGAGCCTGGGACGTGTTAAGGTTCGTCCCTGCGATAATTGCAGGAGTCTCGTGTTCGATTCCCAGCTCGTCGTCTCCACGTGTGGGGGACGTGGAAGAAATATATGCATGTCGACGGGATCAAGGCACAGCATAAAGCATGCGGTGCGCGCCGGTAATTAAGATAGGTTGCAGCCAGGGTTGTCAGTAGGTAATCGTGACTGGACGAAAGATGACATATGGGAAACTTCAGAGTGCACCTCTGACTTTGTTCGCAAAACGCAGAGGTAGTGTAGATTTATTATGTGTGAAACAAGTGGTCACGAAAAGAGTAGAATTAAACGACATAACCAAGTATTATATGAAAAATCGCAAATAAAAATCATACATTTTTCTGTATTGTTAGTTTTCCTGTTGTGATTTTGTACATCTGTATACTAATTTTGTACAAAATCAAAATTGCAATATAAAAGAAAAAATATCTTTAGTACGTTGGGTGCCACGATTGAAATCCAATCGAGTATCTGCCTGGCCCACGTTGGGATACGTCAATATTGTGATACGAATAGGATTTTAAAGTGAACTCAGCAAGGGTATTTGATCCAGGAAATTGATTAAAAGTGGTTAAAAGTAATATAATATTCAATTTATCATAAAAATTAATATTGATATTCAGATGGCAATCATTAAGTCTAGATGTGATTTGATGAATCACTTTGAAACAAAATAACAGACTATCTTCCAAATAAATCACTTCCTCAATAAACAGATAAATAAAATTTTACTGTAGTAATTATGAAAGTTACAATTCCAAAAAAAATAGACCACATTACACTATCTTCTTAATCAGTATCTCTATTATACGTAAAAAGGTCAAATGCTTGCTTTTAACGGCTTCAGAATTCTTAGGAATCTCGCCGATGAAAAGATCATCCGGTGTACGAGGTGCTGAATTCCCAACAAATTTTTCGCTACTCATTTACACCAAAGTGTCAAAAATATCAATTAACATAGACAAATTCACACTATATAGCAATAATCATACACCATCATATCATTTTAATAATTCGTAATTATTTGTTAAACAATTGATTTACACAAACGTTTTCTATTGGGCAGAAGATTTTAAGCGAAGTAAAGTTCTCATATGAGAAACATATAATTAAGGTTCCGAAATAACACTCTTTATTTTCGAAAGTAAAGGAATGAAAATTCTGAGGAACGACGAAATTTCATTCGCCAATCGTTTTCGAGACGTTTCCAACGAAACCTCAATCAACTTTTGACGACGCCGGTAATTACCTGATGAGTTGTGGCAGGAAGATAGCAGTACGAGTTTTATATATACTTTGAATTTTTGAATTACAGAGAAACTTCTCCATAACGGACACTCGAGAGACCATAAAAATTTTTCGCTATATTGCGAAGTGTCAGAATTTGGGAAATTAAAGTTAAAGAACTGTACACAAATGGAATAGAGTGAGCGAAAATAATGAGCATCTATGTAGTTTTTCATTTTATTGAGAAAAACACCGAATAAATCTTTATTTCTCAGGTTTTGGATGTTCACTTCTTCATATGGGATTAGTTGTTTATACGACCAAATCTAATCTACTAAGGGGAAAAGTCGTAATTGTCTTCTGTAACTTTCTTAATTCACTGTTTTGTTTTCTGCACTCCATATAGAAGTCCTCAATATTTGAAAACCCCTCGATATTCTGGACACAAAATATCGTAACAATGATCGATTAGTTTCAGTGTTTCCTCTGTCTTGTTTTCTTGTCGCCTATTACTTTGATTTTACTTCGTAGAAGTAAGCCGGTGAAATCGAGGGAGTGGTCTTTGGTTACCTTAACGTACATGAATATGCATTATCAGAGGAGAGACAGCGATAGGTACTGAGTGCCAGAACAGAACGTTGTCTGAACCGCAGTGGAAAACGGTACCTATGTGATCCCAGTGAGAACGTTACAAAGGTTTGGTCTATATTATCACCTTGCTATAGAGAATATTTTCGAATAAAAATCAGCTGTCCTCATCCGTGTAGATTGTGTCCATTTTTCGGAAGTTTCTAGAAACCTTTATTTAATAGAAGTGGGGCGGGGACTATAATAATGTCAGCTAGAGAAATGCACGCTATTGAGAAGTGTCCGTTAAACGAAGTATCACTGCATACACTGTGTTAAGAAATACCGTGAATATATTTCCCGGTCATGAGTAGTGATGAAAGATAATGTAATTCGCGGAAGACAGAGCAGAATATCCGGTCTATCATCGTCTGCCCACATATAAAGTTGTCCTTAAACCAATCTGGACTTATGGAATCCTGTTATGGGGAAGACTTGGCTCTGAACCTCGCGTCTTGTCGCTCCGCTCTCTCGACAGTGCGTTAAGAGTGTTTATGTCGAACAGTGCTACTGTTTAGTGCCAGTACTTCGAGGAAATATAGTGATAATAACTTTTATTTAATGGTGCTAGAAGACTACATTTATGACAACATTTAGCAAATAGTGATTTCTACTGTGAACAACTTAGACGTGCGGCCCTCCACGGCGTCATATAGTGGCAACATGGACGGCGCTGTGACAACTGCTCTCCAGTCCGGCAGCATGCAACAAGGGCAGCCTACAGAACCATCATTTAACATGGACGCAAGCAGTGACAATACGACACCTGTGGATTTATCACGGTGCTTGTGGCAAAACTACTCATCCACAAGCGTCAAGAGATCAAACCCAGAAGACCTCGAAGAAAACAGAAGGGTGAGGAAGAGTTTCAAACGTAGTTCCTACAATCCCTACTCAGAATAGATTCGAAGTGCTACGCTCAGTTCAAACGCATGTCAATGACGAAGCGCATCTGTGAAAAATGCAGTGCCACCAATATTCATCCCTAACGTCACAAACGTACCGGATATGATACGATAACTTTATTTGCAAAGTACTAACAAAAAAAAATTTCAAATCAAATCTAGGTCTAGTGACAAAATAAAAGTTTTGCCAGAAACTCCAGACACTTGTTAAACGTCTGGTTAACAGTAAACGTATTTTCTATACGTACCAACTGAAAGAAGATCGCGCATACAGAGTCGTAGTACGTAATATCCACCACTCAGTGGACAAAGAAGATATCAAAGTAGCTCTTTTAGAAATAGGTCACAAGGTCAGAAATATAATAAACGTACGGCACAGGGTAACAAAGAAACATCTATCCTTATTTTTTATAGATCTTGAATGTCAACACAATAACAAAGATTTTTCAATGTTCTCACCCTACTCAATACAATAGTAAAATTCGAACCTCCCCACTTGAAGCGTCAAAGTGTCCAATGTCAAATTGTCCAATGCAAGCAATGCCAGCGGTACGAACATACCAGAGGGTATTGTGCCTATCCCCATCGCTGTGTTAAGTGCGGAGAGAGCCATACTTCTGAAAATTGTAATAAGGATGAACGTACTCCAGCAAAGTGTGATTTATGTCAGGGCTGCCATACAGCTAATTGTAAAGGTTGCCAAGTATACCAAACCATTCTGAAGCAAAACTGTTACGATGTTACTAACAAGACAGCTAGAACCTCGTACCACGAAAGCACTTTCAAACTAAATGAAACATTTGAAGGAGGTATGCGCCCAAACTATCCAAACACCCACTTACAAGTGAATCTTCAAAATGAAGACCCTCAGGTTACCCGGTCCAAAACCTATGCCCAAACTGTAAATCCCAACTCAATAAACCATAATCTCAATCAGTTTGATGAATTCGCATCCATCTTACAAAGCTCATTCCAGAGATTCGATAACTTTAATTCAGCCAACAAATAAATTCCATTCTGAAACTAATAACATCACTTATCTCTAAACTGTCCAATGGGTAAATATCTATATTTCACTCCTACCTCGCCACGAGTAGAATCAACCACAACGGTTGACGTATTACGTCATTTTCCTCTGAGAAAGGGCCAAGTAATCTCACAATTAATTATCTCGGATATAATGAAACTTTATCCATAATGTGCAACTCATACAAAATAGTGGCCTGGAATGCAAATGGATTGTCGCAGCACAAAAACCAATTAGAATGCTACTTGTATGACTCGGACATCGAAATCATGTGATCTCGGAAAATCACTTCACTGACAAAAGTTACCTCCATATTAAAGGATATAACATATTTAGCACGAACCATCCAGACGGTACAGCTTACGGTGGAAGCGCCATACTCGTACGCCAAAATGTGCGTCATCATGGTTATTCGCATTATCATGAAAACTTTCTACAAGTACGTCAATCTACGACGAATTTGATATCCTCACCGTTAATCAATATATTGCCCACCAAAACATTCAGTTAAAAAAACAATTCGAGCGTTTTTTTCTACCCTTGGACCACGATTCATCGCGGGCGGTGACTACAATGCGACACACCACTACTGAAGTTCAAGACATACAAATCCTAAAGGTAGAGAACTATACAAAACAGTAAAAAGTCAGCGTCTGTCAACGTTCTCAACTGGCAAACCAACTTACTGGCTCACAGACTCAAAGTAAACTACTGACACCATCGCCTTTTTTGTAGGAAAAGATCTCTGTCAAACTTTTATCGAAATCTTCTCACCCTTTGATCTATCTTCGGACCACTTTCCAATAATCTTACTTATCAGCTCAACCATAATAAATCGTACCAAAGAACAATTTCTCTGCATCCGCAACACAGACTGGAATAAATTCAATTTTCTAGTGCAGGAAACAGTTAGGTCCAATCTTCTTCTGAAAACGTCCTTTGGTATCGACGAAGCTATTAAATACTTTACCAACACTGCAGCAATGTACTCAACGCCCATTGAGGAGAGAGTAAAACTCAACCAAACCGTACCAACTGAGATTCGTAGTATTCTACGTCATAAACATAAATCAAAGAAAAAATGGCAACATACAGCCCCGCCGACAAACGCATCCTTAACAATGCATCCCAAAAGCTCAAGAGTCTTCTACGAGAAATCAGAAACGCTACTTTCCGAAGAAAAATGGAATCATTAACTGCAACTGAGGCGACAGACTATTCACTATAGAAAGTAACCAAACATATGAAAAGACCACAGCAATCTATATCTCCAATCAGGAAACAAGATGTAAGCTGGGCCAAAAGTAACCAAGAAAAGGTAGCTACATTTGCAGAGCATTTCTCATAAGTCATTCAACCGGCTCCTTCAGATATAACATACGATGTGGAGTCTACTATTCAAAATTTTCTGGATGTCCCCCTGCAGATGTCGAATCAAATCCGTTCATTCAAGTCTAAAGAAGTCCGAAAGGAACTCCAGAAACTTCACCCACGTAAATTCTCCGACTACGACCTTCTCACGGGTGTGATCTCCAAAAACTTACTAATGAAAGCCATAGCCCTAATTACTTCAATATTTAATGCAATTTTGAGGATTGGACACTTCTTACAATGGAAATTAGTTCAGATTGTGCTGATCCAGAAGCCATGGAAACCAACCCACGAAGTAACATCATACGGACCAATAAGTCTCCTACCTGTCTTCTCAAGAGTGTTTGAAAAACTTTTCTTACAACGTCTCTACCCAATCATGCTCACACAAGATATTCTCCCCACCCACCTGTTCGGATTTAGAAAAAAAACACTCCAGAACAGAAGAGGTGCACAGTGCTGTGGATATAATCTAAAATTCCCTAGAAAACAAACTTTACCATAATGCGGTATGTTTGGACGTTAGTCAAGCGTTTGACAATGTCTTGCACATGGGGCTTTTATACAAAATTGAGAAATGCCTACCATATCCGTTTAAAGTATTTCTAAAATCTTACCTATCTACTAGGCTTTTTCACGTAAAGTTCAATCAGGAACAATCTGAACTCATTCCCATTAAATCATTCCCTCAAGGAAGAGTCCCGGGACCCATCCTTTATCTCCTCTACTGATCTATCGTCATTCGAAAAGGTATCGACTGCCACTTTCGCCGATGACACTGCCATCCTCGTGGTTCAAGAAGATTCGAAGGAAGCCTCCAAAATCCTACAAGGGCACTTGGACAACTTGACAGACTGGTTCCGAAAATGGCGCTTCAAAATAAACGAAGCCAAATCTATCCAAACCACATTCACCCTCGATAGCGAAACGTTCCCGGAAATCGTACTCGCCAATAAACCAATTCCTCAAAGTGACACAGTTAAGTTCCTAGGAATGACTCTAGACAGACGACTTAACTGGAAGATCACATTATGAAAATACCGAATCATTTAGATACAAAATTCAAAACTATGTACTGGTTACTGGGTCAAAAATTAGCACTTTTACTCCATAACAAGTTAGTGATATACAAAGCAATACGTACATCAATATGGTTCTATGGAATAAAACTGTGGGGAATTACCTCCACCTCTAACATTGAAATCCTACAAAGATTCCAGTCGAAAACTCGACGCATTGTCTTCGACGCACAATGGTACATCACAAATGCAACTCTCCACCAGGACATCCCGTTCCAATCACTCCAAGCCTACATGGAGGGTAAACTAATTTACTTATTATTTTATTAGCATTAACGCATTATTTTGTATCAATGCGAAATACAATGCTAATTAAGCTGTAATATAAGCGTATTCATTGACTGCGCTGCACAAACTAGGAACAAGACATCAGTAACGCGTCGGGACCTCTACAAGGAAATGTTATTGGGAAGATCTTAACTTGCCAACCGTACATAAGCGTGGGATGGTTGGAACGCGAAGCAAAGCACAATCCCTCATTAACGATTTAGTTTGGGAGGGTAATCTGGTGCAGGTAGTCGAGCAGTCCCCAAGGGTACTAGTACTAGACGTAATTTTACTCAACCCGGATCTATATTTTAATTGGAAAATTGTGCCAGGAATTAGCGATTATAAAGCTGTATTGATTCGTTTAAATTGGGTGAAATAAAATTGGGAAAATGAAACTCCAAATCAAACATTTCAATTTCAATAAGTGCCTTACAAAATTATTTATCCGCGATTTATTGTGTCAGGGTGTCTCAGGGGAGCAGCATAGAGGATATTTGGCAGATATTTAGACGAATAGCTTCTTAATGCTTACATAAGTTTGTCCCCAAAAACTAATCTATCGTGTTTTACCGAATATTACCCCGAGAAAACAAGACGACTAGAAAGAAAAGTCAGGAAATCCCACACTACAAAAAAGTATGATGAACATGGTTTTAAAAAGCTATCAAATAAACTTATTTACGTGAAACGAGTGACTTACGAAGATCGGTAGTGTGCATACAAATGGAACACACAGTAGTGGAATATATGATTGAGAGATGGAATAAACCAGGGAGGTTGTACGAAGGGCAACACAGTTTTAGAAGGGGACTGGCATATGGAAGTCAAATTATTACTTTTAGGAAATAGCGGATTCTATCGAATATAGGCAAAGAACAGATACGATACTCAAGATTTCTCTGAAGTATTCGATTTAGTGCCTCACGATCTATTACTTAACCGGCTTTCTGCGTCAGGAATAAACGAACTAGTTTTGATGTGGATTAGGGACTAATTATCGTTCCCAAAGGGTAAAATTATAAAGTAAATTTTGGAGGGAGGACAAAGTAACATTTGGTTTTCCCTGGGAAGCGAGGAAGTGTGCCACAGTTGCAAGAGGCAACTGTAACAGCAGAAGGAAATAGAAAATCGAGTTCATTCATATTTTATAGCAAGGGATATTACAAATATGAGACTCTTAATACATAGGTAAACTAATTAAACAAACTACGAAAACTTGCGATCAATTATATACTGTAAATAAAGTTTACAAATTTCGTACGAAATAATATACATACACGAAGAATTAAAGGCAATTAATGGTAATTATGTATTTTTCGTGAGAAAAAAGTTAAAATTCAGATTCCGTTTTGTATTATCAGCAGCTTGTCAAAAATCTGGAGTCAAAAGTCCCCAAGTGACCACAGACACCCGGATTCCATTAAATCCCCTAATATGGTAATGTATTCCTCGACCGACAGCTTCTTGGCTCTGCGCCGCCCCAGCTGCAGTTTGGTGCCCCCTCCTCCTCTCCCAACCGCACCTCACCCCCTCCTCCATCGCTGTACGACCGCCAGCGCTTCCGTGTTGCTGGTGAAACTACGAGGACAGCGCACAGTAGGTGCCCTACGGGCTTTAACCCGGACAAACACCGCTGCCACCTTGCGAAACACCTAAGGAGATTCGAAAACATAAAATCCTTATACAATGAAGCAGTCGTGTGTTGAGAGACATTATATACTGCCAAAATAATACGCTGAGCATGCTCATTCAAGCGAAGAAATCGAAAATCTCTTAGTATTACGCAAAATCATTAAATAGAAGGGTGATCAAACCCGGTATTAAGTGCTTTTTTGACGTAAAGAAAGGTCAAAATTGTAAGCGATCGAATATTTTCGAGAAGTGCTTTGTTAGTAAAAATGCAATTACATTTATTTATTTCGTATTAATTGAGTTCTTTGTTTTGTTTTTCTTACATTTTGAACTCAGAAATGTTTTCAGAATTAGAAGCATTTTCTTTCGTTCTTCCTTCACTTCATTTATATTGATAATTCAACATACAAAATCAAAATCAGTGATTTTATGAGAGTAATCGAATGTTTTGTGAGTGACTGTCCTTCAGCGACGAAAAATATCTTCCTTCATTCAACCATACACCAAATGAAAGAAAAGATAGAATCTCGGTCACACCAATCCTTCCGAGAAACTTTGGGTAGGACAAGGACAAAGGTTTCTAGGAATCTGATTTGTTTGGTGAGGAGTTTTGTATCGAAGCCCAGGTCCCTCTTACGAGGTTTTTCCGCCGTCAAAACACACTTCATAATAAATGAAAAGAGAATATACGCACAACAAAACATGAAAAATTAATGCGTAAATCCTGATCGGTTTATACACCTCACATATATTGATATCTCTACACCAACAGTTTTGTCCATATGACGATAACATTCATCATACGCGCGTACTTGTACAGTAATTATTAGTCAACACAACTCGTATAGTTAAACTCAGCTAATTTTAAGCGCTCATATAAGTTTTCAAATAATTTAAAAAATCAACAGAAGTTTCATAAAAATAAATAATAAGACAAATTCGTACATTTGACAGGAAAACAAAATTTACACAGAATTGAAACATTTGCTACTTCATCAATATCTTTTTGATGTCTATTTATACCCTTTTTATATACCTAATATAAGTCTAACTCTCCTAGAAGCGCAAGAGCAAAAATTATTTCTTATTATTTGTGTTTTGACTGTGAATATTTAGAAGACTCAAATATGAAAATGAACGCTTGCAAAATAGTATTCCACGGTTAAATAAGTTTTAATAAATTGAACTTTTGTTTAAATAATTTTCTATTGAAACTTCACCTTCACATTTCCGATCACAAAAAGTACATTCTCTCTGTTGAATGTTATTGTTCTTAATATATTTTATTTCATAAAATAATATCTATTCTGCATTCAAACATTGCAATAGTTGCACACTTTTCCGAATTTAAATAGCGTGAATCGTGTGAAACCGTTTTGACAGTCGTGGAGGTGTTGGAGGAGAAATTACCAAAGCCCTCCTTAAATAGCAACACGGCATAAATGCTTGTAAAGTTATAATTTACCGACAAATATATTATATGCAATTTATTTTACTAAATCTTTTACCCAAAACTACAGAAAATTCTTAGAATTTACCAACTACTTTAAGAAAAACTAAGAATGAAAGATTCTTCCGAGAAAAACTCATGGTCCTATATAGATTGCTCCCATTACAACCTTGGAGCAATCCAAAAACGACCATGACTTCCTAGACTGGAAAATACTTGGTTCATCTGTCCAGCTGTGAAATTCATACTTTGTTCATCTATCCAGCCGTGAAAGCCTTCGTTGAGTAAGAACTTCCAAACCCATTCTTAAGTTCTTAGATTTGAATGTCAAACATCTTTTGTAAATTCAAACTTCGTGTTATCAAAATTATCAATGACTTGTGCAATGTCGTGTGCTCTTTCTCTTCCCATACATCACTGCGGAAGAGTAGTATGTGTTTCGAAAAAGTAGTAATGATGAACAATATTTGCAGGGTCAGGAGAAGTTCAATTCCTTTTCCAAAAATACTTTCTTTATTGATTATTCTATTTCATTTTTAAAAACTTCCCATTGAAAAAATAATTTCAATCCAGCATTCGACATTTCTCGTTTTTTATTGGCAACATTTCGAGCTTTTATAAATATTTTTCGACATTATATTGAAATTTTTCAAATTTTTCTCAAATAATTACACATGAAATACGAATTATGTGAAATAATCTTCAGGAGCAATTGCCCACCCAAGACCGTCTCAAATCGTATGAAATCTCGTCACTGCAATCCAATAAAGTAAAATTCAATCCGTTTCACAGTCAGTTATCTACGAGTAAAAAATAAATTCATAATTCCATTATTTAATTAAACCATTTTTAAATATGTTTTATTATGTTCGAAATAAGTCTTAAATATCCTTTCATATAATAACATAAGAGAAAATGACAGAAATCTCCGAATTATACAATATTCAATTAGCACAAATGCTGCAACGCCTATTGTTTCCAGTTTAAATAATTATTTTATTTTTTATGAAGAATGCTTTAGCGGAGTAGGGAAATTCCATTGATATATTTATTCCATATAAAGAAAGAAAAGTATGCATCCGGGATGTTGAGTTTTGATCAAACCCTTCACTGAGTGGTGCACGGACCCACTGTGGCCACGGGGCCTCAGCGACGGCTCGCTTCCCGGTGCTCCCCGCCTCAACAGAGCTCGCCTGCTCGGCTCGACGGCCGGCGAACGCCCGCTTACGCCACAGGGACCCCCTCCACCATAGAGGCTCAGCAACCGAAGCACCAGGGGGTAAGGAAGGACGCGGAGGAGGAGGAGGGGGCGAGCAGCGCCCAAAAGTGCACGACTTCGCAACCCGACTGCCCCCCCCCCCCCTCAATGTACAGCCGACAGCCATGCCACGCCGGTCACTATCAGCTATCCGTTGGAAGCTGCTCTCATTGTTCCCAGAACTAAACGTCACAGAAAACTAGTCGAATATACGACTGGTATTCGTAATTCAAAATATTTATTATAATATATAATTATTATAGAAATGTAATAAAATAACTTCTGAATCCATTTTGAAACATATTTCTTGATTTCTTAAGACACACACTAACTTCACTGTAGTATTTATATTACAAATTCTTTCAGTCGTAAATTGCTATTCTTTAATGCCAGGAAGCCTCGACTTATATTTCTCTTCAGCGTTCTCCCGTCACACACATTCCGCTACGAAATATCTCCTCGAATTTCGTGAGGTATAATGGTTTTCAAGAAGTTTCATTTCAAAAAGCTGGACTCTTCCACATTACAAAGAAATTCTTCATTTCTTTGAACTACGCTATGGTTGAACTTCGTCCCCACTGCTCCTTTCCTCCATCAGAAGACAAATTCGTGGGAGACCTATAATCCGGAATTGTCGACTGCGCACGGCGGTCATCTTCGGGTACTGACAAACTGCGTGAACGGTGAATGATAGTCAGAAAGCTTTACGGAAACGATAGAGCTTATAATCTTCTGTTCCGCAGCGGGAGTCCGGGAGTCTGACTATTGTGTCACTATTTTCTTCCTAGTCAATTTCAAACCTTCACCGGTCTAAAAATCTTATTAAAATTCTCAGAGAAAAGAAGGATTAAATATTTTCAAAGAGTCGGCCGTAAGAAACCAACTATTCTTTGTAGCTTTCTGTAAACTGTCTGAGATTACCTTTTTCTATTAAAGGGATTGAAATAAATCACTTGAGTAGTGGATTAAAAAGCAATAATTTAATATATTTTTATATTTGTCACAGATTCACTTGTCTAAATATAATTTTACAAATTCTACGACAATTAACGTCCATTATACAATTAATTAAATAAATAATGAAAGACTTACGACCTTTTATGGACGGGTTATAAGAATATATGATCACATGAATACTAACAACTTAGTATACAAAGTAAAATGCAAAGATTGTAATGCTAGCTACGTAGGTCAAACAAAAAGAGGGTTAAAAACTAGAATCCAGGAGCACAAACGGAATTTAAAATCAGTTGAACAAAGTGTAATTACCTCACATTGCATTAATAATGCTCACTTGATGGATCGGGAAAATACATTAATTTTAGACAAAGAAGTTAATTATAACAAACGTATATCAGAAATGATACTTATAAAAAATACACACGGGAGTTTGAATTTACGCACACATTGAAAAGCTATCTGGTTTATACAGTATTATATAACATGTTTGTGTAGCTCTGCATTTTTGTTTTTATTTATGTTTAATATCATGTTCAATTGTCGGATTATGTTTCTTGTTTATTACTCGTTCATAAAAGATCGTAAGTCTTTCATTTTACAAACTTTATTATTCATTAGTTTATTATTCTGGTTTGATTTTTAACTTAAGACAGATCTTTTGAAGATCTCTTGAAGCAAACAAGTTATAATATCTGCGTCAGGGTGACCAGACGTCAAGGTTGTTGACATGGCTGGTGACGACTCTCGAATCCGGCCTTGTAATATAGGTACTTCCTCACCGTCATACAACATATCAGTGCTCAGTTTCCAGCGGGAAATCAACTTGCTTTTCCCAGTTTTACTCGCGAAGTTTTCGTGTGGCTTTTCCTTAGTATTTCGTTTTTTTTCTATTTAGCGATCAGTAGTTAGGTTGAGTTTTTTACTTAATGTTTGTGTAGCATCGAATTCCTATATTTATATAAAAATACAATAATTATATGTGTAAGAATACTTATAACTGTTATCTTTCCCTAAGTATTCTTTTTAATTGAAACTATGGACTCATGCAAGAAAAGCTACCTTATAAGAAGCTTCAGTATCACAGTGAGTGGACTGTAGTTTTCGGTATCGTTAGTAATGGTCAAGATAATTAAAAGGGTCTTCTGTTGTCGCGAAATATCCCATCACCACTGATCGTGACGAGTTCCTGAGATTAAATTATGTCCGACGGGAGTAGTTCGACAACCCCCTATATTACATGTAATAATAGAGGGAGGTAAATAATTTCAAATTCAAAAAACCCTTTCTAAAGGAGCAAGAAACCTCGACGAAGTCCTCAGTAAAATATTGACGAAACATGGAGCAAAATGTATCGCATTGTTTACTTGATTTTTGGATATGGCTTTCCTTCAAGACATCAAACTGTGATTTCGCACGCAATTTATTAAATATTAATCATCCCGTATATTGATTCCTTTATCAATACCATAAATGCGAATAATAGTGAAATAAATTTATTCGAATGTGCAGTTTAACACCTTAAATAACGCGCGATGCAAGTTATTGAGTCTGACAGCATGTAGAAGAAAAATATTTGCCAGCTCCACAACTTTGAACGAAAGCAATTTATTGATAAACTTAAAGAAATTCAATGATTTTTAGTTATATTCTAACGTGTTTTGAACACGCTGGTCTTAACATGTTACAGTGGGCTGTGCGCAGCCCTCAATCTCTTAGCTACTCGAGTTTATAAAGTCACTTGTTTTCAGTCATGAAAACTGCGAAAAGCCAAGTGATCCATCATTTCACCCTTGGAATTCGCAAATTTTCTTCTTTCTGTACCTCCCTCATTTTATGGTTTTAGTATTTCCTCAACTATCTTACCTTTCATGATTCATCTGCAAGAGGATCTCAAAGATTTCTTGAAATGACCGCACGAGTTGAAAAAGGACAGTGGGTTCCACAGTTGTTGCAAATCAGCGATTGCCTAAGTTCCATGAGCCTCTAGCATGGTGCGGCGGAGTTCCTGTTCACCGGACCTCGCCGATAGAAAGACAAAGATACCGCGCACAGTCTACTGGCGCATGCGCAGTCTTTAGGAAGAGTACGACGACTGTCGATTGTTCGCACGAATGTGATCCATTAGCGCACAGCAATTCTGCACTAGCTACCGAGAAAAGACAAGGATATTTTGGAAATCCCACAGTGCGACTCTGGGACTTCCTTGACATCCCGATTCGATGTGTCACGAAAACATTGGACTTGGAATTTAAGGGTCGATGTTAGCCTTCGTTTCCTTTCGGTTTCAAATGTACGATGCGAATGGAAGGATGAAGCAAATACTGACCCCCTCACAACTGCATCATTCTCTGCTTCACAGCCGTGCACAACGCGCACCATTCCCACCAAGTAATTAGAATCTTCAGGTGGCAGAAGGCTCCAAACAAGATCCTTGAAGTGTGGGTTCTTAAACGAACATGTAACAGTAAGTGGGCAGTTTCAAGAAGGTGGAATGGGTGAGACGGGTTGAATTGCTTGAATTCGGGCAGTTATGAGAAAAATTTTAGGGTGACATTTCAGAAACACTTGCAAATTGCTCAAGGAAAACGGAGACGGTACAAACCTCGAGTCATGGCGCTCACGGGGATATTTGGTACTGAAGCCCCACGATGATGTCGCGACTTTTAGGGAAATAGGAACACAATAAAGAAAAAGGAATTAAAATATGGACAATTCAATCCTTCCCTGTTCACATTATACTTGTTATAACGTTGGCAAGCAATTTCATTGAATCCTCATTGATTAATCTTATAGTGCAACCATAGCTAATGATAAACAATGTACGGACTTTATACTTCAATTTTCATCAGGTGAAAAATCGTACTCTTCCAGTTATGAGTCGTTCCTTTCCCTTGTTTTTCTCCGTCCGAGACGAACCTACAAGATTTACTATTTTACGACATATTTGTTTAGCCTTTCTTCTTTTCTGCCCAAATACGTAGTTCCACCGTAATCGCGGGGATCTCTGACTAACTAGCCACAACACACACCGCACCGAGCAGGAGTACGTTGCGCTGGAAAAAACACAAACGGTTGGCAATCGTTCAAAAAGATTTCTTTCTCAAACTGAATAAAATAGGAAAAATATATCCAACTAGAGTTGATGAATCATACGTAAGAAATCAAACTAACCTTGAAAGACAGATAAAGGAAAGATATGTCAGGAAGCACATGAAAGCTATAAATGCAGTGGCGGCGTAAATAACTCCATGGAGGCCATTTGATTTAGTAGCGCGGGAGAGTGGAAAAGAAACTAGGAGAGAGGGAAACAAACAGTAAACAAGAGATCCACGATTAAGTCTAGTGTTTCGGTATTAAATGGAAGGTAGTTATAAATTATTCTAAATAATTTTGGTAAAATGCAACACAAGTTCTCCTACGTAAAGTATCTTAATCTTTTGATAAACAATTTATGGATATCCCCAGAGGTCGTTTAACTCACAAATTCAATTAGTCGTAATTACGTAACGCACCCTCGGCGAAGGTCAGCTTGATATCGTTACAATGCGTTACGGGGAAAAAGGGAAGCTGACCTTGGTGTTACGTAACGCTAAGTTTTACAGGGTATGTTTAACATTGCGCTTTACACCTGAAAATTTGTGCCTGTAAACTATGTACTTCACCGCTCAGGGTGACCTCAGTGTCAGTGCAATGAGGAACGAACAATTTAGTTCACGAATCAACATTTGTCTCCGTATTATCCAAAAAGCAACAAATAATTTTCTTACCGACGGAGGAAGGTCTAGCGTTACCTAACATGCGGGTAAGAAGTATCGTTACAGGTTGCGTTATTGAGAGGAACGGGTCTGTACTGTACTTACTCAGAGGAACACAAAACTGTAATTCTTGAGTCACGTAATTTCAGGAGGAGAACGCCCCTCAGGAGGAGAACGGAATGGTCCCCGGAAAAACTAATTTTTACAAGTATTTATATGAACAAAGGAGGAGGAATTTAATTCTTATAATAAATCAATTATGGAATTGTAAGGTTCAGCGCGAAACACCCATTTCTTGTTGAAATGTCAACTAAACACAATGCCAATACATCTTCCATTAATGTTTCCTTCATTTTTAACAGTCATGAACTATGAAATTAAGAGTATCAAGAAGATCAAGAGAAAAGACTTCACGAGCGTGACATACCAATTTCACGATCCCGTTCTTCATTAACTCGACCACAATTATTTTTCATAGAATGGCTTCTCTTAAAATTGTGTCGTTTACTAGGAAAGAAATCTAGTGCGACCTCATTCCTCTTCCCCATTATTCTTCATAACATCTGGAACATCGTGATGAACAGAACTAATGAAGTAGTCTACTTTGCGTATAATTCACATAAAAAACAATGGATCATAAAGATTGGTAAAACATTACCATACACGTATGAACATTGTCATGATAATAAAAAACTTTGTTACGTACATGTGCGATGATACGAAAATGTATAGGATAATCTGCACGAACATTTTAATGAACATTAAAAATAATTATACTCATCCTTTCCAAAATTTTGAATATTTGGAAACTAGATGTAGCGTACTGGAAGTAAATGTCGAATGAACGAACTATCCAGAAATAGGACTCTATTCAAAATAACACCAAATCCAGCACTCAAGTTTGGTACAGATCTTTTTTTTTTGTTATCAAGGAAAATGGACTACTCGAATAAGCCTGGCGTTGCACGGGAAAATGGATTGTGGATTGTTTATAAAGAAGTGTCACTCTTCATCTCCGCTACAACAAAAACTATAGATTCGACACTCGTAACGGTCGTTCTCGAGTATTTTTACCCGTCACCCCTTTCCCACTCCATTTCTAGGGGCCCTACCTCATGCGTTTGTGGGAAACACGGTATATAGTCGTGAATTGACTTTTATATTCCGCTGAAAGTGCGATGAAATTATACATTTGAGAATTTAAAAATGCCTTTTTGAAAGGGTTGCTCTAAAAATATAACTTCCCGACTATTTATGTAAAATATAAAAAAACTAATAGCCGTGAAAATTTAAATAATAGAAAAATCACGATCTCTTTACTTCGTTCAAATGGCAGTGGCGGCGATTGGGAATTAGAAGTGGGGGGAAATGTGTTTATTGTCAACCAAAAGAACCAGAGGGTCCGGGAAGGGTGGTTAAGGGGGGGCTTACAAAATTTAGAGAACTGCTGTTACCCTATTACTTTTCCTCATATCACATGCTATGCGTTGTAATACATGTGTTCACCGCTCGCTGTAAAGCTTTACGATTCGGTCATCCGCGACGCATTACATTTTGTGGGCACAATAATTGAAGTAAAAGGAAATATAAATATGTGACGAGACAACGGAGTTTAAATAAATTGTGTGTATTTATTTCTGGTTTCAGGAGAGTAAAACAGAAAAAATAAGTATTTTTCTCGCTACATCCTAATCATCGCGAGAGCAAATGAGATCGGGGAGAAGAAATTCTCAAAGTCCTGCGACGATGTCGACTGTCGTATGTTTGTGCGCGCTATTTTGAGTGGATGTCAGAGTTATGGTGTTCCCTCCTGAACACATGAACAACACGTAGCGATACACGAGTATCGTATATTCTAGTATATAGAATCGAGACCCATACTCGGACCATGACGTATTCATTTACGTACCTTCGGTTTCAATAACCGCGACCTACAGAGTGATTTTCCCGATCAATGCAAACAAAAGTTTTTTTGTCTTCAACATCTAAATCATGTCGAGCGCATTCGTTTTTATTTTAAAAAGTTTTGACTTAACCAAAACTCTATACATTACATTTTTACAGGATCTTCGCTTTTTAATCTTAAAAAGTTATTGATGTAGTTCATCTGCACACAAAATAAAATGACAAAGGTGAAGGAAACCAAGACAAGTTGCACGCAGAAGAGGGAATAAAGAAAGTGAAATATCTGAGGACCTTGAGAAAGTAAGCAGGGAGATTGATGTCACGAATACAAAATCTATAATGTCAAAATGAACGGAAAATAACTAAAATAGGAGATGAAAAAAATAAAAGCAGAAAAAACGACTGTGCCTTCAATATGTTCTCCGAGAATCTACACAATGCCATTTCAGAATATTTCTTACAATAATTAACTATACTCGAAGTCATGTTTCTTTGCTTCGAGAGAATTTAACGTTAAGATAAAAAAATACGTGAACGGAAACGCACTGTATTTATTAGTGCATTGTATATTAGTCGTAGTGAATTACTTGATTGTCCCCAACGTGGTTACAGGCAGTTTGCAACAGCTCTATTGACAATATATTATTGATTTATTTATTATCACTCTAGCTGGCTCGATGTTGGTACAGAGCATATACTAAATGTAGCCAATGCTTGTACTTTACCATCGTCCATAAGACTAATAATATTTGTACCTCGCGTTATGTAGGCAGGACATACATATTTCTGCGAACTTAAATCCATCGCCAACCTCGCATACCAATTCAATTCACATGCTCTTGCGGCGCTATTCTATTCTTTTTGCAGCGAACGTGGGGAACGAATATTACATTGCGTCATAGTTTGTTGTGTTATTAGCTTGTATTTCCTTACAGCAAACAGTCGCTTTTGTGACTACCATTAATATTTATTTTTAAGGGTTCTAATGACCTTGGCGTTGGCGAGCCCTAAATCCCCATTAAAAAATATTTATTTGGATATAACTTGAATTAATAGAAGTTGACAATTCGTGTTAGGCAGCCATATTGCATAATTTTTGGCAAAGTTACATGACTTGGAGTATAGTCTTTCAGTACTAAAATACACCCAAATAGCTTTTTTAGTGTTTCCTTCATCCATACGTATTGTTCATTTGCTTCCGGACGTTGAAGGTTTTACGTTTTACAAAATTCAAACTTCTCTTGTGTATAACAGTAGGGTGAAATTACCGTACCCTGTCCACTCTTTCCTCCCCCTCTTCTTAGCGAGCGCCACTGTATGGCAGACACTCACTCACTCGCATTTCACCCCTCAGTTTCGTCGACAGCGTGTGGCGAGCATCGACCGCCTGGCAACAAGCCGTTGTGGCCAGGACGGGGGGGAGGGAAGGCTCCCGCACGCGACCCTATCTCTGGCAGGCTGCGTTCACTTGCCTTTACGAGCTATCAAACAGGCAGGGGGTCGAGGGAGGGAGGTGCGGAGCTTCAGCGATAGCCTTAACGATGCTGTTCACGCCACGCTCCATAACCGTCTTCTTACTTGGGACCAGGCGCAGCTGTGCACAGAGACAGAGCCATGAGGACAGAACCGGCGATAATATGCTCCCTAATTCAGTGACTAGAGTGAGCACGTACAAACTGAAGACTGTTCACCCCCAACGTGCATAGACAGTCACGGAGTTATACTCAAAATGTAACCTAAGAAAACAAAACATGAACGAGAATGTTCTGTGCTTATTAGTTTATTGTAAAGTAGTTACAGTAAATTAGTTTATTGTCCACAACGTAAGTCATAGGCAGTTTGTAACTTCTCTCTTGTCAATAAATTATTAATTAATTAATATATTTATTTTCAGTCTAACTGGCTTGATGTTGTTACACGGCTCGTACACAATGTAGCCAACACTTTTACTTTGCTATCATTTATAAGGATCATGATAAGTGTACCTCACATAATGTTGGCAGTATTTTCGGTTTTCTTTAATTTTAAATCTATCGCCAACTTCGGTCATTAATTCAATTCATTAGGCTGCAAAATTAAATTCTGTTTTTTCTGTATCGAGCGAGTAGAATACTACTTTGTGTAAATTTGCAATTTTTTTTACATCAAATACTCGCTTTTGTGAACTACTATTAATATTTATTCGGATTAATATCCGAATGACTGAGTATAGACCTGTCTCCGCGTAATTTTTGTCCCCGCTTTATTATCATACTCTGTACATTTATTTTTCAATTTTAGCTAATTAGATTTTCCTCGCGGAAACCGTAAACTTCCATACATCCACCTCCCATATTACGACAAAGTTAATGTCTCATGCGAAAATGACGTTAGTGTACTTCGTCACATATTAAACTGACTGTTTCAAATTACATTCATTCTCTTCATCTTATTAGAATCTGTTTCACTTCCTAATGCGGTAACATTATTCTAAAAAAAACAATAAAACAATTGGAGAACGAAATTTTCCCTCTCTTGAACAGTTAGAGTAAGAGTTCTACGTACATTCACCATACCAGTATTCTCTGTAAATTACACTTAATTTAATAGGAGTTTTCAAGAAACATAAATTCATCTCTCACCTCACCTACACAATTACTATCTTTACAGTTACGTCAATGTTCTTCTGGCACGGCGATATAACAGTCTTAATATTTGAAACTACCACTCAGTCTTAGTTTCTTATTCGTTATCCATGAGGAAATATGCAATAAAAGAGATTGCCAAATGAGATACATCGATTTGCTTACAACAGTTGGCAAAAATCCTTTAGAGGACGAAATATACGTTGAAAATTAAAAGGAAAAAACCGGCGATGAGCCTCGGATTGGCATTGGTGCATGCGCGAAGTCACAAGCAAGGATATGCACTAATCGCTTTAAAATGTCCTCTTTCTCACTGTTTGTGTCTTTATTGACGCCAAAAATGTCATTATTTCCGAGAGTCCTCTACCACCCGGAAAAGATTAATATTCTTAAAGAATGACTCTGCTGACGCAAAGAAAAATGTCTCAGTAATGATAAAGAATTCCATTACTGATTCTTAATATTTCATTAGATACCGGTAATCGTACCTTTGCTAAGTAACAGAAATTTGGAAAACCGCTGTTTTCAATCAGTGGATCTCGAAAATGGCCTGGGAGATCTCACCGGGAATTTATGGACCCTCCACACACGTACATTACTTTCTAATTCAGTATCGGTAATTAAAAGAACCCGACAGATTTATTTCACATAATTCAACAGTATTAAATATAATGCACAAATAACGTACCGCGATTAGAAATTGGATTAACAATTTTCTATGTACAACCGCATCATACACCTGATGTACATCCGCAGCTTCACTAGCCTGAATTTAAAAATAGTTCAATGCACTATTTGCGTAATGAATGAATGTAAAATAAAGTAATGTGTAATTCAAAATACTAATTAATGTGTAACTACGAACATTCAAATACAGTCTATATCGCGCTTACTCCACAGCCGCACCAAAATTCATTACAAGCGTTAACATACACTACTTTAAGACAAAGTCGAACTGTCCCTCAACAGTCTCCGAAGGTGCCCACGGAAGGTAGGGCTCCGCAATTCCCAGGTCCCAGACAGGGAGTCAGTTTGGCTGTTGAGGTGTGACGAAAAATCGCACACCCCATCGGGATAGATCCCCGCCCATCAAGCCAACAGCTCAACGCTCAACTCACTCTCTATTTCCTATTTACATTACTATTACATAAAATGGGAGATTTCCGAAACTTCAAACTGCGAGTAAAAATTTATCTTTGTGAGGCTTTGACTATTGGACAGTCATAGTAAACAAGCTATATATTACTTGAAAACTCTACAAGTCGAACAAACGATCTTATCCTAGGAGGAAAAAAGACATTATTAGATTCCTTTTATAATAGTAGGGATACCATTATTATACATAAATAAGGAGGAATGGGAGTTGGACTCTAGGGCCGTGAGCGGGAACAACAAAAAACCTTTTTACTCTTTCTCCCGATTTCACAGTGAAATATAGAAATCTGTAAAAATTGATTGTATAGATGCTTGAATTGGAAACGTTTACAAACAAATATAAATATGATATCACAGATATATTAGGCGGCCTCCATGCGGCAAAGGATTAGAAGCTGAGCCCGCTGCCAGTCACAGCTGTCAATCAATTACTTCCGGTGCAGCAGTAAGCCTAGTTCCATTATAGAAATTGTATTAATCAATATTTCAAACAAACAATATCACTGCATCGAAAAACGTTTTAACTTTACACAGGTACAAGTATTGGTTATAAATCATTCAGACCAAAGAAAACATTTGTATCGATTTCACTTTAAAGTGGTATAAAATCCAAAAATTTATGTTTAACATTAGGTTAATTGACTCAAAGTTTCTACATCTCTTTCACCGTTTAAAATTGAAATTTTTTAATAAATTGTTTATTTCTATAATAGCTGAATTCCTAATATTATTTACATATTCACAACATTATATAATAAATTTAAATGGATACAAATTTTATTCTTTATATGATTTGGCTATGGGTATTTTTACTTGAATCATTTGCAGAAACGTTAAGTTTATAAATTCTAGAATAATAATATAATAAAAAAATAAATAGTGCAAGACTTACGACCTTAAAAGGACGAACTGTATATATTTTGGGTTTTAAAAGCTCGACTTTATGTTGAAATTTGTAACACCTGACGAATACTTCAACATGAAGTCGAGGCGTAATAAGTTTTTAAATCACAAAATATAAACTGTTCATTTGTAAGGTCGTAAGTCTTTAATTTTCTAACGTTATAAAGTTAACTAAAAAATTCGACCCAGAATGGCGTCGTACGTAAAGTAACTCTCTCCAAAATCTGGATAGTTTGTTACAATAGTTTCTAATTTCAAATGAAATTCTTGCCTTTCTCTGATAAAATTACCTGCTATTCGGCTACATGTCGTGTGAATTTGTGTCTATATTTCTATAAGTTTTTTCGGTAAAAGGTAAAGAAATAATTTGAAAATTTTGAAATAAATACCACCTTTTGATGACAAAAAAGTTAAAATCTTTCCGAAGTTATCGCCACAGTCATATGCAATGAGCGATCAGCGATGGAGTCCAGTCATGCGCGCTGTTGCCGCGCATATCACTCCACTGACTGGTAAAGCTTTGTCAGTTGTGGAATCCAGCCTGTTCTTTAAATATATATTGTTGTATTTGTAAATACTTTGTAAATAGGAAGAGTTTGTAGCGTGCTATTGAAGCTTTTCTACATGGAACGATAGGAGTTAGGAGTTGGGTGGTAGGTTATTGTTAGTGAGTGAGCAACTTAGCTGGGTTTATCAACAACTTGGAGGGGTTAGTAGAAGTAATTAGTAATAGAGTTATTGATACTAGGAGGAGCTGGACAGAGGAAGGAAGGTTTGCTTTTCAGTAGTCACAGCTATATGAACTGGGACATTAATGTGAAAAAGCTACAAATTTTCTAGCCCCATCGGGAATCGAACCCGGGAAATCCTAGTGATAACCACCTGCGCCACCGCTGGGGCTGTTGACTGAATACGGTATCGGCAATAACGCGTTTGACTATAATGCACCGCTGGCCGATTAATAAAACATGGTTTTATTCATCACTTGCTGGAGGCTTCGTAAATAGTTTTAAAAGTTTTAATTCAATTGTAATGTGATCATGGCATTCTTGAGAGTGCGACAGTATAAATTTTATTCCTTAATAATGTGTCTGGTCCTTTTTAGCAGTGTTTTCGAAAAAAATTAATAACCCATTATATTTTGCTAGAAGAAGCGTAAAATTAATAAATGTCACAAACACAACGGCGATCATTTGCTAAGTAAGAATTAATTTTGACACACTTGGTTTATTTTATTAAAAAATAATAAAATCGACATATCGACAGAAACCGTAAAAATATCACGCTTTTTGAAACATTTCAGGTTTTAAAGAAATTCATTCATAAAACCAAATTTTTACACATTTGTATGTACAAAACGAAATTACAAATCCAATGGTGGCAACTGTTTGTTTTTCTGCGAATTTTGTTGTACGTTGCACAGCTATTAGAAGTCAGGGGTCTATAATAAAAATATCGGATATAGTCAGCTAACTTATTTACGTTGTGTCGAAAGTTTGCCAGTTCTATCACACCATTTTCGAGAAATATCATAAGACTCTTTGGTGATGTGGCACTTCAAAGCTTAGCTCAGCTGAGAACGAGAAAAGAGGGGACAAAGCGGAAACGGTGGAGGGGGAGAGGAGTAGGAAGATAGGGGGCGGAGGGCACCGGAAGGGCTACAGGGGAAGGCCGTGGACGAAGGTCTTCCTTTTGTCGTTGACGGTGTCGAGGGTCCCGCGGGGCGAAATTGGGTCTGGGAGTTTCCCCTACTCTCCCAATACAAATGAGCAAATCAACGGACAACAAATGGCGACGAGTTCTCAGCCGTACATGGGTAAACATCACTGGGGCACACAATGAAGAATTCTAAATGGTCGTACGTGACAGCGAATGTATAGGTTGTTAGATGTACTTTGATCACTTCATACGTGAGAGTGGTTCCTTAATTTATTAATTTATAGGACCTCGCTTCAACCTGCCTGCATGATGACTGTGGTTTACCCTTATGCTGATGGGTATGGTTATGCTACTGCCTGATTTTTAATTTTCTATTCATATTGTGCGTGTGGGATTCAACAGCGAATGTCTTGCTTGAAAATATGTTATTACTAGAGCTAGTCTTACATTGCCTCTGAAGAAGGCTGAGTGCGCAAAGTTCCGGTAGGGAAAGTTTTTCCGAGTTTCCTCCGACCCCTCCCTGGTAGAAAAAAAGGCTTGGTGTACGCACATGGCTGAAAATAATCCATGTAAGCACAGGGCCAAACACCAATGTATTTTTATTTGCTCGTTCCTTCTCCGCATCGTAGGCAGCTTTTGAGATTTCTTTAAAAGTATGGAAGCGACGTAGGCCTTGTACCACTGTCACAGAATGAAATGGTGTTCAAGGAGAACATCATAATGATTTCGTGAACTAGAACACAAAACAAACTCCTGATCCTTGTGTCAGTTCCACTTACTGTTCCTTAAGGGTCCTGTTTCTATTACCCACATTGTCAGTTCATAAATGTCTCGAATTCCTCGCAGAGGGGCCATTCGCACAAACTTCTATACTTTTTTGCACTTAATAATTTTCCTCCGCACTCTCCATTGTTTTGATTTGAATGATGAGTTATAACAAACCATTCAAACCATTTCATTAAAGCGGTATCAATTACAACAAAATAACAAGTTAATAATTTCCCTCTATTTCATTTAACATAGAAGTAATTTTCTAACGTTTCACATACGTGTAATTTTTTTATTTTGTTCGTCACGTCTGCATTGGTTGACATTCCGTTTCGTGATCTGTTTCATTTGTTTCGTCTTGCATCGCATATTACCCTCCTTTCTTTTCTCAATATTTTCTTTTTCCTTCTTTTGTATCTTTTTTTGTGTTTTTACACTGTTAGCAGCCCAGAAGCCCGTCAGGCGTTGCCCATCCCCATGTCGAGGGCGTTTCTACAATCTCCTACATTTTATTTTTTATATTGATGTTCCACACCATTGTACTTTTTACAAAAATCCTAGGTTTTGACATGAAAAAAAAGTAAACATACTACATTTTACAAAACGTAAACGACAGTCGTCCCCCTATTTTTAACCACTTTTCTGCAACCCCAACAGCGTGGTGCTAAACAGTTCCGCAAAGGAACGTCCCAACTATCGTCACCAACGCTTTCGCTCGTACACCACTATCACCTAAAATTTCCTAAAATTTCAGTGTATCAGCTCTTTTAGAGTCAATATGTGATACTGACGGTTTACAGAGAGGCACAATGTTATGTAATTATGGACACCGTTGTAAGCTGCGCGGAGAGCTGGAGACAGGCCATGCAGCGGGAGAGACTTGCTGCAGCACAAGGTCACGTAACGGGACCGAACATGAACAGCGCCAAACCAATGTGATCTTTTAATACTACGTTCCTTATTTCCAAGGGCGTTTTAAGTCCGATCATGTCCCGGATGATGATCACATTGTTGACGTGGTGTTAGGAGTTTCAGCGTCTTGTTTGAGACACGTTACAAAGCGCTCCGCGCACGAGACCTGGGTTCAAATCCGGGATGTTTTAATAAGCTACCAAGTTACCTCATTCCAACTCCTTCCATTTCGAGGGAGTGGGCGAGTAAAATAAACCGAAAATGTACGATGTATGAGAATTAAGAGGAAAAAGAATTATCTCAATTTCTTGGGAAATAAACACTCCTTCATTAGCACGGAAATTCGACCCTTCGCCATTTTTCAAACCTTATATCTGATACTTCAATCAATCGCTCCTTTCCAAACGTTTCGGGAGTTTCATTTTACAGGCTTTCTTCAAATAACCGCACGCGGACGAGTGCTGTTGGAAGTGAACTGTGCAGCAATTAAAAAAGATGAATTACGAAACAATAAACCCGATATTCCTAACTTTTTTCCACAGCCCACATAATGTGATAATGGCTCCATAGGGTTCACAATGAAGACAACACGAAGTCTCTTTCACGGAATATGGATTTTTACGGAGCCAGCGCAGATCAATTAAAAACCTTCAAATATATTAAATAAATAACAAGAAATATAAGATTCTGCTTTTCCCATTGTCAGTATAAAATTTTAAAGAAAAAAAGCTAAAATTCGTATAAATGGATTCAATTCAATATGCTGATATTGATTTTAGGTTTTTAAACACACCTTACCGGTCATTTATCCAATATATAGAATAGCCGTGCTAGTAGACATTCTAAACAAGATGGCGAAGCACCGTTGAAGTATAGGTAATGATTTACAAATAAGAAAGAAATATTGCGTAAAGACCAATTTTTTAAGATTACGAGAGAATAATATTTACTTTTTGTCCTTGATATGAAAAATGGATGAAAACATCATGTCCGTGAAGATAAATGCATACGAATGGCTGCGTAACGTAATTCCAGTTGTGTTCATCACAGTCCAGACAATTTTCTATCGCAAGCGTTCTACATATAGTTCATAGCAATCTCCATGAAATGAGCAGCACGTCTCAAAGAGATAAAAGTTTAATTTCAACTTCAAGTTTTACCCACACTCACAAACCCCCATCACGAACATCATCGCAGTGGATAGAGTGCGCGTTTGAGGATAGCAAGTGTCCCGAATCGACTCGCATCACATCTTTGTTTCCACCAAAAGGATTTTCTTCACGAGGGAAGTCCTCTCACCCAATAGTACAAGACGAAACTACTCTCATAGTGAATGAGATCCTCTTAATGTCATATAGTATAATCGTTTTTACGTAAAGCCTAATAAACTAATCGATCCATCATACAATAAATTTCCTTGAAATTTTGAAGTATTATGTTTTTAGATGGTAAATTTTTGTATCAGGGATGTTACAAGTGTTTTTGATCGTTCCATTTATTCAATGCCATAAATGCACCGGATGTTCGAATATTCTTCAGAAAGTATAATGAGTTAATAAGCGGTAGAAACAATTATAGTTCTTCAAACAGCAACGAGATACGGAAAAATCATGGACGAAGCATAAAGACATCCATCCGACTACTATTATATCGCGTAACCCATCGGCTACTGTTTTCATTATCAAGTGTCACAAAACACGAGACACACATGGAATGTAAATAAGATGAGGAAAAAAAATATTTGTGAGTGAACCTAGTTCAGGGGCAGATTCAAAGTTAATACATACGCAAGTATGCACATAAATAACACGTTCGTAAAAAAATAAATAAATAAACATGAGGAATAATTTGAAAAACAAACTTTACAATCACATATACGAAAACACTCTAAATGAAATTTACAGAAACCATAAAACGAAAATGCACAAGGAAATTTAAATTTTCTACCTTTGTTATCGATATCCGTTCATTATGTCATGAACACACATCTGATGTATCTTTCACTATTGTTCCGATCACAATATCTGTACGATTGTACCGACCTCGCCCCCGCGGTCACTCCTCATTTGGGTAGGGTCGAGCTCGTCCCTGGGTTTTTCCTTATCGCAGTCCGAGATAGGGATATTGATATCGGAAAAAATATATCTATCTATCTATCTATATGTGTGTGTGTGTATAATATCGATATTTCAAAAATATATTATATCGATCATTTGACATATTGAAAGAAAATACCGATATATCGGGATTATTTTGTGAAATAATTACAAACTTGCATAAATTGTTTAACGGTACTAAAAATATTATTTCGGAAAGAATTATTAATTAAATTTGCTATATACAAATATCGGTGTAAAGAAAAATAACGAACATACAGCCATAACAAACGTATTTATAGACTAGGTTATAAAATATTATAACAAGAACTATTTATATATTTTGTCTGCATTAACAAGTAATATTCAACTTAAAGAAGTAAATAATTTGTTCGCAATGGAGTAATATTTGAGATATTATCAACAAAAAAATGATTGTCACGAAACTCCAAAAATAATAAAAACTGATCAATTGGCATACGAATTTTTATCGAAGTTATCTGATACAGTTTTCTCTGCTTTTTGT
>NNCF01129598.1:503071-516780 GCA_002313205.1 Laupala kohalensis
TATATATATATATATATATATATATATATATATATATATATATATATATATATATATATAAACTGTTTAGTGTTACTACTAATATTTCGAAAAGAACATTTCATTACATTTGCTTATGAAATATCGCTATTAAGAAAATTTACAAACAAGCAATCAAAACGTATTTAGTATACGCCAGACTATAAGATATTAACAAATGTATATTGTCGTTATTAACGACTAAATACTTATTTTAGTAAATAATTTATCAGAGACATAACTTATAATTTATCAACTAAGGGAAAATAGTGTTAAAATACTTTCCAGTACCATCAAGGAATGTTACCATTTTTTTGAGCCAAGGATTTTGGAAAAAAATTAATGTCCTGAGAGTTTTTCAAGTCCTGAGAAATTCAGTTTTTTTGCATGAAAAACAATTAACTTCAAAATTAATACGATTACAGAAAAGATCATTTTATTTCCCATAAAAATATCCCTAATTTATTCTTTTGTTGTTTGACTAAAGATTTGTTCTCGAAACTAGATTTACTTCATATGGAGCCAAATCTTTAAAAGTCCGTAAATCTGTTACTAGGCTTCGTACATAAAATCACTTGATATTTGTGTTAAGGGCTTCCATAAGTACAACTCGAACAAAAGAGGAATACTTTGAAAGACTGAATTATTTTTTGTTTTCCGCTTCAAGTAAAAAGACCCATAGAGGAAAAGCGATACGACTAATGTCATACAAACGTTTCCATAAGCGTCTTAGACATAAGCGTTTTTAGACACAAATTTCTCTCCTTAAACATTGTGATACGCGTTTAGGCTTCGTCACAGTGACACTATTAATATTGAAAGTAACAGTTATTCGTTTATAAGGGGTACAGTACCCTTACATGGTTTTAAACGGATTTACCTTCAATGCCACGAAACGAGTTTCCATCGCCTATAATAAAAGTATTAGATATAAATTTGTATAAAATCCGCGCACAAATAAAGCAAATTCCTTTAAAATCAATAAAAATTAACAGACTTGAGACCTGGGATGTGATTTTTTTCTAATGAAACCAAATTTACGTCCATCTGTCCACGCGGATACCATAGTTTAAAACTATGCAGTAAACTTCTTTTTGGGTGAATGTTTTACATCTACATATATATTTTCAAAATAAGTCTTTCTCATCAAAATGTTAAAATATGATTTCAATCGATGCAATATTTCTCATATTATAAACTTACAGAAAGCTTGTGCCGAAAAAGTATTTCTTTTTCTATCCATAGTACAATAAATCAGTCACTACAAAAAAATGATTTTTTAAACCAGTCTGCGCCGAACAAAATAAGCTCAATTTTGGAATATATCTTTCCTTTGGGCCTTCTCAGATACTTTCTATTTAAATATTAATTCAAGTATCTATAATTATAACGGTTTCCACCTCAGTGGGTACTACATGACAAACTACAACCTTTTATTTTTTATTTTTAATGAAATAGTTTTCTAATATCTGAAATATTCACATCATACTAAATTGAGTCAAAAATGACGTCAAAAGAATTAAGAAACAATGGTGACCATTTGCGCTCTGAGGATGCTAAACATTACTCCCATTTCTAAGTTCTTGTATAAAAATAATGGTTCATGGGTTTAACTACACCCATGACGTACTCTATATACCGTGATTTTAAATTAGTTTGATGTCTTTAATAACAAAGTTTAGAAAAGTAAATTTGAAGATATTATTTTATTTTTTAATGGAAATTTAAAGATATGCTTACTGTAGTTTTTAAGTTCTTTTCCACTTTAAATTAAATTAGTGGATTTATGAATTAATATGGATTTTTAGCTTTATTCCCGTACAATGTTTCCTTATAATTATTCAAAATCTTATTAATAATTATTATGGCATAACTTTATTTAATGAGTATACATAAATTAATTGCTGTTATTACGATTTTAATTGACAAAATAATGATAGTAAAAATAGTAAAACTAATCAATGAGTCATTTTGAGAATTAGCATATGCTTTACCAGTCACGTGATCATACGAAATTTGACTGCTTTTTGACAAATTGTAATTAATGAACCACAAGTTCGTTGAAAAGAATTACTACGTATACGACGACGAATATCGCCAAATATTCGCAGAAGCGGCTAAATTCTATACACAGAAGCGGCTGACTAGACAACGATCTGACTGTTCCACCATCTGTAGATATACTGACGTCACTGTTCATGTATCCACAATGGTAGCAAAGGTTGAAGAAGTCAAGAATTTGCACTTCACGATCGGAGAATTGTATAATAGATTGACAGGTCTTTCGCCAGTCAAGGACGTTGCGGAGCAGTGGGATTGTGAATGTTTCAACCCGATCAGAAGCTTGCGGTGACCTTGACAACTGGGGTTGACAGGATCTACTGCCTGTGAGACAACGCGTGCACTTGTTCTCACGCCGCCCAGAAGATATTTCAATAACTTTCTCACTTTAATTCTATTGCAACTAATGCCAGCCAAGTAAGATTTCAATCTCACTCGGTTTCAGACTTCTATCTCTTACACTGTTTTTAAATTTAATATTTGCAATATTCTTTAAAATAATATAACTTTTAAAATTCCTAAACATTAAAATTTCAAAAAAATATCGGAGGACGATATTGGAATTTTGATATCGATAGATCGATATATCGTTAAAATATATCGGTCAAAAATACCGATATATCGAAAGGAAAATACCGTTCATATGATATATCGATATTTTTTCAACATCCCTAGTCCGAGGCATAACTTTTGGAACGGGAAGGGAAGTGCGGAGAGGGTTGTTTTTGAGGTGCTCTTTCTCTCTCGCCGTCTCAGTCGGTTTATACCAATGCAAAGTAATGGAAAAAACTTTTGGGAAATCCGGGGTGGCGGTGCCGACCGTCCCAGTGCGCGCGTAGCTGAAGTCTATAGACTTATCGGCCAATCGTGTCTCAGATTTGTATAGGAGCACTGCTTTAACGTTCGTCTTGAAGATGTTTAATTTGGTCCTTGTTGATATGAACTTAGTTCTCCATATAGGATTGAGATGAATAAAAGCGGCATTTGCTTTAGAGATTATATTTTTAACATCTTCCAGGGTTCCATCTGTATCCGTATGAATGCTTCCAAGGTAAACAAAGGTGTTCACACGTTCAAGCTCTTGATCTTCAATCTTTGAAGAATTTTGAGTTTTAGGCTTAATACGAAGATCTTTGAGGCGCATTGTAACATATATTCTGGGTTTGGGCCCGCGAGAGAGAATCTTTGAACAAGAGTTTCATTTTCATCTATTTTTATTTATCTCAGAAATAAAAAATTAAATAATTTCAGAGATTATAAGAAACTTCCGCACTTTTCAAGAAGGTCACATCATAAGCGCGAATCTTCTCGGCGAGAAAACAAAAGATGAGCCCTTCATTAACTGGAAGATTTAAAGTGCCTCGTAATTTGTCAGTGAAAGATTGACACCGAAGGCGTATGTAATTTGATAATGTAATTTGATACGCGGCGCAATCGTCAATCGATAAAGTTAGTAATGAAATTGTTTTAATTTGAAATTGTCTTGTCCATTTAAAGGAATCTAACCCGGGATGACTGGGTGATGAGTGACAAAACTACAACCTGAGCCACGGTTGGGGGATTTTTTTATAGTTCGTTTGATCTCCCATCATACTTTTTTCATTTTTTTTTTTACGTACGATAGAATTATCAAGCGACATTATAAAGGAAAATATCCTTCCAGACGCTAATGAAACCGACGGTCATTCCTGACACTTCGAAACATCATGAATTGTTTTAATTTAAAGAATCACGGAGATCATTAGTTTTTAATAATTGAAGGTCAGATGGTTCGAACATTACTTTTAGATCGCCGTTTGATTCTTATTCACCTTCCTTGATGGTACTAAGGCAGCTAACCGTTCGGGCATTTTGCACACGCGAGCATTTACTATGAGTGCTAGTGCAATTTCTATGAGTCGCCTCACTGAGGAGGGGATTACGGCGTGTGCAGTGGTGGGGTGCTGCCAGCTCTGCTTAACTCTTTCTTATCGCAATAATACAGTTATTTTTACAAAAAACGTATTCCTACGTTTCGACAATTTCGTGCGTTTGGAGGTGAAAATATATTCCCCCCCCCCACTCCAACCTTTCCATTATACGCGCTGCATAGGCTGCTCATACCGTAGTTACGTGACGTAGAAAACGTGAGCGGTTACGTCACGTAGGACGCACAATGAGGCTCTGCTGACAAGTGGACGGGAGACACGGTAGGGAACACTAGCAACACAAACATACATATTTCATAATTTAAAATCTGAATGACGTCCACAAGATAACAGTCAATTTTGTCTCCAACCTCCCTCATAGAAATATCAGAAATTTCGCAATCGCTGCGATGAAAAGTTTTTCGGTTTACAATATTATAAGCTCATAAATTCCATCTGGTTACGAACAGTGGCAGCCATTGGGAATCAAAAGTTGGGGGGGGGGTCAAAAAAATATTGACAATTTTCATTAATATACGTTTTCTCCATATTTCCACTAATAATGATTTAAATAATGAAATAAATCAAAGGAAAGACAATTGGTGATTACCACATCAAGGATAGTGTTATTTTTTATAATTCCCAGTTTAAGGGTTAAATTGAATTTTTTTCTATCCTTAAGAAAGTGGAGAGCGGCTTCTCCCCCACCCCCAACCCACGCCCCCCACCCCGCTAATCGCCGCCACTGGTTACGAATACCAGGTTGATTGAGCTAGCTTGGATAACAATGCACATGACAACAAAATGCGTACTTAAGAGTGTTCGCCAATCTAAGGGATAGAAAAGGAAAATAAAATTGAACATCCACAATTTTCCTTCAAAAATCATGAATTTCTTCAGACCCATCAATGTACATGATGAGCTATCTTTGTTAAATAGAGAGGAGGGATAATTAATTATTTCCAAAATAAATGTTTCAACTTGTTGGACATTACTGACAACGGAGTGGACACTAATGACTACGAAGTGGTATTCTATGGCCAAGGAGGACTCATATAAGTATATAAAGCTGACAGTTGCTTTATAGATATCTCCAGTCAGTCATGTTTTGATTTGTATCGTAAGAGTGAATAAACAAGTGCTAAAATACTTCAAGTCTCAAGAAAAGTGACAAGAAGAAATGACAAAAATAAATGCGTCCTGAAATCACGTAGGTTTTTATTTTTAGATGTTCTAAAAAAAAACTTAAAATTAAGCATTCATGCTACATCGTTCCAAAAATTAAGTAAAAGTAATATTTTGTATTACAAGACACACAGAGATCTTCTGAAACTCAGATATTTTTTTGCTTCGAGATGCAGCAAGAATCGGTTGTTTACTGAAAGTAATACATAAATAAAGCGGAAGTAAACGAAATTCTTAGAGTACCTTAGCATTCAGAGGACTATTAGAAAAATGGTCATGATTTATTTATTATATGCACATGAAATCTACTCCGAATATGTCTATTTAAGATACAATTTGAAAGTATCCGCTACGTGATCAAAAGATGTAAACAGAGAGAACGTCCGCGGAGTGGACAAAATGTCTGAGCAAGGCAATAATGTAAAAACACAATACAACTTCAATGTAACATTAAACCATATTATTGCTAACAATAATAATTAAAGGGAGAAAAATGATTATAACTACACAATTCCGACCACGGAGTGGACAGATGAGTTAGCTCAACAAAAGGAATCACAGGCGAAAATTATAGTTTAGCTGCCCTCTGAAAAGTTACCAAATTTGGGAAAACTGCCAACCTACTCAATTGATTACCCATATGTCGTATACTACCCGACTTAGTGATATTTTCATCTTTTACGTTGTTTTCACTACCACCAAACTTGACGAAATAACTCTAGGAGAGCCTGTCCTTAAAATACTCTATTTTATCCTTTGTAGTATAACAAAAAATTAACATTCCTTTTTGTAAAATAATTTGCGTAAATTATCCAAAAAATCTTAATTTATTAATCTACTTTCAACGAAATTCATTTTATGTCAGTCTCTTTGTTGTTTCCATAGCGTTGGCACACCCGTAAGTATGAGTAAGTGCTACCAAACGATTTTAATATCAAACGATAATCAAAGGCAGTCCGTCATAAAGAGTGTGGGTTTTTTGTTCAAAAATATTGTTGAAGGCTGTCCTGAAACACCACTCGACTTGAGTATACCTGTACTTCACAAAGTAAAATAAAGCATTGAGTTCAGCTCATGTGGGATACCAACAGAGATGTCTTCTCTTTATTTTCTCAGTAGTGCTCTCTACTGCTGAATAGATGCATTATGTAATGTAACTGTGCGATCACAATTTAATTTTTAAGTCTAACTTCAATTAGAGTATTTCTTAATGATTATTTAGTCCAAAATGAAATATAACGATGTCAAAAAATGTTCTATTAAGCCTGAAAAATAATGCTATATTCTGTAGACGTTCCTTAGGGACAGTCCACGGATTAAATATCCCACGGTTTTCAGACAGAACTGTAGGGAAAGTAAATAATAATTTTAAAAAGAATAATAGTACTATGCTAGAGAACATGGGAATAACCTAGCTGAAAAAGTTTTTTTCTCATAGAGACTAATTATATTTTTAAAGGCAAGGAGACATGGATTCTACCCCTTGTGCTGGTTATGACCCTTAAACAAATGCATGCCGATTCATTTTTTAGTCCGGAAAGCTACTAACGCTATTTCCGTAATACGATTCCGATATTTCTATAGTAACCAAAAACAAATAATAAAAAACGAATAGCCAAAAATGAAAAAAGAAATGCCCCCACTATGTTTTCTATGCGAAGTATGCGACACACGCTACGTAGCCAATGTTATAATGGAAATCGTAAGGAAAAATTTTATGTCAAGTCGGTCATTTTTGAGCTAAACATTTCTCTTTATAATATTAGAATGAAGCGTGATAAATATTATCAACGAAATATCACATTAAATAACTTAAGAAATCGGGAGTACATAAAGAAGAAATTCAGAAATTATCATTGAACGTTTGGCAAAGAAATTAGTTCACATGCGAAGCAAATAAATGTAAGAAACAGAAGAGAATGTTAGTAATTCTATAAAATTAGAATTATTGGATTGTCGTTTACAACTTTGGTATCAAAATCTAAATATTGCTCGGCGATACAAAACGCTTAAAAACGAATCTGGCAGAGAAGAAATTCAGTGTCGATCAATCGGTCAGGTAATGACTATCGCCGTCAGCTTTATTACAAGGCCTAAAGTAGATAGTTATTTTTTGTCAATATGCATTACTTATGCGTCAAATTTATGAAATAACAAAGCGTAAAACATTCGATAAAATTCTGAGAATTATCATTATGACCAAAATTTAAAAAAAAATCAGTTCGGAGGTAGTCTGCAAATTTTCGTGCAATGGAGTATAAAGAGTAACATAATCGCGAGGACTTTTGATAACAATGCTTCTACCAGAGGGCACATTCCCACTGTTTCGCCGATTACAATTTAGAAAGAGCACATTGATTCTTTCTATCCAATCTCTCGTCATCGCAAAGGAACACGGAACCTACAGGAGCAAGGCGTGTGACCAGTTTTGCGCAGATCCTACGCGTGGGAACCCGCCTTGGATGCACCGGGTAGGAGGCACGCACGCGTCCGCGGGTCGCCCACTGAGTCACGCGCGGACACACGTGTCCGCCTTCCCCCCTCCTCCTCCGCCTGTCTGGTGAGTGTCATCCACAGAGGGTGCGTTCGTTATCTTTATTGACAGCACTCCATGAAACCAATTGTCCGAACGAAGCTTCCAATACAAACAACATTCAAGTCCAAAACACAAACACATATCATTGTTTAAATAATTATTAAAAATTTAATGGATGTTACGCGGACTTGCATTAGTGACATACAATATTTTATTTAATTTACTTGTCAGTTTTTTTTAATATAAGAACCACTACAAAAACTGGGTGAAATTGTGACCGTTTCTCTAAGTTTTCTAGCTTAAGCTCATATGAAACCTGAATGAGTTCGTTGCATGTTTCAACTCCCATTTGTTCTCTTTGCAGCAGTGTAGCGGCGAGCTGTTGGCTCAATGATAGAGTTGGTGATTTTATTGTAAAATCAATTTTAATGAATCAAAAGTCCAAAAACTAACCGTTCGATCAATTACTAATTAATTACTATTCGGCAGAAACAATAAGCAATCATGAGCCCTAGCTGTACTATTTCCATTCGTCATTAATGCTATTTAATAATATAATTCAATATACTAAATTTAATATTATCCTTTAACTGATTATTCATATTTAATTATAAATAGATGTACTTTCAAACTAACAAGTTATTACATGGCAAACATGAACAAGTATAAAACAAAATCTATAATGTAAAAAATGTAAAATACAATTAATTCTAAGCATTAACTGAATTATTTTAATGATCGACATAGTTAATAACCAAACAACTAATACAATAGATCCAAACAATAATCTAGTATGTAGTGCAACAATTAAATTATGCCATCTCTACTATGCGGGCGTGAGATCAATACTTCGCGCCAGCTCGTGCTCGCTTTTCTATCAAGATTCAGAATATTGGAGACAATTTATCAAGCTTTCTTGTGAACAAGAACCGTGAAAAGTTGTGGAAATATACCAAGATTAACTATAATTATATATTAACACAGAATGATGATGATTTACCTACGTAGTGTGTACTTTAACATGTTTCATATTTCATTGGTTATACAAATAATATTCACTTTAGTTTCCTTTAAATGAGTAACATTTTTTCGTCATTTTCACCAAGCTCATTAAAATTTTTTCTTTAGATTTTATTTCGTCCAAACCTTGCCTCGATTTTTGATTTCAATATGCACATTTATTCCTCTCACTTATGGGATCTTGGATAGGAAGCGCAAATCAAACATACTTTATAACTTATCAAATGTTGAAAAAAAACCATTAATGCAGATGTGTTAAGTATTAGTCGAACTAAACGTATTCAAGATAAAGAGAATAATTTTTTTTATTGTAGTATTTGTAAATGGGAAATGTAGCGTGCTATTGAAGCTTATCTACATGGAACAATAGAAGTTAGGAATTGGGTGGTAAGCCATTGTTAGTAGGTGGGCCAGTTAGCTGGGTTTACCAACAACTTGGTCCACGTGGAGGGGTTAGTAGAAGTGGTTAGTATTAGTTATTGATACTAGGAGGAGCTGGATAGAGGAAGAAAGGTTTGCTTTTCAGTACTCACAGCTATATGAAATGGGACATTCATGTGAAAAGCTACAAATTTTCTGGTCCCATCGGGAATCGAACCCGGGATGACTTGATGAGCGACAACACTACCACCTGAGCCACGGGTGGGGCTGTAGAATCAATTAGCGCAACTATCACTTTAGACACAAAGTCTAATTTCTAAGGCATTGGAATCATTGTCAGCACATAGAGACGCTGCCTCGCAGGCGGCACAGGGCAAGAATTTGTGTAGTTCCTTCGTGATGTTGGGCAATTTTCTGGTTTTATCAGTATAATGCAAAACTTTCTAGATTTTATATGCGAGAGCTAAACTTCGGTCGTGTAATATTCAGCTCCGAATTCTCTCAACTACGTATTCTTTTTCGAGCGAAACGCCCCTAGGGATTGCCACTCGGTTTACAGGGAGAGTGAAGAAGGGGACAACCCTCCCACTAATTCTGCTTCGATGCTCATCATGTGCGTGGAAGAGTAAAGGGCGAAGACAACTCGACTGGCAAAAACGGTGTTGGAGTAAGTAAAAACGCAGCAAAATTCTAGCCCTCTCCACTCTACGTCTATCAACCAACGTGCTTCGAAAAGTTCGGTCATGCATCTCCTTGATAACAAGGGCTATTTATGTGAAACTATTTTTCTCGCACCGGGTACTTGGAAAGGGAACAAGTGAATGCGTACGAAATTTGTAACATGATTCTGTTAAACGAACGGTGACTCGTTCGCCTCGTGACCTTCGAAGTACGCGCGCCCACTGTCTCCTTTCGTTCGTTGTATTATAAAAATGACGTGCGTGATTGTGCCTGCGTTAAACGAAAGGAGACTATTATATCCGCGTAACATTTTATTTTGTATCCTCCATCTTATTCTTGACCTGCGAATTCGTAATGGGATTTGGTAGATTTTTGCGTGCAGGTCATATACAAAACACGCAATGTCTACTCGCAGTTTCGATATAATTCATATCATCAGGGCTATCAAAATATACAAAGGATATTTTTAAAACTGCACATACAATTTACAACTATCCTTATACTTTGGTTTAAGATATAATGTAAAAATTAAGTGTATAAAATATATAAATGGTTTAAAAATGTAATATATGTAGAGTTCTATAATAAAAATATATTTATTCTTATAGTATAATTGACAATAGTATGTATTTTGATAGGGTTGGCAACGCTGTGGCATCGTATGAGTCACATGGGATGCAGTAGTATTCAGTCTCAGTATTATTTGAGTCCATGTAGTATGAAGACGGTATGAAATGGTGGTATAAGGTGAATGTAGGGTATAAGTTAAGTATGTGTGTATAATGAATGTCTATGGAGCGAGGTATTACAAGATATGGTGTATAAGGATAGTTGTAAATTGTATATGTAGTTTTAAAAATATCCTTTGTTTGTATATTTTGATAGCCCTAATGATAATATGAATTAATTATGTTATGTTAAAAAAATGGGAGACGGGACCGAGATTCGAACTCGGGACCTTGATCTTAGCGCGCTCATGCGCTTACCAACTACACCATCCCGTTCGCCTCCCGGGCCCGTCTTCCATCCTCATTCAACTTGCGAGACCCAACGATCTCTGAGGTGGCTTCATAGAGACTACTCTCCTCATATGAGGTGACTCCCTTAGGAAGAATTTTGTTTTGGGTCGTATTTTCCAATTCTGGTTCATAAACACATAGAAATCTCCTAAATTGCAGTGAACCTCACCGCCAGGTAACATATTAATTTGTTATATTAAATGAAAATGGGAGACGGGATCGAGATTCGAACTCGGGACGGGATGGCGCAGTTGGTAAGCGCATGAGCGCGCTAAGCTCAAGGATGATATGAATTAAATCGAAACGTTGGCGAGTAAACATTGAGTGTTTTATATATGACCTACACGCAAAAATCTACCAAATCCCATTTTATTTTATTTACATAGAAGAATCAGGACTGGATTTAGGATCTGTATGCCAGGGATGTGGAAGTGGGGGGGGGGGTACACCCCCCAGATCAACGACGTGAAAACAAAACGATACGGGACTTCGGTCGTCTGCAATGTCCTGGTGCGAGTCCCTAGACAGTACGTAGCCTGTGCTTAAATCCGCTTCTGAGAAGAATCCTTATTTACCATAGTGAGCTCTCGAGAGTTGGGAGACAATTATACAATTCCACTCATTGTCGCTGCAGATGTTCACGTTAAGTTCGCATCGGAAGATGCGCAACCTCTTGCAAAATTCTTTCAAGATAAGTTTGAATTAATAATAATTCAAGCCTATCACAAGTTATGGGGCATGATAAAAGACTTCGGTTGACGAAGTTTTCTCCAAATATCTTTGTTTGAAACTTTCGTTCGAAAACATTCATTTCCTCTTTCTCTTATCAAACGCCTATTGTTCCTTTTTTAGAATCAAAAAGTCATTTTTGTTGTATCAGTAATGAAAAAACAAACAAACTTGGAACCATCCAAAAACTAAAACTAAATATTACTCATAATCAAAATCAAACTAAAACGTTGAGTTTTTAATAAAAACCTCTACAACTGACAAAAAATATTATTCTTAAGAGTGCATCGCATAAAAAGTTTCACTTCTGATGTGTGGTCCACCAACACAGTTTTCTTACACATAGTAATATTTTTTAATGTAATAAATTTGTACATAATTTCTTCGATTAAAACTAACGGAAACAGTTATCACTTATAATTTATAAATAATGAAATAGTTCGGTATCTTTTCATTGTATGCAACTGTCGAAGTTGGGTGAGGGGAGGAGAGCGCGGCGGGTGACATCAACTGGAATGTTCAATTGTCTATTTCATGGTACGATATTTCATTTGTTTTGTAAAAGAACCTCTTTGTTTAGTTACCTAATAATAAAAGTTTAGTGTGAGTCTTTACAGTAAGCAATAAAACATACATGGGAAATTACGAGGTATCTATTCTAGATTTGATAGCATTATACTTTTTTTATACATTCAGTGTTCTGAACGATAACATTCATGAATAGACTTACGCTTGTTAATGTAAGGGACAAATAATTTTCGACACAGCTAGATATCAAGGGGTCTAACGATCTGGACGTTGGCTCGACCTGTAGTCCTAATTAAATTTAAACAAGATAGAAATCGTAAAATAGAAATGGCAATTGTATTAAATTTTCATTAAATAATATTTAACTCACTTTTATGGGTAGAATAATTACACATTTATTATTCATTAGTCCACATACAAATTAAAAGTCAAGAAAAAATTATTTCAACAAAAAAATATATGAATGTAAACGGCACTTAAGGTGACGCCCAGGGAAATAAAAAAAACAATGATTGGGTATTCTGTTTTTCACCCATCTCCCACAAGGAAGGTAGCGGCTGCAATAATGCACGGTCAAAGCTGTCAAATATGTTAGATTCATTGACTGCAATAGGAGGTAGAGTTAAATTGAAAACAAAATTTACGTCAATTAAAACAGAAACTGTAGAACTCATGTTTTATGAATGCGAGAAGCGTGGAAACAGGAAAGAAGGAGGGTTATATTCAACAAATGAAATCGTAGGAGAACGTTATTTTAAGGATTGGGAAAAGTTAATTAATGAAGTTCGAAAATACAAGGAATTCGAAGAATATGACACCAAATTGAATTAACAAATGCGATAAAATAAAATTATTGGTAACTCGCAAAACAAAGCGTGCAAGATTTTAAGTAAAATCCCTGGGATTGTGAGTATGGTCGTACAAGTATAAGAGGGGTGAAACAAAATGATCAACAATGACACCAACTGGATTGTCGTCCGCTGGCACGCAAAATAATTCCACTGAAAATACAATGTTGAATAAGAACATTGAAATGTGGAGTAAACGTTCTTAAAACTAAATCTGAAAAAAATCATACGTAAAAATAGTACGGAGGATAAGCCAGAGCAATTTTCCACCAATCCTCGCTTTGTCGATTCAGTAAGATCGTTCCGCTGGTTAGTGTTAGTGAAAGTGTTCACGTGTCCAATTATCTTCTTTGATTACATTTAAATTACTTTTTAAGATACTTTTGTGAACACTTGTAACTGGTAATGACTATCGTATTTTTAACAAAAAAATATTTGTGAAGAAATTAATAGAAACCGTGAACTCCCTTGATTCTGGCCGTAATCAGCACGGACTATTATTAGCCTGTATGTCGATAACGTAGTTAGTAATGGCGGTCAGGTTGGAAATGGCGAAAAAATTGAATAAATATTGAGTTTTATTTTATATGACCTATACGCAAAAACAACCAAATCCCAGAAAAAAAATTCTTCAGAATGTCTGATGACCTCTATAAAAATGTTCTAAAATGTCATACCGACTGTACACTACATTGAAAAATATCCACGGATTTAAAAGTTTTGGAAAGCAATTTATTTTTAAGTCTAAATTTTCTTTTCTCGTTAAAGACGATGCATATCATTCAAATATTAAATT
>NNCF01129598.1:517224-558318 GCA_002313205.1 Laupala kohalensis
TATATATATTGGTTAAATGGTCGGTAAGGTGTGTTTTAAAAGCTAAAAGTGATAACAGCATATGCACGCAACAGCTCTACCAGAAGTGACAAAACGATTTCCCTAAGTCAACGCTTTTGGTGTCGCGGACTTCAGTTGGTTTGACTATACCTCAACTAATGAACATGAATACTCATTTCGTGAACATTTCATAATACAGACAGTAATAAGTAAAAAGAACATGGCTCTGTAGATGTATTCCAATGGCACATCTTGACACACGTGGTCATGTCTAATAGACTGGAGAACATATTGTGAAACTGATTGCGTGGTAGGCGAACGGCGAGCTGGAACCAGCTAGGAAGTTCAGTGGAAGCCAAACAGCTGAGACAACGATCAATAACGAACAACATTGTGATCATTGGAACGATGTTATCTGCAATTATTTATGTTAGCACTGTGACTCGTTTTTTCTTCCTTCCTTCCTTTTTTCTCTGTCCAGAAAGAGGAAACTCGAGGAGTTATGTGTGGGGAACCTTTTTGAGCGATATTAAAGGGTAAAAATGAACATATGATTTATACCTTACACTACAAGACTTATAACACCATAAAATAGTTATTAAAATATATAGTGTACATGTATTGATATATAATATATTTTGAAACCAATATTTTCTAAATTAAACCTGTGCGAGAACAGTTTATTTTCATTTATTTAATTCACTATACAAAACCCTGTGATATTTCTTGATAGAGTAATACACAGACATTTCATTTTATCCTACGCTGTCCTCAACGTCCAGCTCAATAGCGGATGAGTTTTAAAGTCTCACGAGTGTACGTTATATAGAAGTTTCTCTGTAATTCCTTCACCCAGTTAAAGAATGGAATACTATATTAAGAGAGTATAAATCAAATGACGATATACTTTATAAATTATACATACATGCAAAAATGTGCTGCTATGAGTCAATGTGACAAGAGATGATGATTGTACAAAATGAAATATGAGAAAGTAATACATCAAGAAACGAAGAAATCTCTAATAAAAATGAATCAAAAATATGAATCACATTTACATTATTATGGTTACAAACATAATACTCTTAACGACTGGACATTTTTAAACCAGTACCGCTACCTGAGAGACAATATATGAGCTCACTGGCTCACGTACTTAAGTACGTATATTCAAGAAGATTGTATCTTGGATCAAATAAAACGATAGTTTCCTTCTGACACAGACACTCTAAAGATATTAAATAAATAATGAAAGACTTCCGACCTTTTATGGACTAATAATATATATTTTGCGATAAGATCTCAACCATAAAAGGTCGTCTTTCATTATTAATTTAATTAATTATAAAATGGACGTTAATTGTAGTAGAATCTCTAAAGATACGTAAGCATTACTTCCATACAATGTTAAATTCCTGATAAAATCAGCTTAAAGTATCATTTACAATTGTATCGTAAAAAGGATACTTCATTTTCTTCTGAACTGTGCGACAACGGATGCACTTCGTTGAACCGACATTGCAAGTTCATTCTGGTGCTATACGGGAGGCAGAGCAAAGTTGAGGCAGCATGCTTTCAGCCAAAGATTAGAGTTCACACCCGCTGTCCGTCACAGCTGGCATATCAATTATTGCCAATTCAGCGACGGGCCCATCTTATTTACGAAAAATGTATTAATTGAAGGTGTTGTTTAAAATTGTACGGTATAATAATACTTCTTCAGTTTTCTGATATTTCTTATTTCTTCCAATTCAATTGATAATAATGTATTTATATGATGAATCTAATATTAAACGTGATGTTTTATATTTTACATTTGCATTAAGTAAAATAGTTGTAAAATCTATAATTTCTACAATAATTGTTTCCTTAAAATGAGACAAAAACTGGCGCATTTGTGACAATGAAATCTATTTACGGTTAAAATAATTTTTGCTTAAAATATTAACTAATAAATTTTCCAAAAATGAAGTAGGCCCATCGCTGAACCAGCAGTAATTGGTATGCCAGCTGTGACGGACAGCGGGAGTGATCTCTAATCTAAGCATGCTGCATTCAGGGCCAGCACAGCATCCAAAGCCTTAACTTAGCTTTGCCTCCCTTATAAAGTCATTGAACCACTTGCTTCTGTTTATTCCAACCCCACGTCCCCTCCCCCAATGATTTTTTTCTGCTCCCGTGGAGATCGTGTGACAGGAAGTGGAGCGGGTGTTGAAGAAAGACACATGTGAGCGAACCCGTCTGCCTCTGAAGGTCGTAATATATGGTCATGAACACAGGAAGTGCCATTCTGTCATATTTCCAAATTATTTATTCTCCACCTTGTGTTCAGTGAAATCGACTTGCCTCTATAATATTAAGAAAATCATAAAATCTCTAGCTATAATATTAGCTTAGGAATGAGATAAACTACTAAAACGAAAAAGACCGCGTTCATCTTTCTTTTTTCTTTTTGCAATTTGGTGTTTGAAGTTTCACCTTTAAATGTTTTTTTTTGTGTTCTTAGTTTCAAGATCGAGACACATTTGAAGAAGTGTGGCTTTCCTTGATGATAGAAGTGAAAAAAGACCAAACAAATTCAAATATTACGGCACATCTTTGAGTGTTAATCCTGATTTCCCATTTGATAAAGTTTTGAAACATTTATCATGCCAAGTAAATAAGGAAGGCGACGCATCTAATTCATGCTTCATTTACTGATTATTCCATATCAGGAATAGATTGTAAATATGCATTATTGTAATTAATAAAACAAAATCATGCTTCGAAATCGTATACATCGTTTATAGACATTGTAATTTATAGACTTTGATATTAATAATTATCATGGTTTTCGGTATTTTTGTAATAATCAAATTTTACTATATGAACAATTATTATTCCATTTTGCATAAAGTATAAAACCGGCAGCGGTTGAGATGTCCAAAAAAATTTAACAATTTATAAAACTATATTAATACATTTTTTGGCCTAAACGAATAGTCATGAATTAAGGTTGTAAGGCTAATTATTAATATTATTATTATTGTAATTACTAATAATTATTTTTAAAAGTTTATAGGCATAAACGTAGCAGAAATGTTAACCAAAAAAGTCTTGTTGCAAAAAAACCCGAAGATTTCTTACTGGTTTGACAAGTAACTCAAAAATTTCAAATTTAAACGATAAAAGGTAGTAAGAACATTTGTGGCAATAGACCTAATACTAAAAGTAGGTTTTTCTATTTTACTCTAGATTAATAACAGAAGGTATATAAGACATTTTAATCGGACAACTATCAATAAAAATATGAGACAACTTTTGTACAATTAAAATTATTTCTAGGGAAATTTATTTTTGTTTGAAATATCGATTTATAATTTTTCCATAACTGAACTGAGTTCCGGATGTAATTGATTGACAGTGTTCCTGACCGCAAGGAGAACCGCTCCCTTAAGTTAGGTCTGGGTTTCCTAAAGATGTTGCTTTGTTTGGAAATGACGGTCTATTACAGTAAGAAGATATCATTTTGGTCGCAAATACGTTCTGCAGTAGCTGAACTATTTAATTTGAATGAGTCTTCACACAATCTTCATTGATCGTTCTCTTCAACCGTATATCCGAATAAAAGAATGGAAATCCGAGATCCTTCCAGTCCTCGAGACCTTGCGCTTAGGGCAGTGCAACGCGTGCTCCAGACGAGCGCGTTTGCGTGCGAGCGTGCGTGGGTGGACGGGCGGGCGTCGTGCTCCGTTGCACGCATCCGGCCCCACGACGTCGCGCAGTGGGGCAGGGGGCACGCCGGAAGTCTTCTCCGCCCTCACGCCACCTGCACCCAGCGGCCGACTGCCCTTCTTCAACTTCCCTCTCCAACACCTGTTCACCGGAGCATAGAACAACATGGAAATGAAGAAGCAGTTGGGATCGCATGAAGAACACAGTGCTCAGGAATGCTACGCAGAAGGTCTTCAACTTCTAAGCTCCACATAGCTTTTACAAAGGCAAACCCTGAGGAGGAAAGAATCGTAGCCATCCACATGTTTATAATAACGAAACTAAACTTCGTAATAATTATTTCCGTGATTTAATATGACACCTCTGCATCTTTCCCTTGACGCTAAATGTACCCATTTTGGTCCTCCATATCGACCCCGTGTTGCGCTTCGAACTAAACTAAGTTTCCGCCCAGGATATTTCGAGAACGGTTAATGGAAATTCATGAGAATGTTTAAATATACTGTAAAAGTAATTAGGTTTCGTCATTTTTTACTAATAGTATAGAAAAATATAAAACTTGAAAACATTTATATTCTTTTAGTCACACTCATACCACAATAAAACAATGTTTCTCAGAGAGATTCGTGCAGTCATATTTGAATATTTCTTATAAATGTCGTTGTAATCTTGTCAAGAAATGAGAGATATGAGGTATTATCTATATGCATAAATATTTTTCAAAATGTACGTATGTCTCCACATAAAGTACCTTTAAAAATTAATTTACTGTTTAAAAAACCTCATAGCATCAACAACAGCAAGCAGACACTACAGTAAATAAAAAATATGAATGAAATTGACACATTCATGAATGACATTAGGTGAAAATCTTTCGCGATTACAATACGAAGGTAAAAACACTTTTATCTGTTCCTGTCGGAAACATATTTCCACATATCGGTAAAAAGTTAACCAATTTTAGGGTACGTTTATAGCGATCGTATTTTTTAATGAGTAACTTTTTTACGTGTTGCAAATTTGTGAGTAGCAATAACGTAAATACATAGAAGTTATACTAATGGTTATTTTTCTAGTTTCTAAAATTTGATTTTATTGTGCCTTTTTAACTTGATTTGCTGGGGACCTTTGCTCACAAGTCTTTTATATGTCATTTTGATTTTTCGTAATACATAGTAACCAAAGCAGCTTGCCATACCAGCCGAAATGACCATATGAAAATGCAGCTTATAACGAGGAATATTTGTAAACTATTTATTCTTCAATGATATGTCTCCAATGATTCCAAATTGTATATTTACGTAGAACGTTACAGGATGAAAAATTCATGTACAGTCTCGCTTCAGGGAAAATTCGTTTTAGATCATTTTTTTTGGGAAAAAAATTAATAAGGAGAATGTTAACAGCCCACTGAACTATGTATTATCTTACCGGACGCAATGAACTCAAATTGCTTGCACACATTAATTGTAGGAAGTATAACTGCCCTAAAAAGATAAACTGTACCCCACTCGTAACAGTTGTCACAATTTGTGTGTCCCTGTCCCACTACCCCAGACTGATTTAGCATATTATGAAAGCTACCTTAATTAATGGTTTCCCCTCGTATAAAAAAGTATAATAGTCGAACAAAACTCAGTTTTGTTCTCTAAATTTCTGCGAATTGTAAAGATTTAATAGTAGGTTTATTTTTATTGTCATTGACAATAATCTTATTGTCAATGACAATAAGATTTTTATTGTCATTGGTGGACTTTGAACTTTAAATGTAATTGGTAATTCGTGTCCGTTTCTGTAAATATATACTACTCTCTTTCTTTGTACATAAAGAGAAGTAGTAATATATCTGAAACGTTCTATGAATGACCCATTTGGTCTTGATAGCGGAGGGACACGACTGTAAGAGTGGGTTCAGTCTATTCTGAACTCCCGTGACGATGGAAAGTCGCCGCTTCATTTCACGCGGATTTCTCCGCTTCTCCTCAGCATCGACGGAACGAATCTCCTGAAAGGATGCGCCAGGAATTGGAAGTGGATTGAGTGCGATGACACTGTCATTCGGACGAGGGAGGTAAAAGTCTCGTAATCACATTTCCCATTCAATCAAGTGACGGTGACCGATGCAGTCACAGGGGTCAGAAGGCCAAGGTAAAATCACAAGTCAAGACAGAATAGGTTCAAATTAGTTCAAACAAAGAGGAATGATTTCACTTATATTTTCGTTGATAATTCCTTTCAAATGCGGGATAATTTTTCTCCGTTGTCACATCAACGGTAAAGACGTCGATAAGCAACCTTGTGAAATACAAAGATCTCTTTCAGATTTGTAAAATCATTTTAGAATCCGATTGGGAGTGTTGCGTATCAGTCTAATATTTAAGGAAAAGATTTCCCAAAATGTTCAGTTCTTGTTGGATGAAATGTCGCGATGCATAAGCGTGTGCTCTTGATGTGTGTTGCCACATAAGAGCGGAATGCGCTGATAGTTCCCAATGTTACATTCCTATGCATCATGAAACTTATAGCGTCGCCAATACGTGACAGTTTCTGAACAAAAGAACAATTTTATTTAAAAGTATTTAAGTCATACGTTAGTTGCAGTCAGTGGCGGATCTATTGGGGGATGTGATAGCCCTCTAAGGCTTTGGAAATATTTCATAAATCAGTTTTGAGGAAAATAAATCATACCCCAATAAATATCCTAGTAGTTGCAAAACAATCATCGTAGAATATCCATTTTATTTTGCAACATGACGCAGACAACATGGAACGCAAGGAAGCAAAGAAGTAGTTCTGAACCATCACATGAAAAGCACAACCGAGAATTATTTTTTTACACTAAAGTGGTAACTCGGCAAAAGTTTTAAATAACCCATGCCTAAGGTGATTCTAATTAGATAGACACGAAACGGGACTCATGTGACCTTGAGTGAGGTGGAACTTAAGAAAATTTATCTTATAACTGTTCATTCCGTTTTTACGAAAGGCAGATGAACGCACAAAAAATTACTCTTTATGAAATATTTGACAAGGACTTAATTAAAATACAATTAATATTGTCCACAAATAATTCAGTTCGCTTGTACATTTATACTTCTGAAGACGTCAATATATTTTTTTTCTTGGAAACAATTTTTACCCATTAATCAATCAGAATTGACATAAATCTATTCTGCTTGGTCTCTTTGTCGTCGCTGACGAACCTCTGGGAGGTTGCAGTTTTCGAATGTTTATTGCGTGCAAATGAATCTGCAATATAGCTTTTCCAAGGAAGAGCAAGTTTCACTCGTTATGGCGATAATTTTAGTCGCACTGGCTCAGATTTAATATTTTTAAGAGGATAATTATTAAAGAGATTGCAGATCAAATGACACAAGTTTATCAGTTGTCAAATCACGAGGAGACGAGAAGAGATTATGGGTTTTCCAACTCCACAGGGGAAACACTCGGGATTCAAGGAACATTCAGTTTCATGAGACTTACTAGAAAAGCACACAATGAAACTTGGTACACCGTATTCCTCGATAGTCTGTGCACTGAAATAAATTTAATGCAAAACACAGATGTTTAGTTGAATGACAATGTGCTTGCTAGTAAGTTAAATAATTAAAAACGCATTTCCGAAATCATTACGGTTGGGTAACGCAAGGTAACATGAGTTGGGGTATGTAATATTATAAGTGTTCTTCAGTGATTTGTACATGATGATTTCAAAAACACGTAATTTACATTTCTCTATCACGTAAGATGTTTTTATAAAGAAAAATGGTAATTCATCAAATGTGGACCATTTCTGTAACGCTATAGGTAAGTTTAAGAAATAGATTCAAAAATGTTTAATCAAAATGAATGTTGTTGAAAAATTAATTCTCTTTTTTACACATTTTTGAATTTGTACTTTTTCATTCAGTACTTAATTGATACTGACTTTTTAATTTTCCCACTGTACAAAAGTATTTACAAAAAATTATTAAAAATATCAAGGTTAATCTGTTTTAAAAGTTTACCTCTATGACAACATTAGCAGTTGACGTTGCATGTAATGTCTATGACATCAAACATGTACTTCTTGAGAATAGCAATTATTGTTCTGCCGCGGAATTTGAACTTGTTCATGTTGTGATGGTACCGTGGTAGAATTCAAATAACATAGGTAAGAGAAAGAGAAGAAGATTGTGATAGTATTCTGACTTAAAAACTTGACAGTAGTGTAAAGGAAATAATTAATGAATAATAAACTTATTATTAAACTTAAAGAAAAGTATTTATCTGGCAACAAAATTTTGATGAAGCACCAACGTGCTCCTTGCAATCAATGGCGTTCCACCGAACTACGCGACCGCAGGGGTGTTAATGAATTAAACCTATATAATTCATTAACACTCTAGTGGTCTCATTACTTTAATTGAGACTGATGTTTTTGTTGAGTAAACTGTATTCGATATTCAACGTTCACTTTTACTGAGATTTGGTGATTCTATATTTCTTTCGTGGAGTCAGCGTGACTCAGTGGATAGAGCACTGAGTTGCTGGCTCGATCCCCGGTGAGGTGGGGATTTTCATCACGCCTCAACATTCAGACTGGCTCCCAGGTCTATTCAGCCAGCTATAAAATTAGTACCAGGATCTATCCTGGGGTTGAACCGGTCGGAGCGAGATGCTGACCACATCTCCTCCTCCTAGTGCCGGGGTCAAGAAATCGCGCGAGCTCTACCCTCCGCGAAGGCCGAAGCCCACAAAGGGCTGTAGTGCCAGATAAGAAGAAGAATATTTCTTTCGTAATGTGCAAGTTGAATGAATTACTGTACGAGTTTGCTCAGTGTCATTAAAGAGAGTCCCCAAATGCAAACATGTTTTCTTATTTCTTCCCTCTTAATGTATTATTAGCTTATTCTATTGTTTTTATTTCTAGCATTATGCTAGTGAGGGTGAAGAATCTTTAAGTCCAATAAAATATGAGGCAGTGAAAGGAGAAGTGGTGTAACTACTTTCTTTAAAATTAATTTTGAGTTAACGTCATAACCTATATTCTCCATTGTGAAATCTATCAGATGGAATAGTGAGGTGTATCATAACTTGCTTATTTGCCACATAATGAGTGGTACAAAGGATACGATTGTTGGGGTAGTGGGTGCAAGTATGATTTACACCACTTTTCCTTCCACCACTGAGGACATTGCCTTTTGTTGTTATTAGAATGAATATTGTAAAGATGGATAAAAATGAAATTAATTTTAACGATTGATGGATAGAATGAGTCAGACACTAGTACTGTTGTATCTTTATCTTTGTAAACCTGTTACAACTATAAGGGAAAAGTGATGTATTTTACTGGTAACGTTACATTTTCCCTTCCGTCTCTTTTAATTTATAGCCCTTGGAGTGAGAAATTGAGTGCCTCAATTTAGCTCCTATAAATAATTCTTAAAATATTTTTAATCATTATAATTGAACACAAGTTAAGAAAACGTATCATAAAGCAGTTTTGATTCAATTTATTAAAAAGATTATATTGTTAATATTTTATAGCACTTCAAGTAAAACACTACCTCAATACATTGTTTACGTAGCATTACACCACTTTTCCTTTCATCACTTCCTAAAATTGAAAATTTTCAGGAATTATTCCTACTTCGGGCAGTAAATTGGATAGTAAGGTGATTAAATCCAATTTATTTTTATTAAACCCTTGGAATATTTTCGTCAATTTTTGTACAAAAAATGCAGTATCAAACATAGCTCTAAGGCAATGGAAAGAAATGTCACAGGTTTTATTGGATGAATAAAAAGTAATTCATCACATGAATGAATGTTCATTTGGACTTTTAAACATTCCAGAAATACAACTTTCACGATTACGTACACCGCCAAGAATATGCGTGCGAATACGCCTAACATCGAATCGTACCAATGCACAATCCTCGGTACAATCGATTGCCGACACCACATAGGATTCGGTAAATTAACTGAGGATTCGGCCGGCGAACCGAACAGAAAGACTCTTCGATTGCTTACAGAATACCACCGTCATTGCGGTCGAACCAAATCGATACGAGTTCAATCCAGTGTTACAGAATAGGACTTCAGATAATGAAATCACCTGCGACAATCACAGGATGACTCGCTTTAGCATAACTGACAAGTCGCTCCACCATTACTCATACTCCTTAGGGTGCAAACTGGGTGCGATATAACAGCTATAAATATAGTTGTTTATTTTAGCCCAAACAAATCCAAATTTCGGGCTTTGCATTTTCTCCTATAACAAGAAGTTACCACATGCACAGAGAGACACCTTCCCAGATAAATTACACACCCATGCATCCCTTTCCGGATTTTTGTATTGCATTAACAGAATTACGACGTCTATGTCAAACTCCCGTGTAGTTTGCCACAACAGATCTTGGGCAACTTCACAGTGACTCAGATTCAGCTGGAGGATTCTTATCGCCTCTTTAAGAAAGCATGAAATGCCTTTTTGGAAGACTGGGCACTTTCCGCTGCCGGATGGACGGTCACTATTCCATTCCCCCTGAACGCAGGATGTAGTTTCAGAGCATGCCATGCCCAAATGTCCTTGCTCTCTATATTTATAACATTGCTTTGACGTGTCTGTCCCAGTACAGTTCTTCGCAATGTTTCCGAAGCCCAGTCACCTGTAACACCCCACGACAGACCTCCACTCACGGATTCAACAATTAACCCAATTGATCCGGATGTTACTCAGAGATAGCGTCTTTTTGGATAGGTCGACAGAAAGGTGTACCACGGCAGTCTGTGTGCCCCCGTCAGCTGCACGTATCGACCTAATTGCAGCGGGTTTCAAAACAGATGTCTCCAGATGTTGGCTAAGCGCTGCAAGAACCTCCTTTGTTGTCAGTTCATCCAGGCCTTTTATTTCTAATGAAGTTCCATTCATTAGAGGTATCACTTCTAATACCTCGCCAAGAGCTTTTTGAAACGAAACCTTGAATTGCAGTACTTTCTGCGATGCAGCTCCATACATTTTCCGTTTCAGTTCTCCAGCACACACCCAACTGATTCTCCTCTCGAAGGGTTAGGGATTATTTGACGATCCATCCTCCTATCGCCCTGCATGATTGCAAGATACTGCTGGTTAAGTGTTGAATAGGATTCTTTTTAACCGCCTGCAGCAATTCACGGAGGGGTCAAACGACTTGGGGGTTAATCAGTTTAGATTTACAAAGTCTCGCTCAACGGAGAACGCCATCACGGCGGTAGTCAGCATGGAACAGAATGCTATTCAAGGCAAGAGTTGGAATAGCTGAAGTAACCACTACTGTGTCATCATAACCCTGGACGTCAGAAATGGTTTCAAGTCTGCATAATGGAAGCGCTGAAGGCCATTGAGATCCCGTCGTACGTGACGATCCTACGTGTCATGTGTGCTCCGAAGTTCTGGAGGATGCAGAGCAAGTACTCTGCCCTCGCTTCCAGGACGAAAGCTTGGACTTGTGGGTGGACGGCTTGAGCCTAAAGAAAGTCACCAAGATGAGCCAGGGACCAACTACTCAACCTTCGTTATTCGAACCCTTTGTCTTCAGGAGAAAGAAATAAGAACCAACCAATAGCTGATGAGGCTAGGTGCCAGTTAATTCTTCCCATGAAGTAAAGTTTGACAGCGATCCCGTGGGAGGTGTGACGACGGAAAGGGAGGTGATTTTAGTGGTTAATCCCATACGCCTTATGATACCGGCCACAATGTGTCTTTTGGAAATAAGACATATTGAAAATGAGACAAAACACATTGAAAAAATGACTTGTCACAAAAGGACAATGATACTGGTCGTTAATTACTTTAATGACTAGAAAGCATATGCAGTGGCGGAGCTACGCGCGAGGCGCAGCGAAGTTGAGCTATGCGTAAATAATAATGTGTTTTAAGGGATAATGTAAAAAGAGGGCCTCGTATTGCGTGAAGCTACACAGGCGAGGTGACCGATCAGGTCTATGTAAATAAAAAAAAAGTATTTTGAAGACTTCCATCTGCCCTCGTAAAAAACACACACATAATCAATTTTCATATACATAGATATGGTCCGTTTTACAAAAAATAGTTATTTCACCAATATTTCTAGTTAACTGCAAGATGACTTCTCGTAAATACTAGCCGGTAGGAGAAAACGCAAAGCTTCTATCGTACAGTTTGAGCATAAATTGAATTCACGGTGAATTGCTGTCTCGCTCAGTAAACGTCAGCATTGGAAACATTATTTGTCGTGCCATGCTCGCACGGCGACTTCACATTGAACGCGTATCGATCCTTTGTGGGTCGATGTGCATGCAAGCACAATTCGAAAAGAAGATAAAAAGTCCGCACGGCGAGTGAGCACGCCACGAGTATGGGATGGAGGGGGGAGGGGTCGTGGCTCGTCTTTTGTTTGTCTGCTCGTCCGGACGGAACATGACCCACCTTCATCCCACACTCCTCCCATCCGTACTTGATTCCTCTCATTATTACCTTCCTGTCTCTCTCCTCCATTGTATCTCCGCTTCCCTGATTACCGTGCTACTTATTTACCCCTAACTCATTTTCCATACCGAATCCTCTTTCAAGCTTCCGTGACTCCCTCTGTCGAGACACGCTCTCTTCAACTCAGTTCCTATTACCAATTCTATTGGTATTTGCGTATCATTGATGCACCACTTGGGCTTTATGCTCCTCTCCAATCCATTGTACCACCTCGCAACTGTCTCTAACCTTCATTACAATTGTGTAGAAATTGGAGAATTCCAAATAGTTTGAGATGTTCAGTCGCATACAGGAGATTGTGTTCTGTAAGTTTCTCGATGACGCCAGATATGTATGGGCCCTTCATGACGTAATCAATTAATTTCGAAGTTTATTATCTCGTGAAACGTATATTTCGTAACAGTGAACAAATAGATTTTTATCCGTGTTAAAAGCCGAATACACATTATTTTAAAGTTCTGTCATCGGTGGTGTATCGACGAAATGTCGTGTCACAAATGCAGAATAAATGGCGATTACTTAAAAATCATGTTCAATATCACTGATTATTATATGCGTCGTGTGCATAAAATTCTAGTCTTATATTGATTTTATTTTTATAATAGACTGAAAAGGGGAATCATAACGTTCCATAATCACATGGGGGGGGGGNAATGCTAGTGGCTCATGAAAACGGAATTTGTGGATTTCATTTTTCAATGTTAGGAAGTTATTGTACTGTGTTGTTGCACATTCAAGTGACATACGGGCAATTACTATATTATTAATATTGTGGAATTAATAATATACTCAGTTAATTGCCTTTTTAACAATCAGCGCAGTTATGCATTATTTTCTTCACAATATCCTTGAATAAAACCACTACAATTAAAAATGACACATTTTGGAATTACGTGAATATAATGAGAAATCGAGTGAAATAAATGGTAATTGGATTGGGAAGATTCCCTTCCAACAAAATTGACAAATTTTGTGCGCAGACCGTAACAAAGTGTTCGTGATAGTCGAGAAGCAACAGTGGTCAACACTTCGTGAACGATAAAGTCCTTCGCAGCCCGACCGTACCCACTCCAAGGGATGATTCCGAGGAACTCGCAGATGTGAATCGTGTTAGAAAAAGAGCCAGTTTGCCCGTCTGCCTGTCCACAGGAATGCTCTTTGTTACGTGCGTAGCAAACACCTGATCGGGTCCCTCCAGCGGGGTGGAGAAGACGGTCACCGACAGGTTCTCAAGGCCAAATACAAGGGCTCGGCTCCACAGGGAACAAGGGCACACCTGCAAGACGGTCTCTCGAGGGTTACACGAGGGCGGGGAAGAAGCATGGCCCAGGCGAAAGCAGTCAGGAGCTTTTGAGGGTAGGCTTCAGCAAGGCAGATCAGCGCATGACCCGGGGCGCCCGCTGAATGAAAGATGAAAACCAAACAAAGGCCACCCCCCTCACCGATCACAAACCCGAAGATAATCATCCACCTCCTCCTCCTCACACAATTCACTGCTCTGCTGGAGAGTACCTTTTGGTCGCTTCACTCTTCAACAGTTTTATTTCTGGATTCGAATTTCATCGTGAAAGAAAAATAGTGCGGTAAACTCCATGAACATGACTAACATGGACTCAGATATCATTCTATTAAGATATTATTCAAATTAAAGGCTGATATGAAGAGTCTCGTTCTATTTTCCAGGTACGCAATTATATTTTTAGTACAGTAAACTACTCACCTGTTCTCTTGCTTTTGAAATAGTTTAGTTTAGTATGTGTCATCTTCATCTATTAATTGAATATCAAACAAGGAGGTCCTTAAACAGTTAGACCTATCTATTTTCAAACAAAATTAAAAATACCCATCTTTATCTCTCTAATGATTACAAAAATATATTACAACTGAAATAAAGCAATGAAACTGTTTCATCGGTTGTTTACATCTTTACAAACCACAAGGCTGAAGCTATCTGCTAATATCCGGAGGGGCTTCAGAATTTTGAACACTTGGCATGGCTCATTTCGAAAAATCGGACGTTGAAGAAAACTCCGCCAGACGCCCTCAAACTAGGACAAATCCGGGAAATTTGTTGGATGGCCAGCTCAGTCACACGCAATGTACGCGGACACTGACGATAGCCCAAGGACAAAGATGTGGGAATAATACTTTTTTATTGACGATTTCTATAGTCGAAAGAAAAGAGCAACGCAGTAACATGAAATTAAGAAGCTTAATATTGTTTATAAAATATAAATACTACTATATTTAGTTCCGGCCAAGAAGCTGAAATTGTCCGCGAGTTTGTAAGTCACATGTTTCCAAACATTCTAGTCCCCCGACGTTCTAGTTCTTCAGACCATATCCGGTGCCGCGTAACCCTAATATGAAGAGCTCATAGCACAGAACAGTAAAACTATTTTATTCATACCTAGATTATTTTTTACTTGATAGTGTAACAGTAAATTTGGAGTAATCGAGGTACAAATATTTGAAATCTACAAATATTTGTTTTCCTACAAGGATGTATTATTAGTGAAAAAAGTATATTATATTTAAGTTTATAGCGCAGTGTGGCAAGGTATGTTGCTCTGGCCAAAACGTGAACCAGTGTCTCAAAGTAAGATATTTTTAAACTCATTAAAATTTGCTTTTGACAGCACATTTTCTCGTACTCAACTAGAATGTTCACAATTGCTGGCTATTTGTTGGTAACAGTTGCGTGGTGAAGTGGAAAAGAAAACTACAAGCGCATTTACATTTATCGATGAGTACCAACTTTCATGGACGGATGTTTAAAATAAATAAAATTATTTGAATACAATACGATGAATCTCCCATAAGCAGAGTCAAAAATCATGAAATCCATCGTTTATAAATAGATGCATTACAAAATATATAGGATACACAGGGTCATTTTCAGAAAACGAGACAATTTCACTCTCATGTACATCAAAGAAAACAAGGGAAGTTAAAAGTTTTGTTAAGTTAAAAGGGGTTTTTTCAGCAATACCAGCGAAGGAGTGAATTCTTATCAAACATCCTTAACGAACTTTAGGAAACCATTTAAAGATGGAAATCTAAGAGGAACACAGTTCTCGTTCCACTGACACCTTCAAATACATTTAATTGTACCATCGACATGGGAGAGATTCACACCCACTTTACGAAAAAACACCCTCTCAATTGACAGTGAGTGTAGACGAACAATGCTTAACTCGTCACTTAAATTATCAGCTACATGCCTTCCTACCTCATCCCAGGGAAAGAAGGGTCGGAAGGGCGAGTAAAAGTGGGAGGGGCACAGCGGCGAAGGTCGAACCGGCGCGACGCACGAGAACCTCCTGGATGTTTCCCTTTAAACAGGGCGTTCAAGGTCACGCACAGCACTGCACGGCGTTCCGCCGGCACTTGCCGCGCTAATGCCGCCTCGCGAGGGAGACGCAGTTGAGGCGGACCTTGGAAGGTTGATTAAATGGAACTTAAATTTTCTCGCATTCATTTTTATAGTGACATAATATTCAATTTTACACAGATCAGCAAATAAAAATTGACACAAATTTCACATAACTCGTTACAGAAGATGAATCATTATTGTAACCCCAAGGATAAATTGAATTGATTCAAGAGCAGAAAATATTGCCTGCTTAGTTTGTGGTTCTGAAAAGGACGATTACCAGAATCATAACGTAAATTGCGAAATAGTGGTTAATATTTTACTATGATCATTATTCAAATGATAAAGTTACATATTTATGGGAAACGTAAATTCTATCACGAAAATTTTGTTAAGAATGTTCACTGAAATACGAAAGAATTCAATCTTATTTATAGCTATTACATAAAGGTCTTAAAATAAATCTTCGTTCTCATATTCAAAAACATTCGGTTTAGTAGAAAATTTATAAAATGTTCACACAATTGAACCTGTGATTTTTCAGTTGAGATATTATTTGAAGAAACAGTTTTCAATCCAGTTGAAGTATATTTCGAAATCATTATTTTAGTCGAAATGCAGGAAAGTGAAGTCAAATTTGTGCATTTTGCTCGTTCCTAACGACCTGTTATAATCTAATGCAATGGTTCCAAAGGAGTGCTCTGCGGTGCCTCTGCCTCAGTGAATTGTAAACAATTTTTATACTTTAATAAATTGTACATTTTTTTTTCAAATAAATAAGCCCTTTAAACCAACTGTAATTTTTATATACCATTATTTCTTTATATCTACCACTTATGATCAGATATATTTCTCAATTTCTCTCCCAGTAAGTTTAAAAAGTATCACATTATCTTGATCAAGACGCACTGATTACCTAATTCTCTACCAAATCAACTAGCTCACAAGACACCAAGCAAAATGCACTGCTTCCTCGAAGCTTCACAACGACTGTTGTTTCCCATAAACTCAAAATACTGCTACATACGAGTCATTCGTTTGAGAAATAAGATTCGCTACCTGGGCATGTTCGACAAAAGTGATGATTCAAAAAGATAGAGGCATCGTGAGATTGAGACGCCTCCATCCCCTCCGACGAAAAAGTCTCCCAGTTCTAACCGCAGCCACAGGCGTGTTACACGTCCGTTGGCGGAGCGGAGCAGTGAGCGGGGCGGGGGTGGGGCAGCACGCCAACCGCCCAAAGGTTTCCTGCCGCACGCCGACCGTCCGTCTGTCTGCCCGCCGCGTCGTCCTCTGAACGGTCCAAGGAGAAACGCAGCTGTGGAAGACGCGGCAACAGCGCTCGCCTGCCTGCCGGTTGCTTGCCAGCTTCAGACGTCATTCTGACATGCAGTCCTTGCAGGCACTCTCCGTCACAGTGTAGAGAGGCAGGGTCTGGTAGAGAGGGAGGGGGCCCTTCAACATCTTCGATGTCGGGGTACACTATGGTACATTATGGTTTCTGCCAAAAAGTTATCCCCTTTCTCGCTAAGTGAACCTGTGGCACGGGGACTCGTAGATGTCCATTCAGCATCAGCAAGAAAGAAGAAAAATGATCGGCTTCTTTCGTTTCAATTCCACTTATCCAGAAGCGTAAGATTTTTATCGTACAAGACAACAACTTTGGAAAATCCCGCGTAAAATACGGACACTTATAGCATGACCCTCTCCGATTTGGTTCAAAATCGACTGCACCCCGTAGGTTCTTACTCTGCACTTGGATGTCATGCTCACCCACTTTATGGAAAATGTCAGACTTCTGGCTGTCCAGCGGTAGAATACTTTACCCTATGTCGAGTGGCAGCTGACTCCACGACCGTATATACACAATATCAAATAAATTCTAGTCATTGATATTTCTTGAATTGATTTTTATTAACTTAAGATAGTAATACGCTGAAAGATGTTAGATAAAAAAAGACCATAAGTGGACCATACACGTTATAAAGCTATAAAGTTTTAGTTTAGCAAAATCAATTTCTTAAATAATATGAGTAGTTTAAGAAAATTTAAATTATTCTTTATACCAGGTGTAAGCGTGACTCAGTGGGTAGAACGTTGAACAACTGGCTGGACGGACTGGTTCGATTCCCGGTGACGTATGGGAATTTCCACACATACCTCAACATCCAGACTCACTCCTATCCAGCCCATAATAAAATAAGAACTTGGTCTATTGTGGGGGTGAATCCAACCCTCAGCTGTAGGTTGCATCTCTTTGGGCTGAAGCCACGAAATTGCAGAGCTGTATTTTCCGTGAACCCCATGGGGACACCTTAGGTCCCGTTGTGGGACAATATGACATAATGTACTATTTTATTTAAAATTTATAACAAATAATTATTAAATTTTAATTTTTGATTCTTGGGTTGACAAATACAAAACCAATCTAACTGAAATATAACAAAACCTTATGAAAATATTTTAAATTTCGTTTAAGACTAAGTAATTTTGGAACACATCTATTAAAAGTCAAGGTCAGTTCAATACAATTTTTTGATCGGGTACGTTTTTACAATGAATATTGTACATCGTCTTATAAAGTAGCAGTAAAATATTAAGATGAGTGACATTTCCTCAGACACGTCACATGAATCAGTTCAAACTACTCTTGGACTACGTGTAGTACTTAGTTATTTGAGTATTAAGATAAAGTATTTCAGATAAGTAACTATAACAACTTAAGTAGAGCAGTTGTAATTAAAAATAAATTAACCAACAATTTTGTTTCAAAAGTAAAATGAAATTCGAAGAGACTTGTCTGGTTTTGGCAGTAAGAAATGTTGAGATTGTCTTATACTCATCTATTGCACTCTGTAAAATCTAGCACCCTAAGCTACAGTAGCCTTATGATAAATTGGACTCCGACTAAAAAATTAGTATGACTCATGAAGATTGCGCATTCTTTAAAACATTTGGAATTCAGGAAGCGAATAAACTGAATATAACAGTACTTTTAATCAGTCGTAGAGGATACAATGTTTTTAAAACCAATTCGGTAGGTAGCTTAAATATTGCAGCGTAGGCAATTGAATTTTCTTTGTACCAAAAGACGTACACGATTTTAGCTTTAAATGCAACAAATAATTTTATATTACTCTACTGTTTTTTTCTATTTTGTTCACAAAAATACACCAGTAAAGAGAGCGATCTACTTTTTGTTCCTTCCATTAACAAGTAAATGATGGCGTGTGTAATCTACAGACACGCAAAAAGAGTCAGACGACATGGAATTATTCCACTAAACACACGGAAGTATGAAGTTCAATCAATTGATAGAACTCTATGAAATTTAAAGCAGCACATCAAAACAGATCTTTCATCAGTACTTTTTTGTCAAAACGAGTGTTGTATGAGCCATTCTTCCTTTCACGGTTTCCAATGGGAAACACGAGAGTCAATCAAAGCAATGTTTCATGGTTCATTTCAGTTAGCTTTCAGGCAAATTTCAAATGAATGGCGGTACGTGCCTTTCCGTGGAGCTCTAAAATCACAGAAAATAAAATTGAATGTCGCAAGGAAAAAAAATAAGTAATTTTAATTTTTTTAAAAAGTGCATCAAATAAAAAAATAAAAATTCAGAGGAGTTCGAGGAACCAATTTAATTATTTCTGGAACACTTGACATGGATTAATTCGAGAGTAAAAAGTTGAATATTTTCGGAGGTATACCGAAGTCATAGACTTAAATATAAAATTGATATATTATTTAAGTCTATGATCTAAGGGAAGACATAGGGGATCAATCCCTCCCCAAAATAAAAAAAAACTTTTTTGGGCAAGCTAATGGAAACTTTTAATTTACCCTCACTCACGTACTCCACGAGAAGAATAAACAGTAAAAATTTGGATTTTTAGACTTAAAGAATAATGCTAAAATCAAGCCCGAAGAAAAATATATGAATCTTCTCAAGTAATCTTAGTTTCTCTGCCTTTATGAAGCAAAGAACTTTTGTATTAAGTTTCTTCATAAATACTTTTGTGTGTGTACAATAACTGAAACTGACATTTATTACGAGTGTTGAGTATTTGAGGGTCTACTCCACGGGCTCATTTAATGAAAAGTGTCTCATTATACATAGAAGACTTGTCTAAAAACTTAACTCTTGTTATTGAAGATGAGATCCCGACCTATAAGTGGATCATAATTATGGTACGATCGACTAATTTAATCACTAGTATGATTAAAAAGTTTTTACTACGGTTCATAAGTTAGTCTTCACCGAGAGAGCGAAGAATGATACCCGAATCAGAATGCCAAATAAAGATTTCATAAATATTTTAGTTCTGTTTATGGTAACAGATAATATTTTTATACAGACTACTTCAACTTTTCGTGAAATAAATAACTTTTTCAACAGGCAAATAAATAACTTCGGTTGCTCATCAACCGTTATACAACTTGGCAGTAAACTTCCTTCGCATTTTAAAATTCTTAACACAGACGTTTTTTCACTGTACACCAGTACAGACGTTTTGGCGGAGAAATTTCCTCTTTGACCCAATGGGAGGCTGAAGAGATGCCAATTTCCACGGGGGTGGAAATTCGTGGGGAGCATTTAATTTCTTACGTACGGTCCGGTTCCCCTGCGAACGTGTTTGGCTGCAGGGAACATGCGTGGCACATTTCATACTGCATGTGTCGTTTTCGAAATTTCCTCTTCCTTGCGTTCTTGTTCTTCACGATAACAGGCCTTCAATTGGGTGAGTTAATCTCTCTTCTGTATCGGAGAAGAAGAAAATTCATTGTTAACTAAAGACAGAGCACGATAATACTATTGAGTGTTTTCACATTTCCAACGTGATGTGAAAGATAATTGCTGGGACAGACTCTCGAAGCCAGGAGCTTTTACGGCTGTGTTTGGAGCAGGTCCTGTTTATGATGGTACAACGTTGAGTTACAGCATAAATTAGTGCCTTCTGCTGTGGAGTTCTCCCTGGAGCGCAACTAATGCATTCTATCCAGCTACACGTGATTTGACTAACGTTTGCGACGCTGCAAAATGCCTTTCAGACTGAAATAAACCCTTTCCATAGTCGGGCAGTTGGAACAGAGATGTGAAAAGGATATAATAAAAGTACCGTTTCTCAAATTGTGTTCGAAGACAACATTTCCAATTTACAAATACTACAATAAAAATACTGAATGTATCACAGCCGTCGCCACACTCGTCGCTAACGCCACTGACTTCACCCTGTCAGCTCCGATCGGAGTTAATCTGATGATCAGCGATGGCGTTACAGTTGAGCTGTCACTACTCTTTATCCGACCTTTGTACATCAAAAACGTTAAGTCATGGGTAAGATACTATATAACACAAGCCTCAGCCACTTTAAATAACATAGAAGACATTATTCTCAATGTGATTAGAAACATTATATTGTTGGTACTTAATCCACATGGATAATACGACGACTACAGTAATTGATAAGCATTCGGTTTTCCGCAGTAATATTTTCATGGAATGAACAAAAAATTTGACTTCCATTGTTTCTTAATTCATCTATTCAAAAGTAAATTAGTTGAATGTCAAAAACGTTTACATTCCAATAACTGCTTGAAAATTTCGCATAATATGGTTATTTAGTTTAATTTCTCGGAATAGAAAATTTCGGTAGCAGTCATGTGGTTAATGTCCTTCCCCATTGCCTCTATGTCCGAGTAAACAAGAAAGTCGATAGGTTGAAGGCGAAATTGTTTCCGTGGCGTTGCGCGTTACAGATGTTCGCTCGCTGGTGCACTTCCTTTCGCTCACGGATCGCAAATTGCGCGCGCACAGACCGTGACTCAAATCCGCATCCTCCCTTTCGTCTCGGACGACGACGCGACAGCCCTGGCAGCTGACACCGACTGTACGCCAGGAACATGAGCATGTGCACGTGACGAACACGACAAGACGTGAATTCTTGTTAATAAAAATGTTTTTTTCGTTTTCAGATAAGTTACGACAGGTAAAAATTTGTCGGATGTCTCACTCATCTTTTTAATAATAAAGTGAATGTTAAGAAATTATCATTAAATAAGTAAAATGGTAAAAAGTGCCGACGATCAGGGAACGCAAGGAAGGGCGGTCGGCCCCAATTATGAAGGGAATTTATTAAAGATTTCATTTTAGCCAAAGAGATGCGTTACAAAGAATATAAAAACTAATCGCATTATCATCTTTCATCTCATTATTAAATCATTAACTTAAGGGTGTCCATACTTTACGTAACGCACCCTCGGGTGGGAGAGATTATTTATATCGTTGCACTCCGTTACTGTGAGCTGGGGATGTTGGCCTAGACGTTACGTAACGCTAAAATATATAGGGAATTTGTTACAAAGCGCTATTAACAATTAAGTTTGTCATTGTAATACAGGTGCTGAACCGCGCCATGAGAGATAAGAGCACCTAGAAACGAACAATTGAATGTATTTTAAATCTGACACAACATACTCCGAAAAACAACAAAACCTTTATTTGGAGGAGGGGTAGGGCTATCGTGTTACTGGAAGGGGGAATTTTGCGTTTCGTAATTTAGTAGTCGCAACGGATCAGCCACAAGATGTTATAAGACGCGGTAAATCTGTGTAGATGTTACTTTGGTGAAAGTTATGTAGTACACAAGTAATGAAAATCTTTAAAAAAAAAAAAAAAAACCCTATCATTACCGCAGTTAAGTTAGTGAACTGTCAACTTTCACTTCGTTGTCCAAATTCGCTCCGATAACAAAAAACTTAACATTTTGTTCATAAACTTTAAAATTTTGTTATCTATCCCCCACTATAATCTCCCTTTCGTGTAGCCCGGGTTCTTCATGTTATCTATAACTTTCTCTCCCCACTTCATATTCCCAATCGCCGCCGCTAATTTCCTGTACATGACGCAGTCAATAAGTAGCATCGAATTTAGACAAACATTACTTCCTTTGAATTGGCGGGTTAATGTAGAAAATGGCGGTCTGTAGCAACAAATTTCTTTTAGAAATGAAAATAGCGTATTTTTTTCATGGGACTTTTTCGTAATTTATTAGGATTCAAATGTTGTTGAACAACAAGAACAAATTATTGACTGCCATTATGAATTGTATTCACCGATAAATCACGGTGACATGCACGGGCAATAACAAAGATACAGAATCAAAGCTTGGCTTCTTGATCAAGAATAAGACGTAACGAGCTTCCGGATGCCGTCTGCGATCGAATGCCACACAAGTCTGAAGATCGAATGCCACACAAGTCTGAAAACCCACTTACGTGTACACTGCCGATTGGTGATTCGCTTCTTCCCTGTTTCTAGCAACGTAAAACTAATTGAATAGTGTCATGAAAACATCCGGGAGAATATTCGTGTTCAGACTTCAATCCAGGGGAAAAATAAATATACGACAAAAGTTGTCATTAGAAATGTATGGGATAGAAAGAGTCAAATAGTAGTATGAATGTCAAGTCCACATGCAAAAGATACTCCAAGTTTCGTGCTGTAATTTTTTCGTAATTAAACTTTAAGCTGTAATATATAAACACCAAAACGAAAAGTAAATAATAATGGGTCAATATTTCTGGTCCACTGTTCTGGAAACATGAACAGCAATTATCGATGCCAGTTATCTTGTTTTTTTACGTTTAAATTTCTTTCAGTCGCAGATTAAGCAATGTAACAAACCGAGAATTTTGTTTTTAGTTGGAAAATTCCAAGTTAATACGTGTTGCAAAACATTAGGAGCACATAAAATAGTGCACAAAACCGATCAAGCTGGTACAATAACAAACAGGCGTTTCCAAATCACCTTCAAAAGTGTCATATTAATTAAACTAGTGGTGCAAAACTATTCCACATACTTTCTCATATACTTTTAAGTCTTTTCTACAGTATGCAAAACTACTTGTTACTTCATGAAGAAAAATAATGTTAATACAATTTCACAAACATTTTAATGATAATAGTTTAAACAAGAATAACAAAACTGACTAAAAATTTATTTAGTGCATGAAAGTTAAATGTTACACTCACAGAAGAAATACAGAGAAAAATCATAACCAAATTAAACTTCATTCAAATTGTTTAAAAGTTAAAATGTCATCAAATTTCTGGAATATCCATAAAGCTGTACCACTGGAAAAAGTTTTAAAACCATACATTTTATTGAAAACACATGTGCCCGGTTTGTTTAAAAAACACTTATCATACGTAATTAAAAATCCTTCTCTCTATCTAAGAGCTCTTATCGGGCTCCGAGCAATCTTAATACTCAGTTTGTAATTTTAATTATAACAAATTTTTTAAATATAATTTCAAAGTTTTGCGGTATCTTAGTCGTATAAAAAGCGTAATACGCGTTACATAAATAATAATTCATATTCATAATTTTATTATAGACACGCGATCATGCATTTTCGTACATTACAAAAATTCCCATTTCCGTATTTTCCGTTCTATCAATTTTATCGGTATTCCATTTTAGTTTTGTTAAGTTGTATTCTCCCTCTGCTTGGTACATCTAAACTGCTAATTTATCTCTTGAAATAGTGAATAAATGGGGTCGTGCAACTAAGAGATATTATTTCCCTACACCTATACCGACGTTTGAAGCAACATACAGCTTATACAGATGTAATACATACTAATTAATCTTTATGTACAGAAAATTGAAAGAAAACAAATTGGAACCATTTTCAAGATATTTTCCAAAATGTTCTTTAATCTTCTTGTGAAGTACCCTTTATTTTAAACTAAGGAAAGCTCATAGCACGCGCATCGACTACAAGCAGTCACTACACCTAAAACGAAATATGAATGAAACTGATCCATCCATTCTGACAGAATTGGTGAGCACAGATGGACACTATACTACAAATATCTATACTAAGCGATTGTGTATTGCGAAAAAATAAAAGGTTGAAGAATGATTGTAGATCCGAGATAGTATTCCTATCTCGCCCTTCCTCTTTGTCGGCGACTTTGAAATACAGGAATCATGTTGACGTCACTGAAGTTAGTATAAGTCTACAAAATGTTTGGACTCTGAAGTGGTCTGAAAGGGAGGAGGATAATTGTCTTACAAATATAATTTTTCTATCTACTTAATATGTAAAGACGGGTAGAAAAGATGAAAAAGTTCAATTAAAAAAATATTTCTTATGTATATAATTACGTGAAACTAATACTTTTCCCGCTAGATACATCCCAAAGGTAAAGATAGGAACACGTAAACAATTTATTTGTTGAACCGCGAGAACTATTTTTTCTATAATCTTTTAAACTCACACACTCTCCCGTCTACCCATTCTAGCATCAAAATTTACTTTTCCAATTTCGTAAATGGTAGAAATTATGGAATTATGGAAGTAAATTTTTTCACTCTATTTCTATTTTACACTTACGTTTGTCTTCTTATGCATAAGAAGTATTAGCCTCACGTGAATAGTCTAAAAATGAAGTTAACCAAATTAAAAAAAAAGGATATTATGAATAAAAGATTTTTTAATCCCCCCTTTTCCATGCTCCAAATCACTTTCGCTCAAGCCAACCTCCTTGATCAGCAGGATACCTGAACAAGAAAAAGAACGGAAACCGCGTCTGAAAAACTAGGGTCATGCGCCGATATGCCCTGCTCTACGAGCTGTTCAGTCAGTGGCGATAATGGAATTCAAGAATTTCAATTCATAATTGCAACAGTTAAAAACGAGTTAAGGAAAATCTAAACCTACTCAACGATCACAACTTTATCAAAAATTCTCTCTCAAGTCTCAGGCAAAGGGAAATTGAGGAGAGTTGCGCACAGGTGAACAAAGAACAACCGTTCTCAGCGCGACAGGCGGGAGCGTCACTCGCGCATAGGAGTCATTCTCTTCTGAACCCTTCTTACCACGCAGAGGAACAATTTTGCGACCAAAAACGAATCAATGAATCATGAACGCTTCCTGATTTCTTACGATCACCGTCCGAAGCAAGTTCAAAAGCAAAACACGATTCCAACGATCTGGAGCATAAACAACTAGTTTCTGATTGCAATGATTTTCAAAGAAATTAAATGAACTTGAACGGTCTTTCGGTCACGACTGTGTCCTCAAATTAGGGATGACGGATTGTCGCTTGTACAATTGATAGTTGGAGAAAGTCAATAGTTTTGTTCAACAACAGACGGTTTTATGAACCATAATTTGTAGAGATTAATTACGGTCATACACCTCTTCCGCCACGGTGCTCAGTCGCTCAATTTCAGCGAACTGAATGCCGACAAATTTTCTAGAATTTCTGCTACTCGAAAACAATTAGAGACGTACCGATTCTCGATATCAAAGCAGTTTTCCGATATTTTTCAGTTTTGACATTCCACGCAATTCAAAGTCCAAGAATATAACAATAATTTTAAAACATTTCACGACAAAGGTGTTTAATACCATTTAATATATTAGGATTAATTTTTTAATTAATCGTTGCTTATGTTTACGAAAACAAACTACATTGTTCGATATATCATTAGTCAAATTTGTCCTTTACTATTGTTGAAACCGATGGGTAATAATGGTGTATATAACCCGATAAACAACAATGATAACAGAATTAATAAAAATAGGAAAAAGAAAGCAAAAACACGTTAGTTCTGGAGCTATTGATTGTAGCTTTGAACTCACTGAATTTAAAAATTAAAAAAAGATTGATAGATCCATAATTTTTCTGGAGTTGGTGAGGAAGACCCGAGCTGAAAATCTCACATGATTCGGACGAACAGGGTTTGAATCCATACTCTACCGCTCAGCGGGATCGTGGAAGCGAAAACGCTTCCACTAGACCAACCCTGTCGGTAATAACTGTCATTCTACAATTACGGAGTACAGAGAGACTTCATCCTTAAATACTTTAATTACGTTATCTTCTATAAAATAATATATTTTTAAGATAGTTCTACCCTTAATTTTTAACACAGGGTTATTTGTAAGTGTAAGAGACATGTTCTAGAAAATTATTTTATATCGCCAACATGTGGATAAGTGATAGTCATACATTTTTGAAGCACATTAGGTATAGACATTTTTTTATGTTGAGAAATTAAGGATTTTTCTACCATTTTGTTATTACTATTATTGTAAGATTGCAAAGCACCATTAACAATTGGTCATTCCAACCTCAAAAACGGATAAAAGAATTATGCGACCGAGTGTACGCAATTTGCATCGCACACAAAACTCATTATTTCGGCAGATCTTTTCAAAGGAATAAGATATCTTAGTGTTTGTGTAACAATCAACGGATAGACACTTCTAAGAATTTTTTTTCTTCAAAAGTTCAAAAATTTTATTAAATCTTACGCAGTCGTGTCGTTTTGTATCATAATTTACGACAGTATGGACAGCTATTATCGCAAAATCACCCGGTCCACGTACTCCTTAAGTCACTAAGATATTACACATTTTTCATAAATACTAATGCATGAATTTGAACATCATTTACACGGGAAGTTGCGAAATAACTTCATCTCATCAACTTTTCTGAAGCTGCTGACAGTGTGAAAAAAGAAAATTGGTTTACAAAAAAGAAACAGCTTTGTCTCACTTATGTTTTTATTCTGGGAAGATAAACCGAGATTCTTAACCACAGTATTTTTTTTTTGTCGCGTAAGACAGTTCGTCCTTCAATTGACTTTTTAAAATATTTGTTGACAGAAAAAGCACATTCCTTAAAGGTAACTTAAAAATTGAATACAATAAGTCATTTTTATTAAATTTAAAGGAAGTGCCCTGTCTATCGCGTCTTCCCGCCTTTTGTGTTTCTTTTTAATAAAGTGCAATAATAGTGAAAAAAATGTATTTCACTTTTATCTTCTCGCCTTTTATGTTTCTTTTCAATAAAGTGCAATAATTATGAAAAATTTTCATTCACCTTCTGGTTAAGAGAATTTAACGGAAGGTGCGACAAAGTGGACAGAAACTTCCGTTTTCGATTCAGCACACGCGTGAAATTGAAGTGTTGCAAGTTTTTACTGAGACATCATTCGAAAATTTATGAACTTCATGAGATACTAATCGTAACGACACATCCAAATCTCCTACTATCTAAATGCTCCCGCTCGAGCAGAAAACAAATTCACGCTCTGAGTGAAGTGCTAGTCCCCTGCCAAATATGGAGAACCATTGACGCCATCGTCCTTCTCGGCTGGCCGATAGTCCGTCAACCGGCGGCGTCTTGGACACTGGAGGTCATATTCTCCGCGTCTTGTCGAAGCAAGTGGTGCGCGAGGGCGCGTCCTCGCGCCCAGGAAGTAATCATTGAAGCAATTGGCGGACGGACGGTCGCTTCCGCGCATGCGTAACTGAGCACAGCTCTGGCCCGCAATCAGATGGAGCAGACGCAGTTTCAGGCACGTTCCTTTAATCACTCCATTTCCATTTCGCATTTGGTCACTGGAAAAGGACTACTTTTTTCAAAGAAATTTAATCGCCACTTCTCGAATACGACTCCTAGACACAAAGGAAAAAGAAGAAAAGCAATTTCACAAAGAAACATTACTAGTACTGAAATTCCATAAGTTTCTTAATTAATTTCATAATTCTAAAAGGACATAACGTGTACGCCCGAAAAAAGTGATGAAAACTGAACACACATGGTATTTAGCATTATATTTCGAGGGGACTAACCGATAACAAAGAATTAAATGTGTTTAGAGGCGAAAATTAGCAGTTTGTTCAGTGCAGGCAAATATGTATTAATAATGTTATATTAAATTAGCTTGAAGACAGTAGCGATCCAGAAGGTTAGAAAATTCGAAAAAATAGGTAATTAATATTGCATAATTTTAGTCTGAAGGAGAGATCGTCTCCTCCGCCCCTCTCACCAGATTCATCTCAGCAAAAAGAGTTTCAAAGCTTAGGTGCGAGACGCAAGGTTAACACCACCCGTTACGACAAAAACGAAATTAAAGTATGAACAAATTCCATTCTGCCAAGATTGTGAAATAAAATAATTCTTTAAATGAAGCCGGTCTATCGATGTTGTGATCACTTTAAGAATATCAATAATAAGTTTGAAAAGCTATTTTCAAAAATTATTGTTATCATAGAATAAACGCCACAGTGGCGTAAAAGAAAACAATTAGTTAATTGTAAGAAATGATTGTCTGCAGCGGCTGAGAGGAGCGCTAATTACGACTGAGTTGAGAGCCACGAGCAGCAATGCAAGCCACTGTTCGAGGCCGTACCCTTGGGGGGCCTCAAGCCAAACAGACTCAAACTTTTCACTGACTGAAATGCATTAAAAGAAAAAAAGAAGAAAAAACGTCGAAAATATTTTACAGAACTCCGATGAAGATGCATGTCTACATCATTTTATAACTTTTCCTGGTTTAAAGTGACTAATCAACACAGGAGCAAAATGAGTTCCAAAGATTTAAATTAAAATTAATTTAAAAAATCTCGTTATCTGCTTTCTTTAATATGGAAGAAAAAGTAAGAAAGACTCCAACGTTGCCAATTACGGATTTGTTCAGGTCAATTGTCTGCACCGAAAGTGAAATAATGTATGGCAGTTTTAAAATAAGAAACCAGATATTACAATAACGCTCTCAGTTGTCAATTACCACAGGAAAAAACAGAAAAAATGAGATGTTGACACTGTTATAACAAAAAAGCAATTGTAGAATTTTATAAGCGCAAAAGAGGCAAATTTTTATTTAAATTTTGTACAATTTCAATTTATGTTAAAAACGTATGTATCATGCCATGTGCAGAACAGTCAATATTTTTGGTACAAATGGGTGTAGCTAAATATATTTACCTTCAAAACAGTATAAATTATATGATTTATGAAATGTACTGATACATAATAAGAACGTTTTATAAGTTATATCAGTCGATTATTATAAACACTTATGCGCCCCAAAGTGATTTCAGTGTAATTTTTGTAAATTGTCAGTCGAGAAAGCCCTCATCTTTGTTGATGAAATGAATGTGACACCATGACAATCATTGGACCCTCATGGAAGAGGCTGGAATCCTAGCTCTCGTCTCTGCATCAGAACGAGGTTGAGTAGCAGTGAGAATGATGCAACCGGAGCACACGCAGAGATGACACAAAACCTCCGTCGAGGCAGAGCCCACAAGCGCTCTCTACTACAGTGCGAAGTAGCTTGCTGCCGGCTTGTCCGGGAGCGCTCGTGGATTTGCGCTGCATCGTGTTTCTAGGGCAAGCGAGGAGCATATTGCGGGAAACTGGGGTAGTTGTCTTCATAGAAGCGGTTGACCTGGAAGGAGAAAAGCCAAGATTAAGTTCTACCCAAAGACACAATGCAGATTGACACGTTACTAGACAGGAATTCAAAACGAACAATAAATTGTTGGAATATCGGAGGGGATATTGAAAACGGCAGTACTGAGGTGAGGAATCATTAAAGTGTTCGAGATTCTGAGAAAAATAAAAATATATTGAAAGCTACTTCTTCACACACTAAGAGATTTCATTGAAACTTCATCAAATGGGGAAATTAAAACGAAAACTCGACATGCAATAGGAAGAAAGAAAGAGACTCGAAGCGCCTCTTTTAGATAGTGAAATTCATTAAGAAGAAAGAACATGAATAAATACGAAGACACATTCGATATTTTAAAAAATAGTAATCATTATCAATACGCCCCTTCGATAGGCAAACGCGCTCGCTTGGCTCACAGGGAAACGGTCGGTCTCAACCCCGCGGTTAGTCCCGACCTTTTTCCAAGGGTCGAGTTCAACCCCGCGGTTGCTTGCGGTCAGCTTTTACCCGTCCCTTCCTCCTGCTTCTCTTTTTCCTTTCTGAAATAATCCTCCTGCCCAAATGAGGAAGTATTGGCGCCGGCGGTGACTTCGTTGGAGATGAATTTCTTTATAATAATAGTACTGCATTTGTATCTTGAGCTGTCTCACGCCACGTTATCAATAATAGGTTGACGATACACGTATAGCATCTTCACAACCTATTATTTTAAAAAATATATCTAAGCCTTTACTAAAAGTTCTTGACAGAGAGGATAGTTGATTATGAAATAAAGCCCCACCCGCGGCTCAGGTGGTAGTGTTGTCGCTCATCACCAAGTAATCCCGATGGGGCAAGAAAATTTGTATCTTTAAATTCTCACTTCATATAGCTGTGACTACTGAAAAGCAAACTTTGCTTCCTCTATCCACCTCCTCCTAGTATCAATAACTCTAACTATTACTAACTACTTCTACTAACCTCTCCACGTGGACCAAGTTGTTGGTAAACCCAGCTAAGCGGCCCATATACTAACATTGACCGACCACCCAACTCCTACCTCCCATCGCTCCATGTAGATAAGCTTCAATAGCACGCTACATTTCCCATTTACAAATACTTCGAAATAGTTAATTTAAACGAAAACTGTCCCTCGCAACAACTTTTAAACCGCCAGCATAACATACCTCCTGTTATGCTGCCATCCTAAGCCTAGAGAAGTGCTCAGCCTCATTTCAGAAAGGATTTTTAGTCTGCTTGTGAGCTTAGGGAAAAAGAATGAAGGGAGGTTGTTTTTCACTTAACCTGGCTTCTTATCCAACGGCTACAAATTTTGAGTTCAGGGAGGCTATAATTAAATTATTTAAGAGAATTTTCAGATTTTATTGTGGTTAGATCACTAAATGGGGCCCAAGGGTTAATGACGCGCAATACAAAGCGTCTCTCACTTAAATGCCATCCTTACCTTCATGTGTTGGGCCCTGTTATCACGAACGAGGCAATGACGACCGAGAATTGGCGGGATAACCATACCAAATTACTGCCGGGAGGAAAAGCTTAGGTGAGCGTGCATAACAGCAACGCACGCGGGCCTGTGCCCAGGCCTTAAGGACACAGAACCTTCACGGCACTAGGAGAAACTAGGCCAATCACCTCCCCTCTCTCAAAATTTACACTGATTAAAGAAACTAATGTGAGAAATAGCCGGACAGATACGACGACAACTTTTGCCACGAAAACGGTAAAGAAGATTGGATATTGGAACACAAGAACTATGTATGAGGCTGGTAAACTAAATCAGGTACTGAAAGAAATGGAACGTTATAAACTTGACATACTGGGACAGTGAAAGTAAATGGGAAGGTTTCGAATCTCTGGCTACTAAGGGCGGAGCTTTTACACTTCTTTATTCTGGAGTATCAGAAGGTGAGAATAGGCGAAATAGCGTTGGGATATTGTTAACAAAAGTCTCCCATAGAAGTCTCATGGAGTGGCAACCTGTTTCTGATAGAATCATATCAGCCAAGTTCAGATCAAAATTAAAGAACGTTCTTTTAATAGTGTTATGCCCCCACTGAAACAAGTGACCTAGAGAGCAAAACTGATTTCTATATGAAATTGAAAGACACTATCAACAAGGCCAAGAAACGAGATATTGTTATTGTAATGGGAGACTTAAATGCCAAGGTGGGTTGTGACAATCGTGGGATTCAACAGGTGATAGATCCCTATGGAGTAGGTGAAAAGAATGGAAATGGAGAACTACTAATTAACTTGGGTGCTAATCAAAATCTAATCATAGGAGGAACATTATTTACGCACTAATTATGCCACAAAATTATATGGGTCTCTCCTAATCAAAATATCGAAAATCAGATCACTTTGCTATTAAGAAAGTATGGAGAAAATCTCTCCTAGATGTACGCAATAAACGAGGTGCATATATTGGGAGTGACCATCACTTGGTAGTCGCTAGCGTCAGGATGAAAATACTGGCCCACAAACGAAAATTTGAATGAAAAGACAAGAGATTTGATACGATACAATCAGAGAGGAAGAGGTTAGAAACCAAATCAAACTCGAGTTGCGAAATAGGTACCAGGTGTTAAGTGAAATGAACACAAGGATGAAGATATGGAAACAAATTGAGATACTCTCAAAAGCAATTTACTGGACGTCAGTAAGAAAATCATGGGATAGAAAGTCAACCTCAAGAAGGATTGGATGAGCAATGAAACATGGAATCTCATGGAGCAAAGACAACTTCTGAAGCAAGAACATAACTCTTGCAAAACAAGAAGTCAGAAGGAAGAAGTCACTTCAGAATATAACTCAATTAACAAATCTATTAAAATAAGTGCATGGAGAGATAAGCGGAAATGGGTGAATGATGTTGCAGTGCAGGCTGAGGTGGCTGCAGGTAAAGGCGACATAAAGGAGCTTTATTGAATAATGCGGTTACTGTCTGGCGGAAGAAAACAGTATATCTATCCACTAAAAAGCACAGAGGGTACACTGCTCACAGGAGAAGACGACCAGATGAACAGATGGACAGAATTTTATCAAGACTTGCCGAACGGATCGGTTGCAATAGTTAACGGAAATGATAGCTCTGAGCCAAATTCTCAGCTGATAGAATCAGATATCAGTACAGCATGCCCTAGTCAAAACGAAGTTAAAGCAGCCCTGAAATCTATAAAGAATGGAAAATCTCCGGGGAAGGACAATATATGCCCGAAATACTCACAACTGACATTGACACGACAACACGTATGTTGCATCCCCTTATTAAGAATGTGTGAATGGAGGAAAAGTGCCAGCTGATTGGAAGATTGGATTGGTAACTAAAATACCAAAAAAGATGACAAAATGCAATGTAAAAATTGGAGAGGCGCATCGCTGTTGTCAGTACCCGGGAAAATATTGTCGAGAATTATTTTAAACTGAATTGAAGGGTAATTGGAGATGAAGCTACGGAAGGAACAAGCAGGTTTTAGGAAGAACCGTAGTTGCGTGGATCACAAAAACACCCTACGTATAATTGAAGAAGAATGGAACTCCACGTTATACCTTATGTTCATTGATTTTGAACAGGCATTTGATTCCCTCGTTCATCAAAATATCTGGAGGGTATTAAACAGGTATGGAATACCACCAAAAATAGTAAATATCATACAAAACATGTACAATGGATACACCTGCCAGGTAATCCACAATGGAAAATTGTCTAAACCAATTCATGAAACGTCTGGTGTTCGTCAAGGATGCATTTTAACACCATTTCTGTTCCTTTTGGAAATTGATGATGTAATGAAGAAGGCAACAACGTCAAAACGTGGAATTAGATGGACCCTTATGGAGGTGCCGTGGGATCTTGACTTATTCCTGGGAGAATTCCTTATTCCTGTGAGAACGAAATTTTTAGTATCGTATAAATAATGAAATTTTACAGCAGTTCTGTCAATTCTATTCAACAAACGTAAATGTAAAATGTCGGGAATTAGGTAAACTAAAACAATTTCAAGCGAAAACGGAGAAGCGAAATACAAATATTAAAACAATCTAAATTCAAATTCAACTGAAAGAAAATGATCTCTTTTCGATTTAAATTTTTTTAATTTTAACTTACATAAGAATATTCACAAGTTACGCAAACATGCAAAACACTTGAAATTAGAATAAAGTGATCTCTATTTATTTTCAATTATTCTGTTTTGTAATTTAACTTGAGTAGTGACATCACTTGTACGTGGAAGAAATACATGTTAATTGCTCGGTGTACGCGATAACAAAATGTTAAGAAATATCACGTCAGAATACAAGACTACCATATTCAGTGTTCTAGAAATTGTACAATTCTATACAAAAAATTAAACGAATATTCTTGAATACTCGTTTATTCTCGACAACAAATAGGACATACTTAATTTTAAGCTCACCCATACTTCGGAATAAAGGTGGAAAACATCAGCCGGTCCAATAAAGCAAATAATCCGTAGTTACCGACACAGGTTCAGTTAGGGTTAGCTAATACATTGCGAAAGACAGAGGAATAAGTACAGATCCGAACTCTAAATGAAGCACACAGTCTAATTCACAGGGTAAAATAAATGTATATAGCAAATTAACAGTCTAATACAGTAAATAATTTTTTTTATTTAAAATCTCGAAATTTGTTTATCTTATTTGTTTTATCTGGTTGTTAACTCTAGTGCCGTAGCGTAATATCCTAGTAAAACGCAATAAATAAGGAGGTACTATGAATGGAAATCCAGTTGCCTACCTATGAAGTTTGAGAACCAGTGTTATAGGGTATTGAATGTGAAATCTCTCGTGGCGCGATGGTGTAGGAGGTGGGGGATGCAGGCTACGCAAACAACTTTCTCGACTACGGGAGGGAGCAGAGTCTGCGCTCGCGTGAGGTCTCCGCCTTTCCCACGCCCTCGCCTCTCGGGCGGTGCGCCCCACCCCACTCCTCACAAGGATGGATGTGCTGCTGCGAGATAGTAAAGACATAGTCGGGAGTTCATTCGGCTTCTTCTTACAACTCCGTCTTCACCGTATGTCGACGAATCGCGTCGAAGTAGGAAAATGTCCAGTCAAAAAACGTTGAAGTACGGAAAATTCGTTTCAATCGAAGGACCAAAAGTCCCGATCGATCCGATTGAACCAAAATAAATTATTCAAAGCAGAGTTTAATTTTTTTTGCCTTAAAGATATCTTAACGTTTTATCGCTATACATTTCTAATAAATACATTTTTCTACACAAGGTTCGCGTACATTTTTTCCTCGAGACATCGTTTGTGAGATATCACTATTGATTAACCCTTCTTACACACGATATCTGATGCGCATTTTCCCCTATTTTATTTGCATATATAGTACTTGTACACACTCACTCACTCATCACACAGATAAGTCGTGAATTGGAGATCATTATTTGACGTTTAGAGTGATTTGGAACTTTTTTTAGCTGCAAAAATATTGGCATTTTTATTGATTTTTTAAAATGGAACTTCTTTTAGGACTACTTTAATGCCGAAAAAGATTATATATATATATATATATATATATATATATATATATATATATATATATATATATATATATATATATATATATATATATATNTAAGCATTTATTGATTGAGGAAACAGCAGTAGCGTAACGGGTCCAAGAAAATTGAAACTTGGCAAAACCAATAAAGGGAATGAGGGAATTCTTCCAAGTCCCGAGACGAGGAAAGGTCCCTGGCTTCCTTATAATAACTAAATATTTAAGGTAGTTTGAGCGACCTGATTGTTTTTGAATGTCCTGAATTTTTAAACTACAGAATAAATTATCTATAAAGTCAACTAATAAAATTCGGACCTCGCGGGGTTGACATTTGAATAAAACAGTCGTGAAAGCGTGCGGGCTCTTGAGATTGAAACCTCTGGTGGGACGGTTTTTAAATAAATTCCCGCGTAATCACACGTGACGCAGATTTAATACAGAAAAGAATACGTAATTTGCCTTCTCTTTCCAGAAAGTTAATTAAGTAATTAAACGAAAGTTGTCGCAAAACTTGAGAACTCTACAATGAAATTGGAGACCATTTTTCAAATACAGTGCTTCATTGAGAATTTATCATTAATGATTTCCAATTTTCTTATTCACCATTATTCATATACGACTTTTATAGTGATTATTTATAATTATACCAGATTAGATAACATTTTTGAAAGTTTCATAAATAATTATGCGCTTAACTAGTGCTTGGTTCGCTAACACTACCTTAAATGAGTAGCCTAGTTACGAAGACGCCTTACCCCATTCCACCAATTTTTTCCAGTATCCGTGAATCATGTTTTGATTTTATACAAACAACTTGGGAATGCATTATTTTACAGAGACAGGTTTGTCACTTCAAATAATTCAATTCCACCTTATTTTTACTCACCTCATAACAATTCCACCTCACATTAATTAGTTAAAAATGGAGAAGGTTGGGATTTGGAATTGACCGTGCGTGTAACAAAGAAAGTCATTTTACTCCAAATTTGTAAAAATGTTTTAGTCGGGTGAGTTTAAACGGGTGTTTTATAACTAACTGAAACAAAGATTTGGGCAGGAGTGTCTTTTCAATTAGAGGAAATTTGCATAAAAAAGTCAATTAAATTGAAAAAGGTAAAGAAATGGACCATTTCTTATTTTGAAACGTTACACGACAGAAGTGAAAGGAAAGTGCGCAGGAAGTGCTACATGGTATTTATCCATTGTATCAACATTCTTCATCAAATCAGTCATCGTCTTCACGTTCACCAGAACATTCACAATCAATCGTTCAGTTTCTTCAGTTTCTAAATCACGAATCATAGTAACTTTTATAAAATAATTAATTTTATAATGCATTTAGATAAACATCAAACTGATGCTGCATTAACAGTAGCTTTAGAGTCAGAACATGAGCACCTCAAGTGATAACGTAACTGGATTTCTTGATTCGCCAAAAAAGAGATGAACGCTTTTGTAATAATAAATCAATCTTTAATAGCTACTTTAACAAAGTTTGATTATTTTCTTGTAAGAAACCGACTTCAGATACGGATTAAGGACAAAAAACCACACACATAATAAACGACCTCTAATTAATGTAGTACAAACGTTGGAAAAGGGCATGTTTGTAATTAGGCTACTCTGCGGTGCTGTTACTTTGTATTATAGGATTAAATCCCATGAATGGTATATCTTTGCATCCTCTCTCTTTGTATCCAGAACGATACTTTTAATGATAATTTTTTATTCTGAATATAGTAGAAAATGAACTGTTCAAAAAAGATCGGAGGAAAAAATACAAATGATTCTTCATTTTTGAGATAGCGCTATTAAATGAAATTATCAATTGTTCATTGCACGCGCTATTTCTTGTTTAAAATTCACTTTTTTCATGTTTAGTTGCATATTTACGTATTTGTATTGAAAATATAAAGCAGACGTCGTTTTACAATTAATATTAACGTTCACAAACAATTTCCAAAGAAAACTAACTTTTAAAAAAGTGCAATATAAATAATAACAAACACCATATCACAAAATTACCTACGGAGGAAAAAACATGAGAACTTTATTCGTAGAAAATTTTATTGTCAATGAAGTTTGTATGTTGAAAACTATTGTTAAACATACTTGCGAAAAACATTTTTTTGCAATTGACCTCCAATACAATTATGAAGAGAAGCCAAATAGTTGCGGACTTTTAATACTTCGTTTGAAATAATGAATAACATATTTTCAGCTCTATCGGAGTTTTTCCGCGGTAGAAAGTCTATTATGATACAAATCCACATCAGACTGAGTCAGTCGTACAATACCCATCGGACGAAGATACAAAGAGATAATAAGTATGAGATATAAATGATGGAAGTCATGTCAGGAACTCATGACTTCCATCATGTTCCGCCAGAAGATATGAAGCGTAACTTCTTCACTCATTCACTGATGCAATCTGTATGAATTCTTCCGAACCAGCAACCCGCATGGTATAAGTATGCATACGGGCTGTTGCACATGTACCAACGAAAGAATCGCTCCACGTAGCAGTCCTTTGACTCCGCGACAGTGAGGCACCGGAACTAACGCACTCCAATGTCTCTCCAACCTTACGGTCGGCGCACGAGTGGCTCTGACCAAACCAGCCACATTTGACGAAACATTCGCTTCATAATTTTGAAAATATTCTGCCGCTCGAAGACATCTGGTCTGGTTGAGATGACGGCGGATCCAAATGGAATACACGGCAGGTGCAGGCTGTACCTATCTTTCCAATGGTAGAAGTCGAGTGCCGGCTCCTATACTATCTCTTGTCGGGTGAAGAACCAACGCGTTTTTGAAAACTGCAATGACGCAATGAGCGACAGCATTTCAATATGAATCACTGCAATCCATTGCTCAAAAAACTCAGGAGAACCGCGGAAGCTATAATGGACGTTGAGATGATTCCAAGTGAAAGCGATTGAAGAGTTTTGAAAGAATGGACAGAATCATGGACCGCGACAGGAGAATGCAAAGCTCAAGACAGACACGTACTTTGAGAGAGAGAGAGAAATGGATTTTACGTAACTTTAGGAAGTATCGCCGTCTCAACTCGGAATTCTCAGTATACATTCCAATCATACTTGTTGATAGTACTAAACGAATATACAGATGAAGTATAATTCCTACACCAAGCGAACAAAGACTTTTCTAAATGCTGTAATCTAGCGACTCTTTTTTTCTGATTAAAGAGACTTCAGACTTAAAAGAAGCAAGACTATACAAGAAGCCAACTTGGTCATAAGCTACAAAGCTCCTTATTTGAGGCGTCCCTCTCAAAATGTTGCACTTTCCGAAATCATATTCTGAATTTGCCAGTCCGAAAAAATGAAGATTTAAGATAAAAGAAGTTATCCTGTTAAATAAAATGACTAAGATTTTAATGTACATAAAATTTAATGGTCCTTTCGTAAGATCTGAAAGTCTTTAACATACTGTAATACTCATTCTTACGTAAATACTGAAATCTTATTGAATATAGAATTAATGTTCATTAACTCAAGCTATGAGGCCTTGCTTCCACCTGTGACTTAGAGTAAAGGAATTGGAAACGAGAGACGTTGGGTTGACAGAGAACTTCAGGTACCGAACCGACATTTATCTATAGTAGGCGAGGCGAAACCCCAGGAGAAAACCTCACATAGTACAGCCGAGCAGGATTTGAACCCGTGCTCTATTACTCAGCGGAATCATGGATGCGCAGACGCTACCAGTCGACCACCGATGTCCGTATCTACAGATTTCAGGCGGAGCCCTCATTATAATTCATTCATTGTATTGCACAGTAAAATTTTAAAGATACTTCAAATTAGATTATTGTACATACAATAATATAGCTATAAATGAATAAGTAGAAGTAAATAAATAAAGATATAAACAGCAAGTTTGTGAAAAGGACCTCTTAGATAGAAAAATGTAAGTTAAATCAAATGTATGGTACAGAGTGCCGGGGCACGGCGTCTCTGGCAATGTTCTGCATCGCCCCTGAGCGCCATGATGCGCACTTTGGGAACTGCAACAATAGACGCTTGAAATGTTCACAAAAATGTATAGATAGATTAAAAAAACAGAGAGAAATAAACGTTTCTTGAATATTGATTGCACAAAATATCCATACTAGTACATGCGTTTGGTGACTGTATGTATCCGCTCTTCAATGGTATGTCCCTTCCTCTCCCATCAAAAAATCAAAATGGATTGAAGCCCCGCCTCTGCATCAGGGTAATTAATTAACAGTGATATGAAATACGGATACGTTACAGAGACGAATGCGCTAGGGTACGCACATTGCACTACTTTACTTACTCCATATTTGACAGAATAATTTCCTTCTAAATTTAACAAGAATCATTTCTTTGTTGTATGTCGAGGTTCGGTGTTGGTAGTATACACATTGTATAAAGGAGATGTAACATACTATTTTGTTATTAATTAATTCCGTATTTATCAATTAATATATAACAAAAATTAGATAGTACGACTACATCTTCGTACAATCATTTCCTTGTCTGTGCACGTTGGCACGTGTTCTTTTCTTATCGGTCAAAGATAAACGTCGGATTTGCTCCGAGATCGAATCGCTTCGTCGACGTCTGGTTTCGAGTGAGAGAGGGAACTGAATGGTGGCCCAGAGGCGGGCCAGAAGGGGGTCGAGGGGCGCGTTTGTTGCTCCAGAGGCTACTTTCTCAACCTACCATCGCGGCAGCGAACGGCAACGTAGGGGAAGTCGGAGCCTGTTTCTCACCGAGACACGAACCACGCTTCATCATTCAAACCCCAGCCACGACGTTCATCGAAGAGAGGAGCTAATTCAGGTTAAGAAGCATGTGTGAAACTAGAGCTCTCCGCCTCCATATTTAAAGCATTCAGCGCAAACATTAATTTTATACCAGTGAAACACGTACCCGGTTTAGTTCATAAAACGAAAATTACCAGAGTAGTTCAAATGTCGATTCATGGTTGTACAGAAATTTTTGTTGAAATTCTGAGTACATGTAGAATGAGGTTCGGGTTCGAAGGGCCATAAATGTACAGGCGAATTACGGAACATGAGGAAGGTAGATGAGATGTGTTTAAACTCTAGACTGCCAACAAACAATTTAATGACATGAAACATGAAAGTAATGAAAAGAATACAAAACTGGAGTTCAAGTGATACACTGTGATGAGGTGAGACGATCTGTTCCTTCAAAGATTCAGCTCGGATGGCGTTGGATCGATGTCGAGGGTGATGGTATTGATTTTATGTGCAGTTGAGGTTGAATTGCTGTCCGTTTATCACGTGGCGATTCAACGGCGTGTCGATGCCCTCACGAGATAATCTTCAGGTTGAGAATAATTCCCCTAGCTGTCTCCTGGTACAAACTGAAGGGGAAGTCGTCGGCTTGCTTGCCGAATGATGAGAGTACTAAAACATGTTTCATGTTGACTCCTCGGGCGAGTTTTGCAGAGAGAGCCGAATGATGAGAGTACTAAAACATGTTGACTCCTCGGGCGAGTTTTTGAAGAGCGAGTGAGTGCCCATGTCGTGGCTCGTCTTTTCGGAGACGCGCGCTGCTCGCGCGATTGGTTGCTCGGTCGGTCAATCGATTGATCGCGTGACGTCACAGGTTGACAGTGTATCGATTGTTCATCTGGCTCGATGGCGTGAATATTACGTAATGTCAAGTTATTGTAAATTGTTCTGGAG
>NNCF01129598.1:558336-620133 GCA_002313205.1 Laupala kohalensis
GATTGTTGATCTGGCTCCATGGCGTGAATATTACGTGATGTCAAGTTATTGTAAATTGTTCCGGCGGGGAAGTGCAGCCCAAGAAACGAGTCTGTAAATAATTAAGCCAGTCATACTATGTTGAACCATTTCATCCACCCTTTTTTTAAACACAGGCGTAAATTTTGAATGGACCTATGAGATTTGAAGAAACTGTTCATGGAAGCTCAACAATCGAGAGATGTCACTCAATTGGCACAAAGAACTTAGAAACCACAGATTGTTCACTTGGCTAATGGTCCAATATCTGAAAAATGTTTTAAATAGCACGTGATATTCCAAATTCGAGTTTTTATTTTCAAAATAGTAGTAAGTTTGGCGTAGTGAGTTTAGCGTTTCGCCATTCCAAACAAGGGTGGCAGAGGCGTGACAAAATATATTTATGTTACCACATAAAAGAAACACGATTCTAGCAAACATTTATCCGATGCTCCAGGAAAACATCTCTCTATACTATCGAGGTTTTACATGAGCTAGCTCATTGCGGCCAAGGGTTACAGGTCCGCAGTGCGTCACAGCTGAGTAGTAATTATTTCCGGTGCAGCGATAGATCTGATTTTATTCCGAAAATGTATTAATCTATATCCTAAACAAAAAATATAGTTTCCTCGGAAATTGTTTTAATTCTATAAATGTACCAGTTACTTGAACAACTATTATAAAAATTATACATTACTAGCCGACTCCGCTGGGCTTTGTAAGGGAGATTGTGTTATAATGCAGTATAACCATCGTTAGCATAGATTTAAATTGTACATTTACATTACAAATGATGATGTTGTCTTACATAGTTGGCGTTATCCGGTAAATATTAGAAAAAACACATTTCACACTATGTCATTCGTATAAAACGTATATCCTCACTCCTTGTCACCCATTTACAAGTGAAAATGAAAATTTCAGGAAATATTTTTTAGATATTTGATTTTACAAATCTTACATACAGACATCTCAATTGATTCGTGAAATATAGCGAATGAATGTAGTATACCATGTCGTTATTGCTAACGACTAACTCCCGAAAACATGTCTACTCCATTGCACCAATAAAAATATATAACGAAAAACCCAAAAACCTGTTTGTAGATAGTTCAAGTATAGTAAAATCAGTCAAAACAACAAAAAATCACATTTTACCCAAAATCTAAATTTCAAACATTCCTTTTCCAGCGATTCTCTATAATACAAACGCAGGAATCCGTCGAAATTCCCAGTTTATAACTTCAATCAAGGAAGGCAGAATATTATAAAGTCATTAATGACAACGCACAGAACAATTCCATCGCTTTTCACTCATGAAAAATGAAAATATAAAAAATTCCAGGAATTTTTTTTATGATTGAGCAATATTTGTAAAAATCGAATTGATAACCCTATTATTTCATGGAATGTAGCGAAAATAATATATCTTGCCGTTAGCGCGAATAGCAAAAAATAAACTATTTCCCTTTGCACCCGTAAAAATGACCAGTGCAGAAATCGCCGACGTTGAGCAGACTTTTCGATCGTCGCGACGTAGTTACGACGACGACGAAAAGAAAATACGTTGTCTCGACGCCGATATCGAGCCGAAGATCGACGTCGAATGAAGGACGCAGTCCCGACGTCGTATCGACCGATACTTGAAGTCGAGACAACGTAGTTATACGACGTCGCGACGACGAAAATTTACTACGTTGTCTCGACATCGAGCAGCTCTATCCTGGCGATATTTTGAATTTTTGTAGCTTAATGTTGTCTAATACCCAATGACTTTTTAAATAATATTATTTTCAATTAATAATAACGATAGATTTCAAATATATTGAAAATAAAGAAACGTTTGGGTTGATAAAAACAATATTCTCTTGGTACTTTAAGAACTCCTTTTCAAGATTTTAGAGATTACCACTTTGCGTGTTTACTATTCATGGTACCAATATTAAGACAGCGCAATACAATAGAGCAAAAATGTAGCTTGTATCACCGTGCTACAGAAACCCAGTGGTAGCGTCCTTGTATCGAGAAGCAAAGTTCCCTGGTTCAACTCCCGCCGATGTCGGATACCTAAAGATGGACGTTGAAGAACGTTCGAAACGTAGTGTGTTTTATGGAATATGATTAAACAAGATAAGACAATGGATAATATAAAAAGGATGTAATAAAAATGATATATCAACATCACGATAGTCGTACACAGAAGAAAGCACTCAGACGACGTAGAAAAGGAGTCTAGCGACGTCAAGGCATAGTTATCTGACGTCGAATATGCGTTTTTACTATATTGAAAGTACGTCGTTTGACGTCGTTACAGATGCCGTTCTCCTTAGTCAGATCAACGTTACATGCGTACGCTTTGGCGATGTCGGCACGACTTTGACGACGATGACACCACTACTGTAAATTTCTACGAGGGAAAATATCGAAAATCCCAACGAACTGTTTCTAGATTCTTAAATTTACAATATCTACCTACAAAAAATATGACGATATGCGAAAAGAATGCTCTGCGTTGAGTCATTCAGGCAGATATCCAGTCCATATTGCGTCCGTTCTCACGAACGTTCTTTCATCTATTTCACTGTTTTAATACCAACACTAAGAATTACATGTTATGTTCAAACAAAACCACAAGTTATTAAAAATGAAATAATAATGTCGATAATATGTCCGCCGGTGTTGAGGAATATATAGTCATAAATAAAAGCTAAATGAAGGTGCTTGTTCAATATTATTATAATAAAAGTTTTGATTATTTTGAGTTTTTATTCGTAAATTTATATTCCGTGTTCACCAAAATCCTTTAACAAAAAACAATTTTACCACTGTTTGAACAATGCACAAAATTCAAAATAATCGAGTCAAAATAACCATTAAAAAAGATGAGTGTTCATGGGAACGAACAGAAACATTCCCACACAAAAACTACACTTGACAAAAACTACACTTCCCCGACCTAATCCACAAAATCTGCGGGAATATTTTTGGACTGTTAAAATATCTTCCTTTCATAACACTTACACAAAGGAAAAGGAAAAATCCGTTCGTCGTATAACATGCTCTGAAGAACTGGATGCTCGAATGGTAGAGTTCCACAATTCAAGCCATAGTTCAAGGGAGGTGACGTGGTCCGGAGATCCGAGCACTTCGACCCTCGGGAAAATCCCGACAGAAGCATCTACTCATTGAAGAGCAGGTTGAGTAGCGCGATAACCCTTCAGGACGTAGAGATGTGGGTAAAATACCGTGAGCTCAACGAGTTTCCGTACTATGCTGTCTATGCAACAATAAAACTTTAATCACTGATTTACTAAAAATCTTCCAAGTTATTTTAAATTTAAAAGACATCTGGGGAGTCGGAGAATGTAATATTAATAATGTTTGGCAGCTTTGCTCCCTGTAGATCAATACAACTTCAATACTCAATGCCACCTTCTCTCTAAAAAGGTTCGGCGTCTTTGTAACCATTCTTGTCAATTGAAAATAATATCTAAACTGAATCACTTCTCGTTCCAAAATCCATAGTAGAGCTACGATGGATATAACAAGACAGGCCCCATTACGCACTTGGACAATCTTAGATGGGCAACATTTCAACGATTTGCCTAGTTTCGTACAAGAAGAAAAGTGTAAATGTAAATTAATTTTAACTTAGGCTTACGTCTATCTGAACTTCTCATAGCTGCAGAACAATTGCAATGTGAGAAAGTTGCGATGACGAGGGGGGGCCAAGGTAACGAGAAAGAAAATTATGCAATAATTGTTGTCAGACTTTATGTAATGCAGCAAGTAGCTATGCTCACTTGTCGATTAATAAAATATTATTAGAGTACTTTCGAACTACCGTAAATGCTTAGGCCTTACATTACACTTAAAATTTCAAAGTTGAAACATGAGACCGCAATTACAAATACCCAAAATTTCTCAAAACTGGCCTCAAAGATATTTTTTAATACATAAGCCAATTAAAAACACGTGTGATTGATGCAGGCTTATATTTTGCTTCCAATAAACATAGACTACATAGCAATAAAGCTTTTCAAGCACTACCTCTCATTTTCCCCATTATTGGTCAAATATTCCCAAGAACAATTAAAAAAATGAAAAACCCTAAAAGTGGCAGGAACCAGTGATAAAAAAACAGAAACGAGTGTGCGCTGTAGAGTTGCAACACTAGTTTTTCAAGACTTCTTGGATACGGTTTCATGTTGCGCTTTAAGTGCTCCTTCTGTTTAACATTTAAAGGAAATATTACGCCTAAGTGTTTTGCTTTTATGTACATGAGGAGCGCATTGTTTACAAGAACTGTGAAGAAATGTTGCGAGAGCCGTGTTTTTTGTTTGGTAAATGTTAGCAACCCTGGGCCACGAAGTGGAAACATCGTACTTCGAGATGCGTACATTCGCTACTATTATATTGCGTTGGAGTGCAGGAGTTATGTAAGTATGTTTTGGGGACGTTCTCGGAGAACAAACATTGTGTCCACGCCATACAAATTACTTTCTTCCTGTCAGACTTTTAAAGACCTTAAAATAGTCCTAAACATTTGTTACTTGGCGTGACACATTTATTTATAGTAAAAAAAAACATTCACAGCTTTCAGACGAAGAAAAAAAAAACGATATCGGAGAAACTTCAAAACCGTATGTCATAATTATTAAATCATGCGCAATGTGAGTTTCTCCGTAATCATTAGATCCTCGTTGGAGTGTCAGAAGTGCAACTAGACATATTTAGTCGACTGCCGCCACCAAATATTTAACTTCTACCTCTTCCTTCTTATATCAAAATCCTTTTCATTACTTACATTACATACATTATTTCACACATTCATCCACCTTCTGCCTCATGACATACCGTGACGTGAAGGCGGGATACGTCACCAATATTTCATTTGTTTTTTTGGACAGGAAACATCCAGCTCTTTAAACATCTTAAGAATATGATGAGCGACATTCTGGATTAAAAATAATCCTACGAAATTTTTTGACGTATGACACAAAAATGTGATGAGCATTATGTGATAAAGATAAGGAGAATGATAAAAACCTAAAATGCGCATAACATTTTGTAACTATATTGTATCCATTAAAAACTAAGATCAAAATGGAAGTATTTGAAGTAAATTTGTACTCTATCTCTGTAACATTCAACTTCTCTGCATACTCACTACCCAGTACTGTTTTTGGTCAAGTAAATACTCTTTCTTGACATGAAATTTTTGGTTGGTTACTTCCGAGAGGACGACGAAGTTCTTCAAGTGAGCAAAGCGTTCTTGGAGTTATTTCTGCCCCCCTCCCCAGCCACCATCCCCTGAATGTTTGCGTAGTTTCCTGGCACAGCGTACATTGAACCTGTCTAGCGTTCTTTGAAAGTCGCACTTCGCTATGCTTCGCGTCCTTTGACGGAGTCCCGACTCAAAGAGTTTACGACACGCCGTCGGAGACGACGCTAGACCCAACGAGTTACGTATTTAGAGCACTGAAACGTGTAAAGCTTTTTAATGAGAAGTATTTCTACCTCGAAGACTATTGCCAGTAGACACAATGTGATCTCGATTCTACTCGTATTCACTTCTTCGATACACAGCTTCACAACACAAGTTGTTTCTAAATACTGGAACAAACTTCGTCATTTATGGTTATCTTGCACGGGAAAATTGAATTGGGTTCGACAGGACATAGGTGTCCAAGCGTTTCCTCGTTTTGTGAACGCCTTCAAGCGTTCGATGTGTTGAATCCAGAGGGAAGATCATGGAAAACTGGAACAAGAAAATAGGCATACTGTTTCCCTACGTGGCGGAGGCATTCACAGGAAACTACAAAAGTTCAATCTGCATGGGGTAAAACGAAGTTCCGCGCCGCATCTGCCTCAGAGCGATTTCCTCAACTCCTGATCAGTTTTTATTCGGGTTTTCACTAATAAGTAAGTTTTACAAGGTTTTTGGTACCTATTTCATTTGTCGATATTTTGTGTAAATTGCAGATCAATAACTAATGTTGTTGAAGTCGGAAAAAAATCAATCGTCGGATTCATTTCACATTCATTTGAAATAAAAACGAGTCAATTCAAAGAAATTCTTCCTCGTTTGAACTCGATATGATTTTACTCGTCTTTGGATTCCTTGCCGGGAAAGCTAACATTCTGAATAAAAATCCAGAAACATTTTAGTTACATAGAATAAAAGTGGAGATAATGAAACGAGGCCGAATTCCAACAACGAAGAATTCGTAAGAACTGATGAGAGTGAACTTACACAACGTACAGGATTAATACTAACTGTGATAACATTTTTCCATTTTTCTGCGAGTGCTTTGTGTATCACAGTTGCGTAAACAATGACATTTCGTTGAGTGGCACATTGAAGTAACTGCCCATTCTGATTCCGTTTCCGCCTCCAAACGACAGAAGAGAATGCCTTTCCCTGTATTAAGGTTTCCCTAAAGGGATTTCAGCCTCGGCTGTGGCTCAGATGGTAGTGTTGTCGCTCATCAAGTCAACCCGGGTTCGATTCCCGATGGGGCAAGAAATTTTGTAGCTTTTCACATGAATGTCTTAGTTCATAAAGCTGTGACTACTGAAAAGCGAACCCTCCTTCCTCTATCCACCTCCTCCTAGTGTCAATAACTCTTGTACCAACTACTTCTACTAACCCCTCCACGTTGGCCAAGTTGTTGGTAAACCCAGCTAAGAGGTCCACCTATTAACAATAGGCTACCGCCCAATTCCTAAATCCTATCGCTCCATGTAGATAAGGTTCAATAGCACGCTACATTTCCAATTTACAAATACGACAATTAAAAAAATAATAAGGATTTTACTCACGACGAACATCGCAAGAGTAGTACTTCGAAATCAGGAGAATTACTTCCTCGCCCATTTCTGACCCTCGCCCCTTCGCATGAGAGGTTAGAAAAGTCCTTCGAATGGGACGACTTGGCAGCCAAGAGTCGTGGGAACGCTATCTCCCGATTTATTCCTTGCTGGTCTGGCTCCGAATTTTGCATCACTGAGCATAAACGTTTATTTTTATATTTTCTTTGCTCTTCTACTTAGTCGAGATGGTGTAGACGTCCTAGGATTCTCGCGTGACCGTCGTGTTTCATGATAATAATAAATTTATTGTCAAAAAACAGTACAAACTGCGTATGACCACGTGGAGGACAACAAACTAATTTACTCTCCGGAAGCAAGCAAGGGACCATCCCATCAATTCCGATCAAGGGCCCTAAGGCAGAAAGCGGATTCAAAAATTTCAGCAAAAGTTCCTAGATAAGATAAAAAGTTAGCTGCGAGTTATAATACTAATAGAATGTCAATATGTTNAAATTTTACATGTACAAATTATTATCGAACTAAAGATTATTTCGAGATATATCATGTTTTATAACAGTTATAACTCACAATGAAATTTTTAAATACAATTCATGTATACTCCGTAAGAATGTTGATAAATAACACTTCGGAATTTTAGCCGAAAATAACTGGAATCAGCCAAAAGTGGTGAAAGAGAATTTTTGTCGTACCTATTGCACGAAAATTTATTTTGAAAAATACGACGTACAGAAAAGTTAGAAATTCAACATATCAAGTTTTCAATAAGAATGAAAATTTGATATCTTTATTTTCAACAAAAAAAGTAGCGTACACTATATATAAAGTCACACCAATGAGAAATGTTTGAAATGTTTTCAGTACATTTGATTACTCTATTGACGCCTCTTCATTTCTCAGGAAATATTCCCCAAAACCCTCAATACCAGTGGCGGATCTATAGGGGGAGTGCGAAGGGGATTATAGGGCCCCCCATTGGACATGAACTTTCATCAGATAACATACTTCGCAACTTCAAACAATTAATAAATTTGGTTTCTATTTAATATTGTTAATTGTTGATTATCTATTTGATGAGTTGATGTATTTTATATAAAAGATAATATTTATAAAATTTGTCTTGTGAAACCATGATTTTCAAACAAATCCNTGACTACGGTCGAGATACGCCACTGCTCAATACTAAAGGGTTTTCTAACAGTATTCCTCCATTGAAAATGAATACTGACCTCCAAATGATGATTTGTCATGACATTGGAATCGATTTTTTATATGAGTACTTTTTTCATGCTTCAATGCGTTAACGTAAAACTGCCCCTGGGGAAGTGACACGCACCGTGGCATACAGAAATGTTTGACATGTTGTTTTTGCCCACAATAAATTAAAACGAGTTAAACAGTGACATAAAAACGTTCGGGCGAAGCTGGGGAGGTTCGCTAGCACAGTTATAATTTTTTATTTAATAATAAACGGTATGTACTAGTAAAACCACAATAAACGCAAAGTTATACACGATAGTCAAGACTTATAATAAATATAATAATCGCCTTCAAAATTCGTCCGAATCAATACTAACTTTAACTTTCGCGAATCAACGATCTCACAAATTTCTGTGGGTGGAATTAAGCCCGCAACGACGTTTTCTTTCGTATTTCCCTCTCCAAATCTATGGCTTCTTCGTATTCTGATATACAATAGGTTATAGAAAGAGTGAAGGTGATTAGGGTGATTAGAACGTTATTTGGTGTGATGCGTGGTCGTTTCCCGTTGCCTCGCACGGGATCCGAATTCAGGGCCAGAGGCTTCGAGGTGAGCCGTCCTCTACTCTTGAGAACTCTCCGTCGCCAATCCGATTGTCGTGCTAATTGTAGCAGGGTAGTTGCAGTAACCCACATCAAGTCTCCACAGGGACGAGGGAGGCTGCTGGAGCTCTCGTCCGCCCCGAAGCCGTCCGTGAAGCCGGTCTCGTCACCACCGGCGTTGCCTCCGCAGAACCGGCTTCCAGCCCCCAACATGACCGGCGCGGCGCAGCGGGCGTCACGACGCTGTGGCGGACGGGGTCGCGGCTGCTGCGACGCGTGCTCGCGCAAAGATGGAGCCTGCACGCCACCGTTGCCACACTTCCCACAGCAAGGGGAGGAAGTAACATACGGCAGGGAGCGAGCGAGTATCTCCAACGGGGTAGCGAAGATGAGAAAGACCGGTCCTTCCACGTCCACGGAGTGAGGGACGGGGCACAACTTGGCGAGTGGATTTCATTAGATGATTGACGAGTGGGAAATCCTGTTTCGAAATCACTCGTGGTTCTTTTGGGGAAAAAAAGAATCCAGATTTGGTATTTTTGCGAGTTTGGTACCCATTAAATTGGTACATACACTTCCATTCATCCGAAACGCAGTACACAGGTTGCCTCGCGAACAGAAAGATACATATGTGAAACTTAAAATAAAGCACAACCGATGACGAACATATTAACCCTGACTACCGAACATGTGGGAGGTCAAATACTAACTTTTCATTACTTCAACCGAAGATCCAACGCTAAACGGAAGTGAGAAAGCTGTTTCACATTCGAACTGAGCTCACATGAAACATACACACAATCCATGATACTCGAAATTCGGGCAACGACGGGTCAATGGTTGGAAGAAAATTTTCTCACATTAACAGAACCCAAGTGCAATGAAGATAAACTAGTCAACCCTGGGCGAATAATTCGCACGAACTGTAAAAATAGGAAAAATATTAAGAGTGTTTAAGAAAATTGCGGTTGCCTAATGTCAAATTGCTAGTACACGATTGAAATGTCAAATTGCTGGTTAACTTCCTTTGTTACAATTAACTTCAAACTTTCAGTACAATGCTCGACAAAAACAGCTTTCCTCTGTTATATCTCCGCAACGTGAGCAATAAACATGCACAATCTGTATAATAGAAGCAACAGCGACCCACAATATACTAGCAAATTGCAATATTCTACATGCATATCGAAACAGAGATGAATAGTAAAAAATAGGGTTAATGTTTTTTTTTTTTAGTTTTCTCCCAATGCACCCAAGAGGTAGTGAGTAGTGAGGCAGAGGTACTGAACCATCAGGGAGGACGTTTCTGGACTTAACACAGTTCAAATTCAGTAGAGATAATAAACAAGCCAGTGACATCTGCTTATAAATTTGAAACGAGTCACAATATGGAAATGATTCACGGTCAGAACACACCAATCTCAACACTTTCCTTCACGTTCAGTTTAGAGTGAAAGCATTTTGCAATGGACGAATTTGAGATCTTCAGACCTTTGATAATTGTCTAGAGAAATTTGGGAACCACAAAACAAGCAAAAAAACGACAAATTATGTTAGACTCATCGATGAAATCACGGGACAGGTCTTTCATAATGGACAAAATCAATGTGCAGAAATCGCACAAAGGATAAGTGCAGTGATCAACCATTGATTGAACTAATCATTCCCAATCTATCGATATGATCCGAGCGGTTTATTTTGGACAAAATTAAAACGTTTATACGATTTTCGTCTGTGGAAACTAGGAATCATGAAAAAAATTTTACATAACACTTGTCTTATTAACCAGCAAATTTTTCTTATTTTTTATAACATATAAAATCACTTGTCGGAAATACCTACAAAATGTCATACGCCGCTTACACTCCACATGAGAAGTCGAGTGGTTACAAACAGACTAAAACTCTGAATCCCAAGTGCGTTGGATTACAGAACTTAAGTAGAGTTTTAGCAAATTCGGATGACTACACAAAACAAGTGGTTACTCGATATATCTACTGAAATGTATATTACAGCCATATCAAATAAATAACTAGACACTGAAAATAATTTCAAAACAAACCTCGGTAAAAATTTAAGGTGGAAAAAAATCTCTGAAGGTCGATGCATCCGACTTAAAATTTGTATTAAGTGGAAAACTACATATCTTTAACCTTCTTTTGTTGTTCGCAGCTGAAAGAAAATACTTTCCTGAGAGTTATGCACTTATTTAGGAGTAATAATAATTAACTTATTGTCAAAAAAAGTAGTTACTGTATTGGGAGACCTGTATAATTCAAGTTGTGGATGCGTAGTGAAAAACGCAGTAAGTTATCGGAATCTCTGCGAACAACGGAAAGAAAAACTATGTAGAATTATAGCTCTAGAAAATTGCGTTAGAAGTCACTTGCTTGTCCACTTCTACGGGACAATGCCATTCTAGGTCATGAAACATAGAAGGAAACGCACGATAGATTAGATACACCGACCTATTTCAGTTGAGAAGACAAGTTCACATATTACAACGAACACACAACGGGATATATACTTTCATGCATAGAAATGCAGTAGTTCTTTGATATTCGTGACTTACGTCATCATCAATATCGGTTTTCGTCGATTTTTCTGCGAAAAATTTGTTTGTTTTTGTTAGTTGTCTCGGATTTTCTGGGCGTGCCCCGCTGACGTCGTTAATAATTTTAAAGAAAAAAGGGAGAAAAAAAACACACAGGCAAAGCTGTTGCAGGCCATGTCTACAACTCGTTTAGTGAGAATTTCTTGCATTTTAGACTAAGCTTTAAAAGTGGCAGCAACATACCTCCTTGGGCAGCTTTCTCGTACGACATTGGTCCTCTGATCTGAAGCTGGTTCTATTGCCAATACACCAAGGAAAGTGACCCTAAATAGGGCCTTGATACCTGAGGTCCTTAAGACGGGAGGAAGTAGTTAAATTATTATTGTTTATATAAGAATTTTATAGGAATTGTATAACAACTTCCCATTTGTTGATATTAAACATTTATTCCTGTAAAACGGATTGTGCGTATATATTTTGAAATGTATTGAACGAATTCATTGGATTTACACTGATTCATATGGAAATAATTGCTTCGATTTCCATCCGTTTCGGACTTTTCTGATTGCTTTCCAACGGATTATCGACGAAAATCAAATCACTGTACTCGTAAATTGATAGAAGTAATGCGCTAACAAGTCCTAGAAACTATTTATTTTCGAACTCCAAAGGTACGTCACTAGCCAGGTTGGCATAAAAGTCAACATAATTTGTTAGTTCTATTAAGAACTGAAATAAATCGCCAGTAATTTTGTAAGGAACTTCTCCTAAAAACAAGGCGGAAGCAACGGCTATAAACGACACTACAGACCTTTTCCCATGCCTGCAACGTGAAACCAGACCAAAACAACTTTCAAGTATAGATCAAGAGACTAAGTACCTTTTTGTAGTGATTAATGAATGACTGAAATAATCCTTCGATATTTTGAATGAAAATTCAAACAAAATTTCTACTTGCGGTTTAACTTAGAAACTTCACTGTTCTCATTAGCTTCGTTGAGTGATACAAAGGATTGATAGAAGCGAACACTAATTCAGTAGTATACTCAAACTGCTCAAGATGACTTCTGGGACAGACAAAGGAAAAGTCCAAAATGGAACTAAAATTACACACGACATAATCTGTAACTTATTATCAACTTACATTTTTTATAAAGTTCGCCAAAGTTGTAAGTACAAATTTATGAACTTATTAGGTCACAAATGGGTCAAATGTAAATATGTGGTTAGCTATATCAGTGAACACTTATAAGAAAATGCGTAATTACTCTTTTATCAATTGATGTTGCCGAGCACTACAGTCCCAATTTAAAAAAGAAACTAATCAATAACTGTGTCACTTGATTTTCGAATACACGGAGCCCAGATCCCGTTGTTCTACACAACAAAATCAGCGGTCGAGACGACATCGAAGCTTGTGCGCTCGAAATCTTCAGAATTGGCAGCTGTACATTTGAAATGAAACGAACTTATTACCCGATACGGCGAGTTACATTATCTCAAGCAATTATGTTAAGTGCCCTCGACCAGGGAGAGACGCCCGTCACTCGCGTACTCCGTCGGGCAGCGCGTTCGTGCTTAACCCCCCACCCCTCTGCGATTTGCGTGGCACGAGGTGAACGAACGCAGCCTGATCACTCCCCGCCCCCACGACGCTCGTGGCGGTACGCAGCGTTTGGCAGCATCAATGTGGAGACCCAATGCAAATGTGAGTCTCTTTCAACGAGCCCGAGAGGCTCCCGGCTTCTTTCCGATTCGACATCATATATCTCCTCAACCTCTCACAAAATACGCCATGCAATCTATGCTCCAAAAATTGTGGCAGATCGTGCTATACGTCACGTCACATTTGTAGAATTTCGCAACGTGCTGTGTGAAATGGTGGTCTTAACTTCAAAATAATTTTAAAACAAATAACTCAAACTATTCGAGAGATTACATTTTCGTGAATATTTTTTATTACGAATTTTTACAATAATTCTTACAATTATCATGATTTAAAAATATACTGCGAGTTACTTGATGAATAAAGTTGCAGATTGCATCTAACACTACATCGATTTAAGAACTTGAAAATGATCTATAAATTTTCTTCATAAAATCGTTTTCATAAACCGTGTGACACATTATGTGAATGCCTATATACCAACGTCATTCACTAAAACTTCAAATTCCCCTGGATTGACGAATAACTTAGCATAGTTCTATGGGCGACGTAACGGTTATGAAAATGAAGAACAACGAGAATACTTATGGAGACTATCAGTGCCGTACAACTAACTATAGAATATAGAAATGTACAGGAAGAGGTATTTTAGAAAATACTGCGCAATTAAAAGAACATAAAAATCAAGATGCTTGGGAATTGGTTCTGTTAAGAAAGAAGAAGGACTATGTCACGAACTATTTAGAAACTCGATGCTTTATGCGGTAAATGAATGTTCCCTGAATGCAAGGCATCTAAGAATTTGGTTCAGAGACATTTAATACAGAAATCACTCAAGAGACTGCAGTGCCAAAAATATAAACAGCAAAATCTAAAAAAGTGTGACAATTATTACGACATGCGGATTTTGAGTATTTCAGAATTTATGTCTACCCGAAAGATGAAAAATGAATAATCTAAGTCAGCACTGTCCACCTAGCGGCCCGTGGGACATATGCATGTTTCACAGTCCGCGAGTTACAGTACATTTTACATCAAATTTTTCATCAAACGTTGGAGGGCACAACTTTGTGTTATAAAACTACGCTGTCAGAATAAAAATATGGCGTGGCAGGTCCAATGAGATAAAATAGAAAATGGTGATCAAAATTATCACGTTATACTTTACAATATGAAACAATTTTATTATAATACTAAATGTTAAAAATTATTTAAGAAATAAAGAAATATACTTTTTAATATTTTTCAGCTTTAAGTAATATAAATTTGTTGATGAGAATTAAAATATCGCGTTACAAATAAATATGACCAATAAGTTTTATTCGTCGGGCAACATTTTGCCAAAACCCATCTCGTGCCGGCCCGATCGACCGAGAGGGTACAGAAAATGGGCCGCAGGCTACGATAAGTTGGAAAACGCTCATCTAAATGACAAATGGGAAGCGCTATTTTGAAAGAGTGAGAAAAATTAAACGGTAAGGATTGGACACATAGAAAAGGGTTTCTGAATTAGCTGGAGTATATATTTCGCATTGCATGATTGTGTTTGCATACAACAGAACTCTATGAATACTCGTACTTTATTGAAAAGAACTTACAAAAGCAACATGAAACGAACATGAAAATTTACTCGCGCTGAAATTATGCAAACCTTATTACAAATGGAGTTATAATGTCAGAACAAAACGTGGAATGGAAAATTATACGGAAAAATTAACATTAGGTAAGTATTAAGTACCATTACTAAGTATCGCAAGATTTATGATATAAAATTAAAACATTGATTTTAAAAATCAATAAACGCTCTCAGTGATATTAATACAAAAAAGGACACCATTAATAGATTAACTCAATATGACAGAGGAATGGAATTTGTTATTGAAAAGTACGAATCGAAACACACAAAAATTAAGAATTTCAGTAACTTTTATACATGAGTATATTCGCCATTGACCTCTTCTGAACTACTTTGACACAACATTATGCGCAGGAAAAGAAGCCACGCAGTCGGTGGCGGCGATTCTAATCGAAAGCATTTCCAATGCTCATTGTGTTTCTGGACGCACACGGCCGGAAGCGCTCCGCCGTCCTTAGCGATATCTGCTTCACATAAGGAACGTATCTGGCAAATTTCACGTTTGTAGGCTCTGTAGTTCCTGAGATTTCGTGATTAATCAGTCAGTGAGTCCGTCAGTGCTTGTTGTCAGTGATTGGTATTTCGCTTTTATGTATACAGATACTGAGAGGAAAACAAAAAGAATCGAACTAATCACAACTTCGCGGTCTTCATAGACGTTATTCGTAATTTCATGGACGAACCTATTCAACGCAATGCCGAACTTAAAACTCTTGGCATCTACAAGGTGGGCTAGTCGAGTTAACGCTGCTTTCGACATTCAAGCAGTGCATTCGCGATGAAAGAAGCCCTCGAAAAAAAATGATCAAAACCACATTGATCACCGTTGTTACCACCACAAAAAGGGTATTGTTTCAAATGGAATCACTTTTTGAGAAAACTAAAAATTTGTTTAACAGTATGAATTGCAACATTACGTTTTTTATGAGTTTCGGGTACAAGAAATATTTTTCAATTGATAAGGACGAATTTGTACTTGAGCCCCCGAAGAACCCCAGAGCACGCCACTGGTCAGGGAAGACGACAGCTGAGAGGTCACAAAGGAGCGAGCACGCCATCACCATCTACCCTTTCCCATCCCTCCCCTAGCCTTTCCACTACCAACCAATCTTCTTCATTCTTTGCCGAGGCGAAGGATCGATGAATTTACTCAAGTCAAAACGTTACCAACAGGCAGAGAAAACCGGAAATACTTTTGGGGACGAGCTAATGAGATAGGGTAAATAATTCTTACCTAAACATCGCACTGTGTTACGTGAAGTTACTACTATTTACGGGCTATTTTGATGGTAATAATGACAAATTTTTGGTGTCCCGCGCTTTCGCTCTTTTTCTCCAGGAAAATGGAAAAAAAGATCTCGTCAAACTAAGGCTTTAAATTGTAAACACTTGTTCCACTTGCTGTACGGGCATAAACACCGATTGGGAACGCAAGAGGAGAATGATCCGATTGATGTCATTATTTCGGTTTGTTCTTCCGGAGGATCTCCGCTTCGAGCGTTTACGTTACTTCCGCAAGAGAAGTAACTCCACAAACGAACGATCTCTAAATATGAACTTGATTGACTATTGACAGAAATCATTATTTACACTTTACATGTAAACGACAGAAAGACGTACTCACGATTCCCCAATAGAATCCCTTTATCCCCTTCTATTGTCATAACCTCAATCGATGAGTGTGTGAAATAAGAGCACCCGATTTCATTAATTTCAACAATATGGACGTTCGCTCAGTATAAAACATATAGATATTGAATTCCACTAAAATTGGGGAGCGGGAATTGGATTGGGCACCACCAATGTCGGCGTAATAACAAATGTGATGACATTCACCCGCATTCTGCACGGCTGGCAATTTCAAATGATACATGACGAATGATTGTAGTGACCTCATAGAAACTGATGCATAGCAATTACATCATACACCAAATTTGCTCAAATTTCCTGTAATGCATGTTATTAATATGGTTAACGATAGAAGCATTGCATATTCGTTTCAATAGCTCACCCGCTCAACACAAACACGTGTAATAATCTCTAAATTTCAAATAATCATAAACTTAATGTCAACAATTACATAAATATTAGATTTGAAACTAACAAAAGAATTTTTTTCAACAAATGTCTCTGAACAATAAATATAATTCTTGATACCAAAATTGCGTACATTAGAGAAAAGAGATAAGTAAATTCAACAATCGCTGAACAACTCAAAATTAGCGTTAAAACTGAAATTTATGGCTTAAGAATGAAGGGAAATGAATCTGAAATGTGACGAAACACACTGAAAATATGAGAAAGGAAACTTTTCATGTATGTATACTTATTCTAGAATAGGAAACTTGTTCAAGATTATATTCCGGAATGTATGGTTCCTCCACGATTATTTATCTGAAAACAATAGGTCTCCATCGTTGCGCAACACACATCTCAAATTTCATGACGAGACCTGCGCAGCATCTTCTGAAAATTGTGCTATCCAAGGCTGGATACGGAGAGCAGAGGCAGCCACAGCAACGCTTCCGATGGCGCCGGGCAGTCGAGGCCCGCAGCTGGAGAACTGTGGAGGGGACAGCGGGGGGCGAGGGAGTGAGCCGGCAGCACTGTGGCTTTGTCCGGGAAGCAGTTGCCTATGCACCCTTTGCCCCATTTCAAAGGCCCTCGAGGATTGTTTCGCAGCCATTGGCACGCTGCAAGAATTCGCGTTAAGAGGAGAGGGGTTCCTTCGACCCTTCAGGCAACCTTCATGAATGCACACACTTTACACAAATTACTTTCTTACAAAGGAGCTATGGACGTTTTTCGTACTTCCTGTAATGAGAAATTTATTCACAGGATAAGTTTACTTTTTCCTAGGATTTTACACAAAATCTTACTACACGACAGAACTTCCATATCTGTTCATTGGAAAATTGTATGTTATTTGTGCATAGTAGAAAACTTCATGCAACATTACAGGAAAAGGGTTCAATAAATTGAAATATATTTCACATAGAAATAATCCTTACAAAAGTAGCTGAATTTTGAAGTAGCTATAATATTTGCCCACTGGTGTGCACAAGAGTATGACAGCATCCATTCCAGTCAAGGGCGAGGCTAATATCACCGCTCAAAAATAAGTTGCTTTCAGATAACACTTAAACTAAAAATTAACTTTAAAAAATCAAAGCATTTGCACCGACATATTTGAAAGACATTTCGTGCCTTTTAAAGCAAAGTAATACGTGGTTCTACACCTAAGTGGCCGAATGTTTTCAACGCGATCAAGATGGAACCTATTAGCACCTCTGCAACTGATTACAAAATGAAATAATTCTGTATCAAGATAGTGGTTCCCGAAGTTTTGCGATACTCCTTTCATCTACAAACTCTTTCAGGCGACACCTCTCCCCAATGTAAACCATTTATCTGTGGCAGCGCTTAAAACTTGACGCAAAATATTAAAGGAATGTCCCCTCAAATGAATATGCATGGCATTTTTAATCGTTCATTTAACATTATATATTTTACTAAACTACATCTTTATATCAACAGAAAAACTAACACTAACAGAAACGGCAATGGTGATACTTAACAATTTAAGAATGAGAAACATACTGTAAATTATTCAGGAGACATTTGACTTATATTTCATACACTTCGTTCATTTTTAAACATATAATCCATGTTTTAACATAATTGTTAAAAATATTTTATATTTATAACAAATTCCCGTTAAAGGTACCATACCTGGGGTTTCGTAAGTATGCCCCCCTCCTTCGTACCACAGAGTCCTTATCACCAACACTACCATTCATTGGACTGTTCAGTAAAATTTTGTTACCAATAAAAGGTTCTAACAAAGATTAAAACAGAGAAAAGAAATAAGTATGAAATGGTAGAGGTAAAACAGCTAAGATAGAAAAGTACAAATTGTGCAAGTGCTTTACTGATAGAAACAGTCTTATGATGTTCCATCACCAAACAATATTCGAGATTAATAAAAATCTCCACAGAGATAAAAGTGCGTTCGAAACTCGGTAATTGAATAGTTCGTAACATAAATTTAACTGACAAGTTCCTAGAGGCGCAAACCACATTAAAATGGAGAGTTCCCTTTCTTCCGTTGGAAAAAGTTTCAAAACTTAGCTTAATGTTCGTTCTGAAGAATTTATAAAAATTAGGACCATCGTAAATATATCATTAAAAACACGGCGGACATTTCTTTAATACGAACAAAGGCATTTCGTTTCGAATTTTTGATGAGGAATGTGATAAGAATTCATGAAATATCTCAATCAAATCCATATCTGTGAATTCTGAAGTATTTGCAGATATTACTGAGTTCCCGCAAATTCATTCGCATCATTTTTTTAAATTTATAACGTATACAATTGTTCTTGAATCCTTTTTTATATCTGTTGATAACATTTGTCATACTCAAAAGTCAAAACAATTTAGTTGATTTAATCTAAATTTTAGATTTTTTAGATAGTTTAAATTTTTAATGTAAACTATTTAGTTTATTGAATTTAATTATATTTCGTAAATTTAATTTACCTTAGTTTATTATCCCCCAAATGATCATAAACAGTTTGCAACTGTTTTTTTTGACAATAAAGTTCTCTTTAGATTATGAACCACTATGATAAGTAAAATAACGAACTTGAACACAGATACAGGAAGCCCGACAATAAATCGTAATGTACACTCATTAGTACTAACCATGATATTGAGGAAAGAGAGTTGGCAATATGGTCCGAAAATCTACACAAATGCTATTTTCATAATCTTTTATTAAATAACCTAGCTAACATTTCTAGATATTTTTAAATAATATAGTTACTATATAAAGTATAATATAAACCTTAGGTGTTTCCATCAACCATTGTTTTGTTCGTTTCCGGGTGCTGCAGGGTCTTACGTTTACTCCTTTCAAAGATTCAATTTTTTTCTAGTAGTAGTACGGGACAAATAGGTGATCTAGAAAATCTGCCGAGTCTACCATCAAAATTTACAATTTGGAGGAAAATAATTATCTTTAGAATTAAGAGCGAAGAAAATGTTTGAGTTCTCTATTCAAAGTATACATTCGTATCGTTTCTTGTTGGGTAGGCGGGAGATGAGAAGACACTGATTACGAAAGAATGACCGCTATCTTAATTGAGATAGGGAAGCATATAAAGGACGTTGGTAAATCCTTATTTACTATTTGAAAGGTAAAATACTCCAAGTAATTACTGGGAATATGGAAGTGCAGCTCATTTATTCAAAAGCCGATTACCATTGACAGACAACGAACAATGGTTGATGATTTTAAGAGATCCACTTGTGAATTTTGTAAGTGTAGATAAATGTGTTTTTCTGTTTTTAAAATTGCTTGTAGAGATACTCTGTAGAATCTTCCTTTCTTTGTTTTGTATATTTGTTCTTGTTTTGTCATTGTACTTTGTTGTGTTACGTCTGTATTAATTTTTATCACAATAGTTGTACGTCATTCGCATCTGGGCGAATTCACAGAGCTCAATTGCAAGGTAATATACAGGAGGCAACATCAGACTATTCTCCAGCGCTGAGGAGAAGTCGACTGTATCCCCGGTGTTGACCTTTCGCGAGCGCTCCAATCTCTTCGGCGGCGTGACCTTTGCCGTTCTGCGCCCCTCCATCGCTTGCAGGAACTGCGTAGAAGCCCATTCACACTCCACACCTGCGTGAGACAAATGAGCGTCCAACAGCGGCGGGTACGAACGCAGCGGGTGAAAAGGCCTACTCAGGCTGTTCAACAGTCCCAAAATGAAGGATTAGTAAAAAGGGGTTTCTCACAACACTCCTCGCAAAGATAGCACGAGATGCTTAGAACGTTAACTGCCAACGCACCGCGGTTGATCAGGTGCAGTGGCGATTCTTATGGTTTATTCCAGGCAACTAAGACGGTGTCCTCACTATACAAAATTCATGTTCAAATGGCAGACATCAAAGAGACGCCGTAAGGACGCCAATTGTTTTCTGGCAATCCCTTCTGCTTTTCTGGGGCCTTGAGGAAAACGTGCGGGACCAGCTTACGATACTTCACCAATTAGGCAGAGATGAACACAAAATCGAAACCTTACATTAATTAATTTACCAAAGTTTTTCGGCAATACTTGAATTTTACAAACCATAAGAAAAATGAGTCTAAATACGACCAATAAGCGGTATTTCTAAATCAAGATATTTATGTTTTGTTTTAAACCATTTCATTACAGACAAGTTGACACACACAAAACTGGATTTTAATCACGTAATGACTGAATTTTAAAATAAAGAAGAAATTATTGAGTCTGATGAGTTAATATTTTACAGGAATCACTTAATTTGCAAGAATTTTTCTCATCTGGTCACTCCCTTCCAATTGGCAGATGAGTATTATTCAATTTAGATGTATTAGTTTATATTAATTTAATTTTAAGACACAGCATTACGGAAGAAAAATATTTGAGCAGTCTGTAGTATATTAATGTAGTCTATCAACTTATCATCAAATATCTAATATATACTATTTACATGTATTTGAAAATGAAAAGAAAAAAGAACGATTGCGAATATTGAGAAATCATGCTAGGTTTGTTTTATTTCATTAAGAAATGGCTAATTGCATTTCATTGGTGCAATAGAATTGTCGCACGTGGGTCGTATTTGGACTCATTTTATGGAACATTTTTCGTAGTTTTTAAATATTATAACGTTATTTTAATAAAACAAAGAATATGAATATCATTAACTTGCGATTAACATTAACCATAAATCATTAGCAAGTAAAGTGGGTCGCTGGGACGGTGTCGGTTACAGCTCAACACTAATTGATTTATGGTCGGGGAGAGCTTCAGTTTGTCGAAATCTTCAGATTCTCTGCTAGCAGAGTAATATCTTTAACAAAACAATCTGCCCCTCAGAAACCGATTATTAGGGTCAAATAATCCCAGTTTGTACAGTGGACTGGTGTTAATGATGACACGTCCAACTGAACACAGACTCATTTGCCATTTACACTTCGTTTGGTGAAATATGGGCATCAGTATGATTACGGCGAGGATTTGTAATTGTGGGCCGTAATTTTCTCCAAAACCACATATTTAGTTTCAAGTCGTTTCACTCAAAATAACGATTAATTTAAAAATTCAAATGATTCCCCTACTTCTTTAAGTTTTCAATTCGCCGTTAGCCTCGCGCAACTCGAGTAGAACCCCAGGGGACTCGGTTGCGGGGCGGGTATTTATGACTTAGCGATATCATTCTGTAAGGACGAGGGAAAGTATTGTTCGTGTACACTCTTCATAATTACATTTGACGTCACTCCCGAAAAAGGTACTAGTTGGGATTGCCTTCTTCCAATGCCAAAAATATTACACATATCTCGAGGGGTCTGAATCCCTCCCGAAATGCGCAAAATGGATTTACAGACAACAATGAATGAAACAGATTGATATACAAAAACTATAGTTTCCTCGTCATTGAAAGGAAACAAAGTAATTAAAATAAACGTACATTCGATTACGTGATATTCTTGCAGTCCGAAATTCCTTTACTATATATTTTGTATAATCCCGATTTACTCTTTCCGGTGTTCATTTGCAATCAGACTGGGAACCGTTTAACTACGAGTAAAAATACTAATCTCTCTCAGATAAAGCAACTCCAAGGAACAACTCACCCCAACGGAGTTTGAAATACGGCTTCTAGAACCCAAATTGTAGAGATCTGAAACAAGATCGGTATTTCTCAGACCATCACAAAATTTTCCATATAAAAGTGGTAATAAACACGGGTGACTTGTTTTACGAAGAATAGCACATTTTTTAGGTCGTGGGTCAATAAATCTTTTTTCGTCTAAAAACGTCTTATCCTGGACTCAAAATAATTAAACCTATTTTCATACAGTAAAATGTAAGAATAATTTCTGAAATTTAAAAATAATAATTTAAAAGTATTTCCTAAAATAAGAAAGTATTAGTTCACTATTAATGACTTTAAATTTCTTACTGCAATTATTTCAGGATGCCAGTACTGTAGAAGCTTTATCTCTTAAATTTCAGGTTTATTGTGTAGTGTTTCAGAAAAGCAGTTTGAGTTTATTGTTAATTTATTCATGAGATAAACGTATATCCGCAAACGTTGCATCGCACCGCACACTGCTAATGTTGACTTGTGGACGATTAGAAACAATTTTGCATTATACTGTAAAATAACTGTTACATAACTGCCGAGGACGTTTCTTCATAACTCGTCATATCCCCGTTTCATCGCTATCGACAAAGATCTTCGTTTCCATAATTTTGGATACGCTCTTTTCATAACTACATTATTCATTTCGAAATTCTTAAATAATAATTAAAATCTGAATTCAAACTCAAAGCAAAGGTTGCCATTTTTGTTTATTTAATTTTACTTACGTTTACCGAAAGGGATAAGGCGAGTTCTGAAAAGTTACATCTCAAACACTTGCGGATAACAAATATATTCCCTCAAAAATTATTTGCACATATTTAACAAAAAACTATAAAATATTTCAATAAGTCAAAGGAGAGATATTCATGCATTTCGCGAAATGGCAACGCGCAAATTTCTCAATATTTTCATGACACATTAATGAGTCAGCAATCATTCAGGAAGATCGCAACAAGAAAAATAAATGAAACATGATCTTCATAGATCATTCACCCTTTTGAATTAAGAGCAGTTTCTTATCTAACAAACAAAATATATTCTAGACTTCGGGTATTTACTGCACTTTCCGTAAAACTTGCGCCAACAAATCTTTTCTGGATCTCGTTTCACACGACGTTCTTCGTCTTTTCATACGCTGAGTCCATCAGTGAAGTAAAACCACTAGTCACGCTTCCTAGAACATTCGAGATCTAATTATCATTTGTGTACGAATTTGAAGCTGTCGTTGGCCTCGCGGAAAACTCGGAGAGCACAGCTGAAGTCGTGGATCCAAACGCCCACAACGACTTCCTTGTTCATCGCGAATCGGAAAGGAGAATGCAGAACGAAGCTCCCAAGGAAAAGACTGATTTATTGGCCATGTAATATCGCAAATGATTGCCACAAAATACAACACGCTACAAAGAAACGCTCTATAAAGACTTTACGAAGGAGGAAATTATTTGTAGGTTATTGTTTCAGAGGCAACCATTGTGCTGGATTCCGCTCACTTGACAAGCAGTCTCATAAAGAACTGCCGACAATTGCGTCGAACGAAAAAGGAAGGCTGGGGCGGGGGAAGCGAACGCCGCGACGCCGCGCGTCCTGGCCTCAAAGAAGGCGGCAGGTCGACGCCCTTCCGCGCACGCCGCGCGCTCCTCCCGCCGACAGCCACGCCCCGCGGCAGCTACGCCACCGACGCAACTACACAGAGATATGCCAATGAGTCATTAATTGCTTTGGGTTTTACTTTCCTCAAGTAATAGGTATCATTCAATTATTTTTAGAAATAATTAAGATGTAGCTTTTACAAAACCCATTGTCAGAAGTTTTTTGCAAGCGTAAATAACTTCCGACACAAAACCGCCAAAGAGACGTCGTAATTCCGAGGAGAGTGAAAACACCATGCCAGTATTCGTGTATCAAAATCCGCTGAATAATTTCATTATTTATAAATTCAATTTATTAAAGCGAATGACGTAACTATTATTGGTAAGTTTCATTCGGTTACAAATAAAACAATAAATCGACAGCGATGTCCATTTTGCTTTTCTCTAAGGTATTATTCCGTAAAATCTGTCACAATTAAGAGCACTTACTTCTGCTAGTACTTCGGTTAAAAAATGATAATTTTGATCTAGGTACACGTAAGAGAAAAAAGGGCAAATGCTTAGAAAGAGGTGTTTCTCCTTTTATAGGAATACATAATATACAAGATGTTTAACCCAAATTCCAGCGTCCTCATAATTTCAAAACGAGAATTTTCAGATTCCTGAAAGCTAAAACATATAGTTATCCAAGTCTAGAGATCGCAACCCTGCACGAGTAGAATAGTTTCTCACATAAGAGAACATGAAGGGTTACGGTTGAATGGAGGAAGGATAGTACGAAGTGATCTTCACATCTCGAATGTTCTCAGAAAGAGAATTATATTATGGTTATATTAAAGTTATTACTTGGAGAAACTGAACAAATTTTAACAACAGTTTCGTGATCAATTCATTTGATTTTGAGAAAATATCGCAATATTTTATTAAGTTGCTTTCAATTAATAGACAGCCTTGATGATCGAATGAGTAAGAAATTGACCACGATGTAACTTGCCCTTGCCCAGCATGACTTCGAATTTCGCGTGACATTCAATTAGTACCCCCAGGGACCACTTCAGGGAGTCATAAAAATGAAGCTGAATATGTGAAAAAACTGAGCCTTTCATCAGTTCACATCGCGTCGTCCAAGAGCGGGGTGGGGACCTTCCCATCCCATTTCATCCCTCCTCCACGCGGGGCTTAACACACACACTCGATGTCATTGCCAACCTTAATCTTGTCCCTCCGCACCTCCAGAGGCGCCAGTCGTTCCTCCTAGCCGCCCCTCCCCCCACCAAATGGACCGACGCCATCGTCACCGGGGAAAGTAAGAAGGCGCAGAGACAACAGCAGATGTATTGTACACAATGGCCACAGCCATGCCACGAAGCATATGACTCCACGCTTGAAGCGACAGATAAAGTGAGTCGAACGCCAAGGAACTCCCGAGGTCTGTTCAATTCGGTGTCATTAGTTCTTTAGTGCGTTGTCTGACTGACACGTCGATTTGCTTTCCAAGCACATTTCAACCATAAAGTTATGGCCGTCTTCTGGTTCGGCGTAAGGAGCCGATTGTGCCGCATGTGAGATGTTACGATGTGGAAGGGGAGGAATCTGAACGTCCGGCACGGAGATCTCACAAACAATTTAGAAAGACATGACATAAACCAACTGAAAAAGGAAACGGAATTATGGTGGATAGGGAACTTAAGACTGTCAGTGTCGGAGTGTGTTGGCGAGAACGGACACGTCGCTTCGGGATTTCTTTTAATGTGTTCCAAACCTGATTCAAACAAATTGCCGCCTCTGTGCAGATATTGTTTGACTGCCTACCAATCCCAATTGCTTTCTTTATATTTCTTGTCTTCGTGAGGGAGTAAAGAACATCCTCAGTATTTTGTTTCCTTCGCGTGCTCTTCCGTGGCGAATCTTCATACAATTACTCTAGAAGCATCTTATATGTTGAACTCTTTCGCCCATAACATAGCCCGTTATTCCAATGTTTTCCCGAAGTTACATGAATTTTAAGTACACCTACCGTCTTCGTTATTTTCTCTATTCGTTCTTCCAGGTAAACGAAGATTCTTTTCATTTATTTGGCGTCCAACTGTGAACCGATCACAAGCCTTCTTCCTTCCAGATGTACCCCGATATTTCAGTGACACCTGCTGAATACAGCAAAAACAACTTCCTTCCTCTCCTTCCGTTGCGTCATAACTCTCGTCTCCAGCCACAGCATTCACATCGTCTCAAGTTCTTTTACCTCCAATACATATCCTCTCTACGTATTCAGGAATACTTCGTATTTATCTTTTGTTTCTATTAATGCATAATTCATTTGAATTCGAATTAGGCCTTCTCATCATTTTCACATAACGCGCTCTCTCCGCCCCATACAGCCCGCACTCCCACAATAAATGGTGTACTGTCTCCTCATTTTCATTACATAAAGATGTTCGATCATCAATAATTTTGTATCTCTTCAAACTCTATCTCCATGCGCTATGACCTCTGTCGGCTATCTTGACGGTGGTCGCGCTTACGAATGCACCATGAGAGGTCATGCGGATGACACTCGTCTCAGACGCTCATTTTAAAAGTAGCAATATTAATGAATATATCTTATTATCTATTACGTAATAACATAAATAATTGTTTTCTATCTATAAATTCGACTTGTATACCTAAATAGTTCATAAAATACACCTTGCAAACAATATTTAAGTACTTACAGAATAAGTCGAATGGATGACACGTGTTGCCCATCATTCATTATTGCAGAGTTCCGAGAAAACCACGCGGGTAGAAAACCATTGAGGTAATGTAATATAAGTTTCAGTTTAGTAATCTGAACGCAAGTTTTGTTGCCACGAAAACATTCGGAGAAAACCTTACTTCGCATGGATGACTAATGTCATCCGCGAGACCACTGTAGGGATAAACTATTTTCTGTTTCGTTCTACAAATCTTACGTCAGGTAGAAATTTATTTGAGTCTCTTCCTTTCAGCGATTTTCCGAGCGAACTTGCCATGCTTCCCAGAGAGCAACTTCGTCAATCCTTTTTTCCATTTTTCTATTTCTTCCCCATCTTTTTCCCATCTAATGTCATTAATCCTCCTCGCCTCATGGTTGTCCGTAAAGCTCACTGCTGGATACACAAATCATGTGGTAGTACTCTCCAGTAACACATGAAGTGCATCAGTAGCTACTGTTCTGTATGGTCCGGCCAATTGTACTAAACACATTCTCAGCAATAGTTCTCAGCATTTCCGACCAAGTCTCACAACCGTGCGTCATCATAGGTCAGGTGAAGCACAATAACGTTCCGGGATAGTGCTCTTCGAGACACAGGCACAGTTACAATTTGTAACACCGAAAGGTTTCTTTCAGTTCCGAAAATGAGTATTACAAACAATAAAATTCTCAGTAAATAATCAAGTTCAATTGTAAATGAAAAACGGTGAAAATTGTATGTTATAGGGAATAATTGTAAAACTATTTATGAAAAGAAATTTGACAAATTCCGAAGCCAACTCCCTAAAGGGAAATGTAAATAATTATTCTTAAAGCACTACGAGACATTTCTTTTACATTTTACTGATGTTTTTCTTAGGATTTGAAGAATTTATATTATGTATAATTTCGATTTTTATGGGTTTCGTATGTGCTTCTTACGTATTTTCAGCAAGAGACGCAATATGTTAATTTATTCACTAATTGTTGTAAATATTTCAGATCAGGCTTTTGAGTTCAATATTATCCAGACCACCTGTTTGGGAAACCTGTTTAACTTCCAATTTTGGTGTTGAGCTGTAAAATTTAATGCCGTGCGATATATGTTTTCGTATACTTCTGTACTGATCGATCTTTTCTTGTTCCTAAAATCATCACGGTCCTACGGTCTCAGACGGACGAGTCAGACCTCATGGTCAGGCATGGAATAGGTCACAAAGGAATTATTTCCAACCAAAGAAATAAAAGAACTGTCTGAGATCGGAACTTTTTACATATAACCGTCAATGTCTGTGCATTTGAAAAAAACCAGAAGGGGTTACCGTAAGTTGCAACACGTATGAGCAAAGCTTTTACTCCATGCTCGCGGACGCCTTCCACACTGACGAAGCCACAAAGCCTCGGAGTTCGAACATCTCTTTTGCTCGTGGAAAAAAATACGTGCCATAGGCACTGGTGATCTGAGAGCTCAAGAGAGGCTCGGTCTCTCGTATGTACGCACTCCAGACACCACGCTACGTTTTTAATATCCCATGCGATACCACCATTTGCTTTCTCATATCACGCGTCCCTCCCCGCCAGAAGCGCAACCAAATCAACCTTCCTTACGTCAAAACGTGTAATCAATACCTCGTTCACAGAACATGCTTACCACAATTTGGATTTCAAAAGTGTAACCCTGATCTCTTGTTACGATTGACACCCAGAATCCCAATTAATTCTTAGTCGACACAGGATTTATTGATCCGACCACATAATTACCAACAATTTCATTCGAATGGTAATATTGCCATACGGTGCTGAATTATAACAATTTTTATTAGTAATATATTTCGGTAAAACACTTGCCCAAATTTGGACTCCCAGCTAATACGATTGATGAGACGCATTCCTAGCACACCATGTTCTCTTCAAAATAATAATAATAATAATAGTTGTTTAACATCACTATTTTGATACAAAAACAGTAAGATATTCGTGTCGTGCACATGACCGACCTCGTTACCATTTTTAATTTCTCCCACCTTAAAAACCGCAAGAATTGTGAGAATGGTCTTGATGAACCCGAGTCTCTCTGATCTCAATATACGCGAGCACACGTATACATGTCCATTGAGTTTTAAATTTAACACTTTTAATGGGTGGTATATTGTTTGTGTTAATATAAACATTTTACAATCTATCATTTTCAAAATTCCAATAAATCTTTTGATTAATATTGATGATCATCTCTAATGTTCTGTTTTGTTGTCTCACGAAATAGGTACAAGCAACCCACGCCGTATTTAGCCGCCACACTGCGCCAAAAGTACATAGTTACATTGAATTGGAAACTGTGACAGCATTTTGGTTGGTTGCATGTCTTAAGTATTACCGTGAATGCCAATTTATACAGAGGGTGCTGAGGATATCAGATGATGCAATTTTCTTAATAGCCACCGAATTCCAGGGGAAACTCATGAAACTTAAAAATATAATTCCACCCTTTGTGATACGTTTGTTACATTTATATCCTCTTGTTTTCTGCAATCGTTTCAAACCAGAAAATACAACAATATCAAACGATACAGGTAAAAAAAATTGAGTCTTTCTTATTGTTCGTAACTTCAATACTTTCTAAGATAATTCTTACTAAACTTAGTTCAGAAAAATGAAGGAAATAAGTCGACACAACATACATGCCAATTAAATAATCGTAGCAACTTCAGAGCTATAAACATTATAAAGACGCATTCAGTACACCTCGGTACACATGGTAATGGTCCTAGAGAGAAACGCTAGTATATCTTAGGAGTTTAGCTTCGATTACACGTCTCATTTTCCTTCCGAGCGCTATTCTAAATGAAGTGACATTCATTTTATAACGCAAAAATACAAAGCAGTCAACAATAGAGGACGAGTTGCAGCATAATCCACATGAACCAGAAGAGTTATATCTTTATTACTTTGGCGTCGTCTTCGACACGAGATCAGTGACGAACTGAGTTTGGATTGATAATAGGTATCGCCTAGGAAAATATTAAACATTCAACCTCGCATAGAACGTTTAATCGTTCATTTATTACATGGTTACATGATTATTGTATTAATTTTCAATATTTACGAATTATTTTCAGGTAAACAAACATTCGGGAAGTAGCTTAAAATTGTGGACAAATCTATGTCAATTGAAGATAAGAATGCATAATTTGATTAACTTTCCAGCTATAAAGATTAGCACTAAGTTTATAAGGAAACAAGGAGATCTAAAACTTCAAGTTACATCAAAATATTGATGTAGTACTTGGACGATTAATATGCTTTCTCTTCTACGTCAAAAACGAAATGGCAGACGTAGGGGAGATATAATAAGGCGGCCAGCAAATCCCGAAGACCTCCCATTCGCAGTTCGACAGAGCGGAAGCGGGACCTCTAACTTTCACGCCACTATTTTGCAGATTGATCTCGTACGTGTTGTAAGCTGCGCGGCGGAAATCCGCATTGCTGAACAAGGCTACGGTTCTCCTCACAGCATCGCTTTTATACAAATTCACAAACGGTTCGTTTCTGAACCGTTAGGAACATTCAAATGAGTTAGAGGGAAAATGAAAAGTTGTCTGAAAACTTTATTCCACTGGAACAGAAGAACAAGGTTAATGTAAAAGAAACTTCATACTGCTACTTCCGCATGGCATGATATTTCCTGTATACATCCAATCATGATTCAACTCCACCTCGAATCAGAGGAGGCTCGTTCTGTCAGGTTCACCGAAAGAAAGAGCTACAAAATTTAGGTTCTCAACTCAAGTCCAGTGTTTTTTTACGGAGCAGAGAACTGTAGACTGGGCGAACCTTTCATTGTTTGTTTTATTTGAGTTTGTCAGTTTATGTGGATATATTACGATTTTACAATGAAGAGTATTGAATTTTTAAAAACTCGAAATTCGTTTTCTTACCTGAACCAGCGCTAAAGAAAAAGGTACTCTATCAACATCAACTGAAGTAGCACCTTAGGCCACTTATTAAAAAAAATTATAAAACTTCCTTGTCCCGTACGAGAGATCATTTAACACAGTCAGTTCTAGGACAAAAATAAATAAAATAACTGAGGGAAGCATTCATATCAAATGCTAGAAAATGTTAGTTTAAAAAAGTTAGAAAACGGGTAGTCCGTATGCTTTAAAATGTGAATTAAGATTTTACACTGAAAGGGTATAAACAAGTAATTTTAATTTAAAAAATTAACCTTTAATTTTCATATTTTCATATTCTTCACCTTCATTAGGTGTGAAACCTAGTTACACAATTCACGAGTCGCAATCGCCTCGCAGCCAGTAATTTGATCGGTGATATTTTAAAAGTGTAAAACAAAACAAATACATTTTCGAAAAAAAAGTACAAGTCTCGAAATTACATTAGTAGAAAACAAAATTGTCTAAGGGGCGCACAACACTACCGAATCTAAGAATCTTTTTATCAGAAAATTTTCGTGTCAACTCAGCAAAGTACTACTACGTGACAATACTAATTTATCCAAGAAATCTCATTGAATCAATAAATGCTTACACCAAGCATTATAGCCCTAAAGAAGTCTTCATTTGCCAAGCTAGAAAGTCTTCCCTCACCACAACCGTCCAGAGGCCGACCGTCGGACGGGAGAAGACAAACAATAGCAAGCAGCAACAGCAAAAAGGCGAAACGCCATTCTCCAGATAATTGCAACGCGGGCCTACTTCTCCAAAATTGGCAAGTAGGCTGCAACGGGCGGCCGTCGCCGAATTGCCGACTGATGGGAGTCTTTCGCACACGCCTTCATACCCACCACTCGACGCTCCTGAACCTTCGCGAGAGGAATGTCCGCCGCGCGCCTTCTGGGGCTTCGAAGGCGCTTCATTCGAATGCAAGACAGCAGACATGATTGCTCACCAAGCGACATGGAAAGAGGAAGAAAGAAAGAGCGACGGGGAGGCCTATGAGAAAGGAAGAACGGATACGGACAAAACCAGTATAGCATTCACAATAGAATCGACAATTACGAACACACCAATAAACGGATTTCCCGTTCAATGGTCACTCATTCCTTCGGAATATTCGAGTTGGAAAGAGTTCTTTTCCGAAAAATTAATACGCCGAAAATTAAATATGGCTGATTCACGAGAATTTGAATCACAAAACGTCGATATGAAGGGGAGATTTCATATCGATAATGAATATTCTCTCCCAACACTTAGATTTCCCAGTTCAAATTTATAGGATGTGCCCCGCGAAGAGGGCACGGCTATGTTGAAGTCTCGAGCTCGACAAATTCATTATTATTATATTTTTCTTTCTTCTCTTATATTTCTCGTGATTTTCACGAAAATTATGTAAAACAGCGGGCTTGGCAAGCTTAATAATGTCATACGTTTGATAATTAAGTGCACGTTATTTCTCTGACAAAAATTTTCTGACTATACGTCATGTCCTCAGTATCACGATCTGGATTATTTTCAAAACGGTAGATTTTATGCTTAATTTGCCTAAATTATCACATATATGCTATTCTATTATTCCTGTACTTGAAATGAGGAGGATCGAGAAGGAATTGTAAAGAGTGATTTGTCGCAATTCATAGGAAAGTTCACAATTTTACTAACTTTTTCACCGCGTGTTTTCTGCTGGTTTCTGTAGTGGAACAGCAAAGTAAATCAGAAGGGACGAACACTTTATTTCATATCAGGTCTGCTGTTTTGAAGGGATTTGAGCGAGTGAATCTGATTATAACATTTTTTTCCAGGACTGCTTCTGGTTTATAGCGGTAGTATGGAACCAAGCTACTTTAAAAATCCTATTTTAGAGCGAGTTGTAGGAGCACTACGCCATCAACCTGATTAGCCCTCTGCGCCATTAGTGTGCATCTAGATGTGATCAATGTTCAAGCGTGGATGTTACACAGTAGGCATTTGTCGTTGGTGATAGAGCGGTCCTTCTCAATGTATTTCTTATAGTTCCTAGTTCCCGCCCTGTATTGCCAGCATAAACCCCTCTGCTTCCGCAAACAGGTCACCTTGAACACAGTTTCACTTCGTTTAAGATATCTGTAAAAGGTTCACGCAGGTTATGGTCAAATTTTCCACGTAAAGTTTTGGAACCCCAACGCTTTTCACATATCATGACATTTTCTAGTTCTGTAGCTGTGTTCGCAAGTTTGAGCACAGCATATTATAATTATTGATATGCCTACTTATGCCGCATGTGCTCGTTTTCTTCAAACTATGTTATTTATAATGGGTAAAGAGTTGGACATAGTGGGGTAGTTTACCGATGTACTTGCCAGAAAAAAATAGTAATTACCATGCAATAATTTCTTTCAACAATATAGGATATTTTTTTAATTTTTTACGATAGACACTAACAAAATACGCTCGTAATATTACAGAGGCGAGGGAGGGTTGTTCAAGAAAATTAGTTGGATCGGTTAATAGATCTGCGAGGTGAGAAAATTTTATTAGTGAAATGAAAGAATATAAACATATTTTTTTGCTTTTGAAACATATTGTACGTAATCGCCATTACATGTAGCTGAATAATTAAAATATGAAGAGGATGTATTAATATACTTTCAAACACCTACAAATTTTCACAATATAAATTGTATTATATATAGAAATCTCATAAATTGCGGTGAACCACACCGCCAGGTAATAGATTAATAAATAAATAGTATTGTATATTCTTGACTATTAAGCGAGCAATAATTATATCTACAGAGGATTGTTTTAAGTAAGACTAACGATTTTGATGAAATTCACAGACGAGAGAAATTTTGGGATGAAAACGGGAATCGAACATAAACCCATTTCGGAATAGGATCATTTTACTACTTTTCTAGTATTAGGAAAATCGTATGTTACGGATTCCAATAAATAAATTGATTACTTAGCCAATGTGTGAATGAAAACGCCAAAGTCTCCTGAAATAAAGTGAAAGAAAATATTTTGTTTACGAGGCGACAATGGATATGCAATGTGAGGGGACAATGGATGGTGCCTTGAATTACCTCTCTGAGCTCAGAAACGGAATAATTACCAGCTGATGGTGCAGACAAGCGAAATAAGTTATGTATGAAACGGCATGGTTCACAAACGAATGTGGAAATGTATACTTTGAATTCATTTTTTGTACGTGATGTGTCTAGTAATGTTTCAAACAGTTTTATGATTGAGAACATGGAGTCCACTTTGTTTTAAATATACTTTTTTGTCATTCGGTTAATAAACTCGGTCATCCAGATGTTCTTAGTTACAAAACAAATCATTATATCAATTCTAGATCCATTTAATACTTAATTGTCTCCAACCATGTGTCGTTGAATGAAATGTCATTGAAATCTTCAGAAGTCATTGACAGTAGACGCGTCACAAAGGAGGTAAAATGGACAGGAGACTTAAAAATCCAAATGTTTTGTTATATAAAACGTTACTGTCTCCTGACATACCGAAGAAAGAACGAGCTTCAGCGACAGAACCTAGTTTTCGGAGGACCACTACTACTTCGCTACAACTGCTATTCGCCATCTCTTCAGCTAAGAGTCAGCTCTGACTACGGCCGTTAAGCAGCTCAAAAGTCTTATGCAGAAATAAATACAGACAGTTTAACTACATCTTTATTAAAAAGCTTAAAAACCACCTTCATCGAACCTCTATATTCAATCGTCAACCGTTAAAGATAAATTCCCTGAAAATGGTACTGAACCATTATACGCTCATTAATATCACGCTTCACGGCACAGAAGGGTAAGTGCAACTTCAAACACTGCGAAGATAATTTACTCAGAATACGTTTTTACAGACGAGTAATGAAAGTTACATCCTTCACTGAGGCAGCTAAGTTAGCAAAGAGGATATGGAGAACATTAATGAAAAAATCCCTTAAAACCTAATAGTATCAATTAAGTTTTACAAAGCTCTTAATTATCCATTCAGAGATCTCATTGACAATACCGATTCTCTGCGTCACAAGAGTTCATAATGGTAATATGGTGCAGATTCCTCCAAGGGAACATGTTACAGAACATGCTTATAATGGGCATTTTTCAAAATTTATTCCAGCGTTTGTACCTCCCTTGTTGGCTTTTGAAAGGTGAATGACTGATATCAGAGCTCAATCACTGACCAGATAAAGAGCAAGCGATATTGTTTGCTTCATGCCAAGTCTCCTGGTTTCCCGATGTTGCCTTCATTCCATCCGATCACTATCGATTAGGAAGCTGTAATCCGGTAAGGGAACTTCAGGGGATTACCGACAGGTAATGATTGTCATCATTAGTAACAAAGAAAAGAAGGTAGTCAATGGTGAAACGCAACGATTGAGGATTGCTGAAGACAAATATGATACTAAATCCCGAAAAATAAGTCATTACAGTAAGCTCATTCCTCAGCCTAGAAATAAATTTATTTTAAAAAGACCAGCTACAATTCCTTATTGCACGTATCAAGAAGTGAAAAATTGCAAATATAGTGCAAATGTTATCAGTAGTTCAATTTGTCGCCAGACATCTTTGAGAGGAGCCAAGTTGCTTGTGTTTCGATGCTTTCGTGTTGATATATCCGAAAACACGTAAAGACGTATTATTGAATATTTCATTGTTTCGTGTTGATATTTTCAGGTCTGTTAAACATTGTTAATTTCACATTGTTTTGTTTTTCAGTTGTACTGTGGGTCGGAACTGTTGTGCACCTGTCTGTGGATTGACTACGTATGAGACACTGCTTTCGAACTTCCCAAAGATATGGTGGTTGAGAGAAAATTGTATGATATATATTGACCGTAACCATTTTAATGCGACTCAATTCTGTGATACGCATATAACCTTTTGATGTGCAATTCACAATCAGAGAAGAGATCCGTCATGGGGTCCCATAAACGAAAACATATAAAGCTATTGAAAAAACAAAACATCCTTGGATATTTTATATATATGTGGCACGTGTCATCAACGAATGGGAAGCTGTCTCAAGAAACTTATCTTGCTGTGACCTATGCACGTAGTGGAATTGTGCAAATACATTTCTGTGAAGTCTGATTGAACTTAAAGGAAGTAAACATTTCTGAAAGGAGTAAGTGCTAAATGTGTGACTTGCATTTTTGACTATAATGATCTAATGAAATTTTATACAAACTGCACTCTCAGAATATATTGAGAAGAGGAGAGGGATGGACAAAACAGACATGATATTCAATTCTAAAATCCCACGGAAACATCCTTAAAACTCCACTGATCGCAAGTTGTTTAGGCTGCTGATAACACGTGGCTAAGCGTTTGACCTTCAAATGTCATCTACCTTTTCACACGTTTTATAGCCGATCAGCATACTGTCCAGCGCCTCATAGCTCACAGTTTAGTTTTCACGTTTATAAGTATCGCACCTGGCATGTTTAGAGCAGCACTTTATGCCACGCGATCACTCCCATTGTTATTTGTTTGGCCGTTAATACTGAGAGTAATATTACTGAGTAATAGTGATCAGTTGCTGCCTGTGTTCAACAGATATAAGAAGTGGATGTGAATGACTGAATAAATTCGACGGAGGTTAAGGGAAGCAGAAGAAGATTGTGAATGTTCTCGGTGATTTAAAAAATTGACAGTAGTGTAAAGTTAATTATCAATGTATAATCTTTTGGTTAAACTTAAAGAAAAACCTTTATTTACTGAATCTCACCTAAAATAGTTTTTAATAATTAAAATTGACAAGAAAATTTGGATGGAGCAATATTGTGCTCCTTGCGACCAATGGCGTTCCACCGAACTGCGCAACCACTAGTGTTAATAAATTAAGTGTAGATAATGTAATTGAGACAGCATGTTTTTTTGTTCAATACATTGTATTTGATTTTCCACTTTAATTTTTAATGCGATTTGGTAACCCTATAATTCTTTTGTAATGTGCAAGTCGAATGAATAACTGTAAGTTTACTCCGTGTCATTAAAAAAGAATCCCCAAATGCAAACATTTCTTCTTATTTAGCCCTAAATATATATAAACTTCATCTATTATTTTGTACCTCTAGCATTATTTTATTGCTTGTGAAGTCTTTAAATCCAATAAACTGTTGTACTATATGACAGCGAGAGAAAAAGTGGTGTTAGTACTTTTTTTTCAATTTTGAGTCATACCGGTATTGCCCATAGTAAAATATTTGGGATGAAATAGTGAGGTATATCATGACTCGCTTATTAGCTACATAATTAGTGGTAAACGTGTTATGTTTGTTGCGGTAATGAGAAAATTAGAGCAAGTATGATTTACACTACTTTTACTTCCACTACGGACATCGTTGTTATTAGAATATATATATTAAAGACGGATAAAAATGAAATTGATGTTAACGATGGATATTTGAAGTGAGTCAGACACTTGTACTATTCTATTTTTGTCTTCCTAAAGCTGTTACAGCAAAGAGGCAAAAGTTGTGTAACTTACTGGTAAGTTACATTTTCCCTACAAACGTCTTTTTGAATTTATAATCCGTCGAGTGAAAAATTGTGTGCCTCAATTAAGTTCCTATAAATCACTCTTAAAATAATTTTTTAATCGCCATAATTGAACGCAACTTAAGGAAACTTATTACAAATTACTCACTTAATTTATTGAAAATATTACAATACTGATATTTTTACAGCACCAAGTAAATCACTGTCTCAAAACATTGTTTACGTTGCGTTACACCATTATTCCTTTCACTACGTCTTAAGGGTAAACATTTTCATGAATTATTCCTACTTTGGGAATTATATTAGCTACTATAATGATTAAATCAAATTTATATTCTATTAAACACCCTGAATATTTTAATCAATTTTTGAGCAGAAATACAGAAGAGCTCTAAAGCAATGGAAAGAAATGTCATTTGTTTTATTGATTGAATAAAAAATAATTCATCACATGAATGAAGGTTCATTTGGTCTCAAACCACATTCTAGAAATATTACATTCACGATTACATACACCGTCAAGAATGTGCGTGCGAATACGGAAAGGACTTGCTCAACTTCCGATTCGTGCCGTCGAATGCACAATCGAAGGCAAACGGTTGCACAGAGACCACATAGGCTTCGGTAAATTAACCGAGGATTCGGCCGGCGAACCGAACAAAGACTCCTCGATTGCTTAGGTTTTGTACACACTTGTATACAATGTCGAGCGATTGTCTAGAGACATGTAGAGAGACTGTTCATAGATGTAGACAGACAATGTATATAGACAGTCTAGAGACTTCGTCGCATGTACACACTTGAATGCCTTGGTCCTCGTTAGTTGCTAAAGATGGCTGACCTTGTTGGGATCGCGACTTGTGCAATGATAATCACGGACTGAACAAAATCGAAAGAGGAGACGTTGGTGGAAAGTGAACTATTTGCGGATGGGCCTCTTTTCGGTTGCAATTTACTTTCAACTTTGCAATTAGAAGACATCAAGTGTTTTCGAAACTTTACCCTTTTGACCCCAAGTGACTTAAGAATTGCTTAAGCTTTTAGGCGGAAAAATAAAGAAACAAGAAAATAGACTCAGAGAAATCATTCCATCTATGAGGTTTATTTATTGATTTTATGTCTTTTTTGGCGACGTCAGTCCATGAGGCCTGCTCTTCCACCTAACCGTTAGACTTTGGGAGAGGGAGTTGGGAAGGAGAGATGTTGGGTTGACAGGGAACTTGTGGTACTGAACTGACATTTGTCTGGAGTAGGTGAGGGAAACCCCAACTGAAGACCTCACCAAATTCGGCCGAGCAGGGTTTGAATCCACGCTCTAGATTTCGGGGCCTTTCAGTGAGAGGATGCCGTTTAAGTACAAGTTCAGCACATGGGGTTATATACCCCCATACCCCATGGGGGTTACCCCTTACTCTCCTAAGAGTGAAGTGGTGTGCTGGACTAATTGGTGACGTTTCTATTAATGTTTTTCTCACGGGTAACTTCACGTTCCTTGTCCCAGGGTGGTTTCATCCAAGGATTTATTTATTCTTGCTTCTGGAGGTGAAACTCAGAATATTGAATATAATCTAGTTTTGTATTCAACTTGTATTATTATGAATTTGAAAATTAGGATGCAGGGCGTATGTTTTAAAAACCAGTAGTTAAAATTATTTTGATTTGGCAATATAGATAGATTTTTATTTTTCCCTGAGTAAAAGATGATTGGTATAAGAATAAACTCGGGCAACGCCAGGAAATCAGCTAATACTATTAATTTTTTAAATAAAGTAATTAAAAATGAACCCTCAGATGGAAATTCGAATCACGCGATCGAAATTTTCTCTATACTACGTTTACAAGAAATTAAATGATCCATATGATTTGAAGTAATGAAAATCCTACACCTTCCTCCCATTTTACAAAAGTTAATCAAGTAAACCTTGAAAGTTCTATTTCTCAGAATCAAAAGTATTCCTAATTATCGAATGAAATTTATTTCATACAGACTATATTATGCAAGAAATATAAATAGTATACGTACAGATACTGTTAGCGTGAGATGAAATTAAAATTGTTTCCCTTAATCTAATGAAAGCAGAGTGAATTATAGGCGAGAGCGTAGCGTGTATTGGAAGGAGAGATAAATGTTAAGGAATCGAAGAGCTATAAAGTGTGCTGTCTATGGACGGTGTATACTTTGCACGAAGGTCCTAGGGGAGAGAGCACAGCGTGGGCGTGAACGAGTGGGGAGTGGCGGGTCGGGGGCCAACGGCGGGGGCGGAGAGGTCTCCGCTTTCTTCCAGCGCTTTCTTCGCGTCATCAGAGAAAACGCTAGAGGCTGCTGCGAGGCGGCGCTGTCTGTTCTGCTGGCTTCCTCACCCATACGATGGCGAAACGTCCGGTTACACTAAAGACAAAAGATCGCGGGGCATAATAATATACAGCAAATTGCAAAAAAGTAACCCAAGCATGACGTTCAGCGTGCATTTCGAGCAGTCCTCCCGTTGATACACACCTAACAATACAACTTGCTTGATTCTAGAGCCCAGTTCTTGAAAGTGTCCTTAATAACATGAAGAGGAAAAGATTGCACGTTCAGGTACTCATACGCAATTAGTAAACCATTTTGTCTTTATATTTTAAGGAATCGAAGAGCTATGGAGAGCGCTATGGACGGGCTATTAAGTTTTCGCACGAATGTCCAAAGGGGAGAGAGCTTAGCGTGAGTGGGAGAGAGCGGGAGTACTTTTCCAAAAGCATTCCCGCAAAATCAGAATACAAATAATCGACGCCGTAATTATATAATAATTGTATTTGAAGAGAATATGGTCCAAAAAACCCTCATCAAAGCATCGCATACACCAACGTTTTTCATAATATTGCGTCGATTGATAAGCAAAATCTTTCATCATACGGGATAGCAATGTTTATGGTCAGGCTCGGTTGCCGGCCCCCGAACTCAAATCCAGCGGCATAACTGTAAGTGCAGAAGCTCTTGATATTACATTAAAATATAGTTTAAGCTATTTAAGTTGCTCTAATAGGTTACGTGCAACGTTTTTACATCGAAATGCAATTTTACACCATTGTCGCAGGCAACGTTTTTCTTTGGGAGCTTGTCCATAATAAGAATAATAGTTTGTATGACTATATGTTATTACGAGTTCTATCACTTGGGCAAGGTCTGGGATGGAGGTCATCAAGTTCAAAAGAAGACGGTTTGAGTAATTTTTAGAAATAGTCCAGATTAATAAAAGGCAATTTATTGTTAACTAAACGTTAGCAACGCTTTTGTTTTTTTATATTAATTTGCACTATTTCTCCGTTTTCTTTTTAGCTGTCATCCTCTTGGGAATCGTCTGTAATGAAATTTGGATCGTCATTAAACATTTTAATCCATAATGTTTATAAATAACAGCGCTGTGAAAGCAGTTAACTTGGCTTCTATTGGTCGTAAAGTTCTATTTGTCACGAAAATTTAATTTTTAAGTCAGCTTTTCAATCTTTTTTACTGAAAAGGTCTAGCATTAAAAATAACTGATATCCTATTTGTTTATAAGAAAAAGAGGGTCAAAAATGTATTTGAAGTACAGAATTTCCAGGCCTTAAAAAATCGTTTATTAATTTTCACCGACGGTTAGTTAAGCCCTTTATCTTTAAAATGCAATTGGCAGCTGTACATCCGTGCAAGGATGGTGGTTTTCGCCTCTGACAGGATAAATAAATAGGATTTGCAAAAACTATTGCTCATACAGCGTCCATCTTTTGCACACTTATTAAGGATCACGTCATACGAGGTACATTTTTAATAATTATTTACAAAAGTATAATAAAAAATGACAGATTTTCATGTTTTTGCAATAACTTTTATATTTGTTGACAGATTTCAATTTAAAAAGTATCCAAATGTAGTTACTTTCATTGCACACAAATCTCTGCTTTACTTTTCTCTACAACCGATAGTTTTTTCTAATATACTGGAAAAACTATTTTCCGATTATTTTATTTAAATAAAAGTATGGCGCGAGCAATTTTTGATCACACTAATGATAAAAGGCTTATTCTATTAATGTCCTCAAGACATTTAATAGTATCGCTACTGAATTCATTTTTGATTTTCAGGCTTTTTCCTACAAATGGCCTGGGCTAACAATATATACAAATCGTTGAAGTTTTCGTAATTAATGCAATATTTGACAAGTTAGAAACAAATACCACGCTTCATACTTCCCGAGAATACAGTACATAGGGACATCTATTAAGATTAAAAATATCAGCTTCGATATCATACCTCTTCCCTAAGCATTCGCCCCCTGAAAAGTGCTGATTGTTCAATTACAAACGTAAGGTTAAAGTGTGCATTTCATCAAATATTCTTCACCGTAGATGTTTCATCTTCTCCTTATGTCTATTTCTGTAAGAATACATTTTTTAAACAGAAAATTGTTATTATTATCGAGGATTTAGGGCTCGCACACAAATAGGTCATAAGAGCTCTTAAAGCAGAATATGTGCAACTAATTTGATTCAAATGTCTAGAGGGGTTCGATTGAGAAATTTTCTCTCAAGTTCTCTATAAGCATTTCTATATATTTTAAGAATTGTACATAAAATGCGATATTCAGCAGTATTAATGTTAATAAGTACCTGTAACTAACCCAAACAATTCTCTTCTAAGAATTCTAATTGAGGCATTCATAATCAGAATCCATGTCCGAACGATTAGCATAAACGCCACTGACCAGGACAATTATCTCTCCGCAGTGGGAATCACGAATACACCGAACTGCACTGGACTACATCTAGCTCGCACGTCCTCAATCGACGGCGCGAAGTGTCGCATATACGATATGGCCATGAATATATCCTCGTTCCCGATTCCACACTCAAAGAACCAAACGCCTTCTGAGTTAGGAGTAACGACCGCTACAGAGCCTTCAAGGTTCCATACGTCAAGACAAAAAATTTTGTGTAATACAACATTCTGTATACTTTACGTAATTGTATTCCTAGACCCCTAGTTCTTTGACAAGGAACAGTGTGAAAAGATCGAATTGGAAATTGTGTTGAACCATCAAGATACCATCGAAATTCCAGTTTTTTAATTATGTCAGCACGAATATCGTAAAAAACGCTATTTTAATCTCATTAAAACGCTTATTAACCTCATTTTTCATGCATATATTCAACGAACCAAACAAACAGACAAAAACACTTGTTATATCAACATTCTATTTGCTACCGTTACTTGAAAGTTGAAAGATTCCCCCCCTACAAAACATCTGAATGATTTTTACATATTATTCAAATATATATAACTCAAATCCATTCCGTAATTCTGCTTTCTTAACGTTAATAGTATTCGTTATAAATGTTATTCATGGTTTTCAGCGTAGGAAGTGCCACCAAGTTTCGGTGTTCTGTTGATGACACCCATCGCCATGGTTTTGTGTTTCAAAATGCGTCAATGAAACTAGAAGCTGAACATTTGACAGAAATACCTTCTTGTCTACCATGAAATCTTTATTAAATACAATTGCGTGGAAGATTCATAGGTTATACACGAAAAACGTTCATTTAAGATGATTCTCAAGAAAATAGTAATCAATTTTCATAAAAGTAGAATAATTGCCAGAAATACTTTTGATGACAACAGATAAAATAATATGGTTTTAGACATGGAAGGATTGATAGTAAAAATATTACAACATACGCGTGTTATACACAAAACTATGTATGTGCATAACTATATGTTATACGAAAAACGCAGATGTACAGCTAGAAAACGTCGAGAAGAGTTGTTTACTTTTCCTCACAATATCACACACACACGCACACATACATATGAAAAAAGCAAAGCAGCAGCGACAAAGAAGTTTTTAGAGACTACGTACAATCATGCGGTGGAAAATTAACTGCTGTTCCCAAGTAGATTATCTATGTAGTGAACAATCCTGTCAAGAGCGTGGACTAGGTAATCTATCGCATTAAAAATACGCATTGGAACCCATGCCCATCGAAAACGCGAGTTGGAGTGGTCACTGGACGAAGGGCAGTGCTTACGGACTGCCTGCCCCCCTCTCATTCGGGTGACCCAATTTCGGGTCACGACCCATGGAAGCAGTGGGCGTCCTTGTAGCTCATTCGAAGCCTCGTCACGAATTCGCTTCATCGCTGTGTTGTGCTCCACCGAGGCTTTCAACACACAAATGAAATATGAAATAATCACACGATAATGGAGACATAGTCTTCAAGTTACGTAATGCAAAGCGGCATTAACATTTACGCGCACACATCGACATTCAGAACACGCACCTCGATCCACGTCGCAAAAGCCGATACGCACAACTCCTGGTAAGAAGCATATCACTACGACTTCAGGAGAAATAACACGAGGAAACCAATCGCTTCAATAATGCTAATTACCTCTTTACCTTCTCGCAAGCAAATCGAAAACATCTGAAGTACAATGAGCATTTGGAAATATATTTGCTATCACATTTTTAAGAAGTTTCGATGCCGTGGGATGAGAACTAATTTCTTTCTTGACTTGGGTATTTACATTTCATAAATGGAAGAGTTTCTGTTTGGTTTCAAATCAACGTAACATTACAGAAAACCATCTCTAGTAAGCGACCATTCGTTCGTTGTATAATTTAAAACAAGCGCATTTTCACGTCAAATTAACAAACTTATTTCTTATTATTACGAACATATAATTTTTATGCCAAAGACAAATATTATAAAGGCTGCTCACAATTCATTAAGCTTCGATAGGAACTGGGGGGAAACAAACAGCCAGAATATGCAACACAAATGTCGAAAAATGTGACTCAAAGAAGAAATTAAATTAATAGTTGTAATTAATAACTAAAATAAAATTACAGTATTATCATGATCACTTTTACTTCTAACTTCATTTATCATAAGTTAATTTCAACTTTATGCAAGCTAAAATCTTGCACATGAGGTGAAAACTATTCTGTAGAGAAGACAGGAAGGTGTGTGATATTACGAAGTAGATAAAACGCAAGCACGTGAATACTAAAGTGGGGGCCCTGGGAACAGCGAAACGTTAGTCACGTGAGGGCGAAAGGGAGAGGGTTGCAGCAGTAATGTCTCCGGGTGGGGTGGGGTGGAAACTAAGGTGCGCCCAGCTTCACACAACAGGAGGACGATGGTGCAATACGGTTTGCGGAGTCGGAGAGAAATGACTGGGGTGATTTTTTTAATACTAAGAATGATTTTTAAGCTCAGTCACATATAGGAGAGATACGAGATTATCTAGTGACTGCAAATGGTGGTTGTGCAACATGGCGCATGCATGAAGTTATCAACAAGAATCGATAGTGTGTCGTTATTTGAACAATGCGTCAAACCATAGTAACAGATACATCCACTTGTATCTCCAACCAGCTGGAAATCTAACTTGAGGTACGACAAATTATAATGACAACTCGTCCGAGGGCAAAGGGTAAAAACCCCACGGGAAAAAGTGACGACGGATAGTCGGTAGTCGCTGTTAAAGGATAATCATTCAAAATGAGAAGTAACAAACCATCACGGTGAAAACATTGAAATCACTCTTTTAAAAACTACCTGCTCCCACCTCCACTCATTTCTCTTCCACCCCGCATATGCGATGCTCAGTTAGCCGACACACACACTATCTCTACATTAAGGGCGCCCAACATATGTTTCCCCTACCACCTCACCTGTGACATCACTAACGTTACGCGGGTCGCATGAAACCCACTAACGTTTCAACGACGTTGGATATAAACAGCGCGAAATCCAAACAATTTATTCAGTGTTTTTCAATCCCTAAACTTACGAGGTTCTCAAAATAAACCCCACTCATTTTCAAAATAATTCTAGCACGTGGATATATCTCATTGTTTCAATTCAAATGAAGTTCAAACTTACCATCTCTCTTCTGTACCTGGAATATCGAAGCATAATCTCTTATTTTTCTCATATTCATTAAAATGTACCAAATACAAGCCAAAATTAATTACAAACAGAGATTTTCAAAACACTGAATACTTTCTTTCGGACTGCTATGCAGCTCCATGGCATAATGTTTATTATCTTCCTTAGATCACCAAGTTTCTGAATTCAGCAACGTAATTACAACACTATTTAATGTACATGCGCCGTTGAAAACTGCGCGCATAACAAGACTCCAGCTCCTTGGCTCACAGACGAACGTAAAAATCATTTGAAGGAAAGGGGCGAAGCTTTTGCTATATAAAAGAAGAAAAGTTACCTGTTTATGAAGCTAAATAAAAAAATCTTCCAAACTCAGTTGATCAATTAGTAAGAAACACCAAATTTAATTATTTTAAAACTCACTTCAACTTCGGACGCGAAACACATCTGGAGAACACTGCGAAGATTAGGGGTAGCAAAGAGGGATTCCGACTTACATATTGATCTCACTCTTTATGATTTAAATGATAACTTCGTGAATAACCAATGCATATTAGAACCTTCATTAAAAGCGAACACAATAAAAAGCATATTGAATACTGACAGGGTTCCCGCAAATAATAAATTCTATTTCGTCTGTTGCGCTGATATACACAAAATAGTTTTTATTAAAATCGAATGCAAATGGGTCAGTTGACATTAACGTTAGAGAATTAAACTCGTTCTAACTGCGGTTCTTCCTTCATTGACTCGCATAATGAATTATTTTTGAATGACCGGTACGTTTCTTTTGTCGCGGAAATTGGCGTATGTAAGACCTCTACACAAAACTTCTTGATCTTCCTCACCTAGCAATTTCTGTCCCATAAGTATACTTGTTACTTTTTCTAAAGCTCTTAAAAAATTAGTAAATAAGCAAATTATTAACTTTCTTCAAAAATTCGTTTATTGAATGAATACCAATCTGGTTTTAGAGCTGGCATGATCACACAAACACCGTTGATTTAAGTAACTGAGGACATTCGAAAAGCATTTAACGATGGCAATCTCTATTCTCCTAATTGTCTTCAGCAAAGCTTTTGATTCTGTGATATCTTGGCAGCTAAATATCAAAACAAAATGTTTTCTCTGAATCAGCTGTGTGTTTGGTGAAAAAGTACCTGAGCTGTTAACAAATAGTAGAACAAATGAATCTCCTGACATAAAATACTTACAAAGCGGTGTTCCTCAGGGATCAATCCAAGAACAGTTATTTCTTATATAAGCAAATGACCCCAATGAGCTTAAAATTTTGTTCGCATTATAAGTACGCTGGTGATTTTCAAACGTGGTAAGAAAACAAAGAAAATGAACTTAAGAAAATAAACCGGGATCTGTGTCATTGAGGACTGGTCTACTAAAAATGGTCTGCAACTTAATCCTTCCAAACAGCAAGCAATGATAGTCGGGACGGTTCCTTCTCATAGAATGTTAGAGAGTATCAATGTGTTTCCCATTTTATAAAATAATTCTCCTGTTCAATGGTACTCAGAAGTTCGAAATCTTGGAGTAATTCTAAATAAAACTCTGACTTGGGATAGCCATATTCCTTGAACCGTAACGACACGTAAACCATGTTCCTTGGACAACCTCACACAAACCTGAGTAGTTTTGGAACATCTGAAATACACCGTTTTCAGAGGGAGTGTGGGAAGGAGGTTGGTCATCAGATGTGGGTAATTTTTTAATCTCATCTACTGGAGTGCACATTATTGAGTCGGCAAACGTGAGACTAGCTCTCTGTGACATTTGATGTGTGATATTTTTGCTCGATTTTCTCGAAAATTGCATTTCTCTTCACTTGAAGAGTGTCCCAGCTCCCAATAAGGGAGTGTCTCGGTAAAACATAGGAGTTTCTTCAGCCCAAATTCCAGTCTGATACATTTTAAAACATACATGTTATGGAGCGATGAATTTACTGCGCCGCCAATTTTGTGGAGCAGTATAAATACATTTTTACAAAAACATTTACAAACAAAAAACATTTACTAAAAAACATTACATATACATTTTTTTAAAAACATTTATACATAAACATTAAAAAACATTCACACGTATTACATAATAAATAATTACATTCATTTATTACACTACAGAGAGAGAGCAGAAGGTCTGAGCTTCCCTCCAGAGCTGCACGATGCGGATATGCTCAGACAAAATAGAAACATAAATGATGTTTAAAAAATAATAAATGTGTACCACACCTCATGAACACCTCGTCATGTTGCAAATGTTACATGATACTGTACTTACAAGAGTTTTAAATACTCCTTACATATATTGAAAGCTGCATCCACGTCATGCAGCTCATTGAACAGACGATAGGTTGCATCTACCCATCTGCTCTCCCTGAAGTGTCGGAGTACTCTCCGACGAAGTGGGCAGGTGGAATTGTGATGCTGGAGCACCCACTCCTTGCAAAACAAATGGTTGCTCCATCACCCTTAGGCATATAGTACACTGAAGCAGATGAGATTGATCTAATTAATGTGTTGTCCTCTTATCCTGATCCTCTATTATAGGTGGGAGGAAGATTTTCAGAAGACGATGGAATGGTCCAGAATGCATGGTGGAGGACGGCAACGAGCTGCTGCAAAGCGTTGCGTCGTGTGTCATGCTCTTGATGACGACCCAGTGTCTCAAACAACGCTAATAGATTACAATGCGCGTCGATAGGAGTGTCACTGACCTCATGCAAATCTGTCGTGGCGTCATCGCGATGCAGGATAGCAACCATGCACTCGAGTACGGTGAGCGCACACGCATCAAAAGATGTCTCGTACTCCACCAGGTCTGTTTTTTTATATAACTGCTCAAAACGACGCGTCAGACTCATCAGACAGAGCGTGACCGTGAATGCGGAAGTGGCCCCATGATAGGCTTGCTTGCTTATCCAACCAATAACGTTTATCGAAACAGAACAGAGAGCGCTCCTGCTGCTCCAAAGAGTAAAGCGTATGATTTTTTTTGAAAGAATACAATGCTGCACGTCCACGAGTGGCACATCATTTTGTAAACTCTCCAGTTAATACTCGATACGATAATTTTCTACAATCGATTTTTCAATACCTTTCGCTCTACACGAGGTATGGCTTGACAGGGTTTGTAAGGCATACACATTTGGGCGAAGCCTTACAAATTCTACCAATATATCACTGCCGCATTCGTCCTTAAACAATCCCAACACTTTCTTATTGCATGGGAACATGCCAAATCGATTCGCCACTTCAAAGGTGAATGAATCGTAAAAGGAATGATAGAGATTCATGACGTCATAAAAATTGCGTGACGTCGACAGGATAAATGAATCTATGTCTATATACATCAACCGGATATCTGGAATCTTTTTTATGAGAATGGAATAGAAGAAATCAAACATTTCGTAAGTTCTAAAATCGAAAATCCTACATAAATCGGTTTCTTTATCTTTACCTTAGTTATACGAAGCTCAATTGTCATAAGATCCCCTTCGATCGGTCGACTGACTACGAAGTTTGGATCTGCAATCAGTTTCCGCGCCCATCATCGTCCCTCCCACGTATTGACGAAATCGATGCATCGATTTGTCGCACATTTTCACAACTTCTCTCATGCTATTGACCTGATGATATTCACCAATTTAAAGAAATTCGTTTCGAAATTTGCGGTGGCAATCTTGCGCAGTTCAGTGTTCAGATTGAGACAGAAAAGAAGTCACTGTGTTTGACGAAAGGAGAGAATGTGAAGGAAGCGACCGAGTTTGTAATCCATATTCATCGCCTGTAGTAAATTCTAACACCTGTAGTATAATGTAGCGACGTTTGGGAAGAAGCGTGGCCATGTTTCTTTTGACGACACTGGCGGTTTCCGCGTTTCAGGACGTAAGCGGTAAATCGCTGAGGGTATCATGGAAATGTTGCAGGATATCGAGATCGGCCTCCAACACACAGCCGAGTTGCTCGTCCTCCTCATCCGTCTGCGCAACATGGAAGTCCGCAATGCTCTCGATCCATTGCAATTCACCGATGGGTAAGGCTTGCGACATGGATTGACCGTACAGATTATTACAATCATATATTGGATAACTATCGGGCTCCGACGGATTGTACGTGTTCCCCAAGAAGCGGTTGTTTGCTTGTATGTGACGTGTGCTGACTTGCACCAATCTCCATTCCAAAAAATCCATCTCAAAAAAGAGTAACATGTTTCTTGGGGCGTATACACACATAAACATGTTTCCAAACGATTAAAACTGCCAGTGAGAAAAAGCACATCCGTTTTTAAATACAAGTCAACATAGTATGATAAATGTCGTATGCCAAACATCTGCCACAGCCATTGTGCGTGCGCATAATCGTCAGCAGATGTGCGTACACAAGAGGCTGTCTCTTATACNGTCGTATGCCAAACATCTGCCACAGCCATTGTGCGCATAATCGTCAGCAGATGTGCGTACACAAGAGGCGACTAAAATACGCTTCTGTGGATGGCAACGCGTTTTCTTCGAGTTTGGATTCCGAGTTGACACAGTCGTAAGGAAACACACTCTTTCTACGTGCTAATGCAAATCGGGAGGTCATCGGGAAAATGCGCACGAACACTTGTCAAATCCGTATGAAGGAGACAGGGCACCAAAGCACCTAGGGAGCTGGACATAAATTTCAAGGTTTCTAGAAAACGAAGCTCTACTTTCCCAACACGTAAGCCAATGGAGATGAAACGCACATGATTGTAGGGCTCGAAAAAGAGTCCTATCGCGCGAAGTATGAAATGTGAATCGTAAGAGGCCGAATAGTTATTCAGTATGAGAATATGGAGTGGAATTTGATAGGTTATATTGCATACATTGTGCGCGGCACTGCAATACATTCCTGTCATGGTAGTGATCGCGCACGCGATTTGTTTGCGATAAAACCATTCCGCAAATATAACACTACGTCGGGCTACGGAAATGCTTGTCATCTTCAGGTCGCATGACGTGCGGAACGGGGTGGTCGATACCGTTCGCATAATCCCGAGCAACACATTTTAATGCATTCAACAACTGGTTCGCAGCATCCTGCTGCAAAAGGAGTGTGGCGTTCATAAGCCTCGGAATAGGATGCATCGATCGGGTGTTGGCAAGAGTCTATAGGTTCTGTGAACGCTTCGAAATCGACGTAGATGACAAAGGGGTGCGATGATTTGTTTCATAGTTTTTAAACATCATGAGAGCGTCTTCTTTCTGTGACAAAATCACCCGCGTCGGCAAACCTTTGACACAATATGCTTGATGTTTAAAATTTATCTGCTTGGCGGAAATATGCATTGATCACGCAAAAATCATATTTTTGTTTCGATAAATGTCTCCCGAGCAGGTGACCTAAATATTTTATTCAACAGTAGTATAATTTGTACAATAAGAGATTCACGTGATGTTTCTTTACTTCTTGCGCATATTGGTGTGCGCCCACCACCCACTTGCTCTGCGTCGCCGACCATGTCAGCTAATACACGTGACACGAGTAGTCTGGATTTTGACTTTCGAATCTTTCATCGGGAATGGAATATGCGACAAATCTAAAGTGTTTACGGGACGGTGAAACATGTCGCGATAGTGCGTTGTACGATACGCATGCACGATGCGAAAACGAGTACGATGACAACATTGAGGCACTCGACCAAATGAAACACTTTTTTGCATTATCACGATTCTGTACATTAACGATCCCTTTTTTGCATTATTAAAAGGTGGTGGTAACGTGACAGGTGGATCCATTATGGTCGCCTTCAACATAATAAAAATCAATATGCAAAGCAAAAGTCTTGTTCAACGTTTTCCCGTTGCCCCTTTCTTGGAATTCATCGAATCGCATATTAATCAGGTCTATAATATTGACACGGATTTGCTGCTAACGATCGTGTTATGAAAAGACACCGGTGAGGAAAGGTAAATGTTTGAAAATTGCACACGTTTATCCTCAGGTGTCGCTGGGTTTTTCTATTATCAACACGCATTCCAAACATGCTGTGATTTTACGAAAAGGGTGTTGGAAACTGTTCAATGTCGAAAGAAAGGGTGATCGACATTGTTCTATAAATAATAAAGGTTGCTGAATGTCGAATGTATTGACGATACTCCCACGAGTAGGAGACTTGTGTCGGTTTAAGAAGTTTCCTCCATAAGAATAAAATGTGTGCCGGTTGAAGCACAGAAACGGGTGGGGGAAGGGAGTAGGCGTGCCGGTTGTAGCAGTGTCCTGTGCCGGAATCTAGGTCGTGCGGTTGAAGCACAGTTGCCTCGTGTGGGTGAAAGCCCAGCATCAATGTCGTGCCGGTTAACGCCCAGCGACATGCCGTGACATGTCTTGCGATAACGTAATCGCGACTTGCGCAATCTGTATCACACGATTGTGCAATCTTGCAACATACGATGACGCACCATAGAATGCAATCCGGGTTCGAGCACAATGCGACTTCGGCAATCCAGGATGATGCAATCGCGACTTGTGCATTCTTACTGAAAAGGATGCAACCCGCTCACGAAGCCTCCAATAACACACACACGATCCGCTTGCGAGGACGGTCGACGACGTACTGAAGAGTGTTTCTTTCCCGAGCGCCGTGGTTATTGCGGATGGGATGACGGCAATCTCAAGGGGTGGGAGATGGTATAAATTAGGGAGTAGAGTGCATCGCGGTGGTGTAGCATCATGGTTTGTAACACTTCAACACAAAACGGCACATGCTTTTTGCTCGCCGACGATGTGAAAGCATATGTGGACACGCGGTTGAGTGAACTACAGCAGATCCTCGCTGATGGCGAAAATGTCGTTTCCTCAAGTTTCGCTTCCGCTTTGACATAGTCGTACGGAAAAAACACCCGTTCTAAACGTCAACGCGAAATGGATGTCGTCGGGAAAATGACCGCCCACATGTGTCAAATCCGTCGGTCGGGTGGTGCCAAAGCATCGAGTTAGTTTTGACATTTATTCAAAGGAGTCGAGAAAACGAAAGTACACTTTGCCAACACGTACAGAGTGAGAGATGAAACGCTCGTGATTCTGGGGCACAATAAAAATTTGTTTTTTAGAACTCAGATCTTTTCTTATCGCGCTAATAATATAATGCGAATCGTAAGAAGCGGAATTGTGAATCAATATAGGAATATGAAAAGGCACTTGATAATTGACATTATATGTGTTGTGAGCTGTGCCGCGATACGCAAGGTTGAGGTGATTGTGATCGCGCACGCGGTCTGTTTGCACTAAACTTCTGCAACACGACGTCGCGCTACAAAAATGCATCTCATCTTCGGGACACATCACGAGCGGCAGGGGGTTGATGACACACGCATCATAATCGCGTGCAATGTCCTTCAACGTCTGTAACAGCTGGTGCGCTACGTCACGTCTGTGAAACGAGCAGTAGCGATTGCGCGCCATATCGAAAGCGCAGACCATCTGGAGTTCCATTGCAAATGTTGTGTGATGTTAGTAGGCTTCGAAATAGGCAGTATGGATCGGTGGTTGACACGATGCAATGAGTTCCGTGAATGGTTCAAAATCACAATAGATCGCGTGCGATGTGTGCTGTTCGTTCATAATTTTTAAAGAACATGTTCGCGTCTGCAAGTAAAGGTAAAATAACCCGCGCTATCGCACCCGTGTGAAAATCGTGAGTGTTGAATCTCGCCTGGAGTCGGAAAACGCGTAAACATGTGTCGCACGACACAATGTGCATGTTTCGACAATTGACTACGGAATAATCTTCCCACACCTTTTATACAACAGTAATGTTCTTGATACAATAAAAGATTGGTGTGGTGTTGCTTAACTCACTGCGTGTAACAAATGCGACGTACCACCCGTGTTCTATGAAAACGACCAAACCAGTTGACGATCGTGGCTGGGATAGTTGGGAAATTGTGCTTCGAAACGGTGTGTATCAATCACTCGCAGCATCGGCAGAGAATTATTTGTGAAATCGATAGTAGACATGAGACGATGAAAGTGGTCGATAGTGACGAATGATTTGAATTCCGGATGCGAGAATGGTGTCGGTGATAGAGCATTGCCGCACTGGACAAATGAAACACGCCTCATCATTATTCTCTGCATTCACAATACCTTTTTTCAGATGATTAATGGGTGGGGGTAACTTGACGTACGCAGATCCGACATGACTGTCATCCCTGCAGTTAAAATCGATTTGAGGGCAAGGGCCTTAACGCTTTATCACTAACTCACTCATGAAACTCATCGAAACATGCATTGATTGGTGCGACAATACGGGTACGGTAATGCTCTTGAAAAGAAAAAGACGACGACTCGTGCTGGGGAGGTGAGAATTTTTTTTGGAACTTTGCGATTGGGGTGCGGAAGGTTTTACAAATTATAAATTCGCATTCTAAACACGCGATAATTTTGTAGTATGGATGCGGTAAACCGTGCAACGTTGAAAGGAAAGGCGCTAGATAATTCTCTAAAATTGTGGACGGTTGTTGAACGTCGAGCGTCTTAACGATACTGCCACGCAAATTATTCCCGTTCAGAGAGACACAGATCTCCGACCACTGAAGCGGCGGTGCATGTTTGTCGAGATCGCGTGTGTGACGAATCACACAGGGTGACATCAATCTGCTACCATGTTGTTGTTCACGATCACTCACATCCACCTGTTCCGGATTAAAGGAATAAGAGGTTAGTGGTTCTCCAGGTAAATGTACATAGTTGTTGAAGAATGAGAGTGCCTCCTCGCGTTCAATCGGTGGCGGGGGGGAGGGGGGGGAGAAAAAAAAAGATAAACAGAAATGTAAACTGTATAACAGCTACACGACTAACATCGAATAACACCTGTGCACGTGCGAAAAAGGATCTTATCCCGCCTGAACAACCGTTCGAGGTAAAAATAAAATAAAAGAAATGATAAAATTTATCATAACAAAGAAGACGTGTAACATTATAGTTTATACAATTTTCTTAGCGCTTAAGACCATGTAGCACTTCATCATCTGAAAGAGAAATAAAAAAGCTTGCAAGAGAACAAACATTAAAAATATTAAACTATTATTGTTTTAAGACCTATTTGGCACACGCACAACCATCCTCAGCCGGTTGCAGTTGTTGCTGATGTTGTTGTTCTTGCCTACCCTGTCGCCATGCAGCGCGATTAAGAACTAAAAACAAAACATTATGAAAAGAACGGATGTTCATCATGAAATGAGAACAGATGTAATGTCAGGATTACTCACATAAGTATCATCGTCCCACCCCTCACCCAACATCTCCTGCATCCACGTATTAAATTCCTGAAAGTAAAAAACAAAGAAGAATGTTAACACAACACGATAGAGAGAGAACAAGGTTGAGAGAGAAAATTAGAAATACGCACCATGCTTGTCCTCCGCGTCAACAAATGGACGATTCGCCACATCATCTTAACGATGTCGTTCCTCACCCATCTCCACATTAAAAGCATGAATGTCTAGAAACAAAAGAAGATTGTTAACGCAGCACGAGAGAGAATAGGGTTGAGAGAAAAAAAATTAGAACTACGCACCACGCTCCTCCGTGTTAACAATTTGGCAATCCTCCACCACCTCCCTCAGCACGAGAGAGAACAGAGGTGAGAGAAAAAATTAGAACGACGTACCACGCTCCACGTCGACAATTTGACGATTCACATCTTGATGTGTATCCAACTCAATGTTATCTTCTGAAAACATTGTGCGCGATATCGTCAAAGGTATAGCTGCCAACAGGGAGGGTAATGAGGTACGTTAGCTTCGCTGCGTCATCCTCGTAGCTGATACGATTGCAATCGTCATGCACATTTAAAATAGTGTTCTTCGTTTCCAGGTGTAAGAGCGCGAGTTCATACGAGCCGTCTAACACGATGGGCAACTTGAAACGCAGTCACAACGGGAGCAGTACAGTAGATGGTGCGTTTTCGACTTACCACATCGATCTACGACACAATCCCGTTTTCCAATCGTAATACAGAAATTGGTGACATTGTCACCCGTAATTCTCGGTATTAATATCTTGCACTCGCATTGTGTTGTAGGTGACGATGTTATGATGACGTTGAATGCCGAAATAGTCGAGAAATTCGAGTGGAGGTAGACGGAAGAAGTCAAAATAGCACACGTGGGTAGTGTGTAGGGTACAAAATGGGCGCCAGGTCGAGAACTATCATACAGATTGATCACACCCGATTCGAGTCTTTGCTTCTTACGACGCAATGTATTGCGCATAAATACACCTCTGAAATAGGGCATCCGCGTGACGCAACATTTCTTGATTTGTCATGTTGCATCGTGGAATCCCTTTCAAAACAAGTTTTTTGCAGTTTGTTTTCTCCTCATTCTCCCCCACATACTCCCTTACCCTTTCAACGTTTTTTTACACGTCGAGTTACACCAACTCTTCCCGTCTATCGCTTTGTTATGACGCATAATCTCTTCGAGTATGCGTTTTGCTTTTTTCGCATTCGTCACAGCGTTCGCGATGGCGGAAGCACCGACGGCGAGAGAACCCATGGCACCTAAGGCTCCAATCAGGGGCAGGAGGGGAAGGAATCCTCCCAAATGCTTGCTCTTCGGAAGCACTCATCTTCTTTCTACGTCTCTGCACCATCCTGTGACGTACTCCCCCGCAGGTGTTGTACGACTAAACACAACGTTCTTTCACCCTCCTTTTGAACCTTGTTGCTCGTGTAAAATTTAGATGTGTCACAGACCAATGTGCATAGGGAATGATGTATTCACATTCTACGAAAAGCGTGTAGCTTTTTCTCGCATTTTCCTTCGCGTCGGATGTTCTAGGTTGGTACTTAAACCCATGATAACGATTTGCCTCAACCGGAAAAAGTTTCGTCTAATCGAGTTTTACCCAGTTTTATTTAACACCAGCAGACTCGCATTTCATCGCCACCCTCTCTGAGGGAGAGTAGCGTGGCACAAGCAGCGCTCTGGTATAGGGAGCACGATATTCAAGTGACAAAAATCATCGGGATATTCGATTTGGGGAACTACGGAGTGTGATAATTAGGACGACATGTGGGATGTCTCTTATTTTTCCACCCACATAGTGTTTGAACGCTTCTTCCTCCTCCTCACGTGTCGCATCACCAACACATGCATCCCCATACCCTTCCGTTGCACCATTGTTTTCCTCTTCGGGTTTCCCAACTCCGGAGACACGTTTGCCTTCAAAATAATAATTAACTCCCCTACGTTTCACACAGTATCTCACGTTCCGAGCAAAGACATCCATGGAGCTCGCGCCGAGGATGATGCAAATGTGTTGTGTGAGGTGTGTTTGCACTATTTATTAAGTTTCATTTGCATGTTCAGCGCAGTTGTTTTCGATGGATGTGGTCTTCACCCCTCCCCGTACACATTACCCAACTCTTGGACTCATCTTCTCTGCATGCGCTTAGAAACGGTCCTCGTTTGCCGGAAAGCGTGCGTGCGTTGAGTGTGGGTCCATCGGGTTGTGGGAAAACAAATGTCATTTCACCCTTGATAAAACCGGACGGTCTTAAGTTTCAACATATTTATCTCTACACCACCACACGCGATCAGTCTTTGTACCATTTTCTAAAACGTGCCACAGATGGGCTCTGAGGATTTGATGTGTTTTCTCACCACGAGAAGGCGATACCTCCATCAGAGGCTATTCCCAATAGTGTCTTAGTGTTTGATATTGCAACGGAGAAACAAGATTGTATTAAAACATATTTTGCGGCAGGTTGTCACAGACATAGCGATATGTTGTACCTCGCGACCATTTACAGGGGACATGTGGGGAGTGATTTCTCCTGTTTTCACGATTTCAAACGCATGTGTTCTCGTGTTTGGCAGCAGCACCCCTTCACCTTTCTCGTGATCGACAAGACGCAAAGCATTCAGCAGAGGCGGTATCGTGAGGGTTTTGATCCATTTCTGGTGCGTCGTATATGACGGTGTAGGAAGAAAAGGGGGGCAGTTATGTGATTTCATGAGAAGGATGAAAAACGAGATCGACTCCATTGGAATCCGTTCCGACGGCGCGCTGTACACAAGTGCGGATGCGGTGTGATTGGTGGTAGGGTCAATCGCGCTATTAATGCACTGCCTCTTTAACTTCATGTTCTCGGTTACCAATTCTGTGGTCCCGGTACAAAACTGATAAATCGTTTAGCACGTGGGGATCGTGGCATCAACGCTCTCGATCAAGCGTGTAGGGAACATATTGCCCACCATCAAGGGAGGTGAGGTGCGCAAGAAAGCGGACGAAACACTCGCAAAACATGCGCGGGAGCGCCTGACCTCCAGCGATGGTGTTGGTGAACGTGCTGCGACACTGGCCACCGATGCTATCATGAAAGTGAAAACAAAGTTTGGGGTAAAACGAAGATGAAGCCTGCTTTCAGACGGCGAAAACCAAGCGAAGCTACACCCACGAGTGAAGCACATCTCAAGGCTATCCGAGACAATTAGCTGATTCGTCAAAAAAAAAAGAAAATGACAGGTTGCACAACAAAAAACACGTGCACGGAATACCTCCCCCACCGTCTCCACATCTCCGGCTCTACCGCTAGAAGAAGAAATTGCTCGTGTTCGTAAAAACATTGCGCAAACAAAATGCAGACACGGATAACAAGTACGGACCGCATCTAGTCCATGAGATTTATATGGGGAATGCACGCATGAACCTCGCGAAAGATGGTACATTCTAAGTGAGAAATATTGGCCAACACCCGGCCTCAAACTAATATTTTCCAGACATCCCGATATGCGAAAAGTGAACCCAACGGATAAATCAGAGTACAAACATCTCTTAGAGGTGACGAGTGCTCATCGAAAACATTACTATGATCATGCCCCTTTTGATGCTAGTGCAACCGACAAGTATAAAATCGTTAAGGAATTGATAGGGACATGTCACTCGCTCCGCATGGAAGGATCAGGTCTTCGTTTTGTGACATCTTCGACTTAAACCTATTGGCGTGATCCGAATACGCTTGTATACGTCTCCCATATACGTCTTTTACGCGCCTTGCAATCGACGGGGCACGGCGGTCACAACGGAGAAATGATGGAAATTGAAAACGAGCTTTGTGACTCTGGACTCATACAATGAGAATGAAGAAAACAACAGGTTGTTCTAGAACAAAAAGCGATGATGTGCGGACCGGAAATTCTCGATAACTCCACGCACCGGCTCGCAAACGCTATCCCAGGGATTGGACGATCTCTGGCTGTCGGATTTGGTGGAGTTGCATGCTTACGTCAAGAACAATAGAGATATACGTTACATTTTGACGGTCATCGACGTCTACTCAAAATCCGCATGGACTGAACTTGTGAAGAGTAAAACGGGCGCTGCTATCAAGGCGTACCAAACGCAAATCCGCACTTTTACACACGGATCACGGTACAGAGTTCTACAATACCGTCTTTGCCACGTGGTTAAAAGGTATAGGTGTTCTTCATTACTCCACATTCTCCACTATGAAGGCATGTGTTGTGGAACGTTTCAATCGCACGTGGAAAGCGCGCACGTAGCTTCGTTTCTCTGCAGAAGGNTTGACCATGCTCCCATCTTCTCCGTGAGTACAATGCTACGAAGCATCCACCGAAAGTTGTCAAAGATGATTGACTCATGAAAACGATCTATGCACGTGTCAAGACGCTCGATAGTAGGACAAAGAAACAGTTTCGTGTCGGTGATCTCGTACGCATTAGCAAATACAAACATGACTTTCAGAAAAACTATGAACCCTCATGGATGACGGAACTTTTCAAGGTTGTTCAAGTCCATCTCTCGAATCCTGTGACGTACTCCCTCGAAGATGAGCACGGCGAAGCCATCGCTGGACGCTTCTACCCAGAGGAATCGCAGTCCACATGTTATCCAAAGGACTTTCTGGGGGAGAATGTTCTTCGAAAAAAAAGGGATCCCTTCGCTATGTCAAATGGTTGGGATTCGATACCAAACAAAATGCGTGGATCCATGAAAATTGTTTTTAGTGAAATAACTATTGTACATTTTTTTAGAAAATAAAATTTAATAATACATTTTATTTGATTAACTCCTACTCGTCGCTTGTTGTGTGTGTAAAAGCAGCGTCTGAGTTGTGGAACAAAGAGTTTTCTCTTTCTTTTCTTCGAAAAATAATCCTACTTGGTGTATGGGGGTGGGATAAGGAAAAGGAACAAATACTATAAAAAACGTTTGTTCTTTGTTTCACATTGCTTTTTATTTCTCTATCATGATTCTACACTTTTGGCGTATCGTGGATCGTCTTTTTCCAGGAGCATCCGTGGGGTGCACTCTTCTTTATCCTGCATACAATAAAAATGTCTCTATTGACTGCAAATAAAAATAGAGAAATAGTTTCTGAATCAAACAGATGTCTTACGCGAGCGAAGCGTTCAGGAGACTAGGAACGGATTTCCTTTTCCTTCTTCACCATCCATTCATACATTGTCACGATGTGACATTCAATTAACTTTAATTGTGGAATATCTCTCCCCAACACTGAATTAAATAATCAGCATTTCTTGATCTTATATATGAAGTCTTGCACACACTTTCTTAATTTTGGACACCTATATACCTCTATATTGACAAAGTCCACATCCGCACCCACATAGGGTCTTAACCAACCCATTTTTTGTGACCTTTCACATAGACCGTCTTCTTCCCTTCCAATCTAGTTTTTATGACTTCCGGTAAAGCTGTATACGGCCAACTGCGTATTCGCTCATTTTGTTCAGAATTCCACTGTAAAGTGTGAAGGTGGTTTGTCAACCCAATGAGCAATTTTTAGGTCCTTTTTGCACAAATCCCCTTCTTTGCAAGAGGGGTAGAACAAGAACGAAAAAAAACGGTCCAGTCTTGTAAAGACTACATTTTTGTAGATAAATTCACCATTTTGTATGAATCCATGGATGTCCACTATTGTCCACCTATAAAAAACTCATACATGAGAAAGAAAAAACAAGCGTACGAGTTTAAAGAAAACGAAAAAAAAAGTATTTACATATCTGTGTTGCGAAGTGATGGAATAGGAATACTCATCTTGTCTCGTTTTTTATTTCTCTATCAGGATTCTACACTTTTCGCAAATCCAGGAACATTTCTGCGGTGTGGAAACGGACTCTCTCATCTTTTTCCGGGATGCACTCTTCTTCCTCCTTATTCGTGGAACATTCTGCAAACATAAAATAAAGTAAATGAAAATAAAATAGAGAAATCGTTTCTGAAAACAACAACAACAGATGTCTTACGCGACGCAGGAGACGGGGGGATGTTTTCCTTCTCCGACTCCGTCATCCATAGATAATTGCCTTGACGTGACATACTTAAAATCCATTTTCTTCACCCCCCTCCCCGTCATTATCTTGTCTAATACACTCATTATTCTCGTTGAATTGTTCCAAACACACTCTTTAATCTTGGACACCCATATACTTCTATATTAACAGTGTCTACATCCGCACTCACATAGGATCTTAACCACCCCATTTTTCGGTGACCTTTCACGAAGAGTATCTTCATCTCCCCCAATCTGTTTGTCACAATTTTCGATAAATCTGTCTACGGCAAAGCATCTACCGTATATTTCGAGGCATGATAAATTGAAAGACGTTTCTATGTTGCTCTTTTTTTTTATTTTTATTATTGGTGTTAAAAAGCTTCATCACACAAACACGCTGCCTTCCACTCCATGGTCCATCGTCTGTTCACCATTCCACTCTCACCAGAAAAAATCAAAAAAGAAATAGACACTATAAAACTTATAGCAGAAAACAATGGCTACAATACCTTTCTCATTGATAATATAATCACTAAGAAAGTTAGATTATATCACACGAAGAACCTCACATCACTTACTCCAAACAATAATATTCAAACCAGACACGCAATCCCTTTCATAGGCCCACTCTCACTTAAAATCGCGAATTCACTAAAACATTTAAACATTTACACTACCTTCTTCTCTCCACAAACACTTAACACAACCTTATCATTCACTAAGGACCCCACTCCCCATCTCCTCCGAAGTGGAGTCTACGCTCTCACATGTAGTGATTGTCCCTCCGTGTATGTCGGACAGTCTGGACGAACATTCAAACAAAGGATACAGGAACACGTAAATGCATGGAAAAATAACACAACAGTCTCACACTTCGCCAACCACCTAGTAGAAAACACACACACATTTAACATTGAAAAGGATTTTTATATTTTAGAAGTAGAAAATAGATTTTGGCCCCGGATCAAATTAGAAATTTTACACATCCATAGTATTCTAAAAAACAACAACATTTCCCTATTAAATGAACAAATCCCTGAATTTCATTCCCCTCTCATGAAACTAGCCTTCAAATTCCTTCCCCCTCACCCCCAATTCTTCAGGACACTGCACCCCATTCCCAACAGTTAAAACCCTTGGAAATTCTTTCCGTCTTCTGCCGCCAGTTCCTGGAAAACTCCGACAGCCCCTTTTTCCCCCCGCCCACCCCGCAACACCCCATCACTTACAATATAATGTCCTCCGTCCGGCGTGCTCTGCGCATTCGCCAAAAATATTCCTCAACACTCAGGTACGTAATTTTGTCGGCTTGCTCACTCTGTAATTGTTTTCTTTCTTTTCTTTTATTCATTTTTCATTGTTCTTTCCTTTCTTTATTTCAACAACAACCAAAATACATTTCTTTCGATACTGTTTCACCCAAATATTATGTAATTTCATATTATGTATCTATTTTTATATTTTTTATATTTTATATTTTTTATTTTATTATTATTATTTTTTATTTATTTATTTATTTTTTTATTATTTTATTATTGTCATCTTATGTACATTTATATTTTCCAGTGTATGTTACTGACGATGGTTGCTATGCAGCCGAAAAAGCTTTTTAACACCAATAA
>NNCF01129598.1:620195-689049 GCA_002313205.1 Laupala kohalensis
GTATATTTCGAGTCAAAACTCTTTTTCCACTCTACAAAGTAGTGATGCCTAGCCAAAAAAAATCCTCGTCGCCATCTGAGTACACCAGAGAAGCAAACGCTTCCCTTTCGCGGTCAATATCAACATCTGAAACAAAGGTCCATGATTGTGTTTAAATATGAAGCGGAGTGATATACATAAAAATAGTATGAAAAGGAAAAACAAACCATTAATTTTAGAAATTTGGAGGGGAATGATCCAATCTTCCTCCAACTCCTCTCGGTCTAGAAAATATTAGGAAAAAATAAAAATAAAAATGTTTTGAAAAATGTAATATACATAAAAAAGATAAACAAATAAATGAATACATACTGAATACATGCATGTATAGCACATGCCCCACCGCCCTTCTTTCGTAATCTCAAAAAACAATCATTCATTTCATTAACAAGATCAGTCTAGAAATTTAAAAAATTAAATTAAGGTAAATACTGCGTACCACGAATAAACTCCGCGGTGATGGGCGCGGCTGGCGGCGGTAGCCGGATATATACCGGTTGAGAAGTTGGAGGTTTTGGGTTCCTTTACATTTCTTCTTGTATAAATTCTGGAGAAAGATCACATCAATTAAAAACTTATGACTATGAAAAAAAATTGACAGATGTGAAAAAGAACGAAAAGCGTACCTTCTATAATATCCCAGTCAAGGGCATTCCCGTCGTCCTCCCCTATAATAAATATATTATTAAATTCTTTGTATCATAACAATGTTATCAGTAAGGATACAGTTTATATTTATAAACATAGGTGCTGTTAACATAGACATGGGATGGTGGGATGGCAAAGAGGCGCGGTGGACGCTTCGGTGCTTGGGGCGAGGGGGTGGTATCAAAATACAGAGAGGATGAGGGGGTAAAGATGTAGCGCGGAGGTATCAAAATACATCGAGGGTGAAAGGGTAAAGAGAACGAGGGAGCTAGGTTGATCAAGCGGGGTTAGAGAACAGAGAAAGACGTTTGGCACGCTGCCATCATGCAGGAATATCAACCCCCTCCCACTCACGCTGTACAATGGTAGCACACTGATCCCTTCCTAATCTCAATTACATGTTTCACAACCTAGCGTACACATATGTTTGATTGATTTTTTTCCTTTTTTCTTTCTAATATTGTTCTCTGAGAAAGAATGTTCCTATTTTGGTGGTGAGAACGAAAACGAGAAGGAGAGAGAGGAAAACAAAAAACATTTTTCAGAAATAACATTACATATAATATACAGAATTGTTTTACAGTAGTTACATGAAACCATTGTTCTAAAAGTATAATTTATTTATCCATGCTGAAACGAAAAAACTCAATATACAATCTCTATAGATTTTTCTTTCATGTTTATATTAAAAAAAAGAGAAATATGACATACCGACTCTCAGGAAAGATGTACATCATCCTCTTGCAGACATCACTATTGCCATCCCACTGAATATACATTGCCGCACCAACAAACACCATATCTCGGAGTTTGGTGAATGCTGTGCCGCAGAGAGGACAGATGCAGACACTGCACACCCATCTCTTCAAACACCCTCGCAAAAGGAGTGTTTGCAGAAAATTGTATCACCACCACTGAGTACTTACACTACTCCTTTCTCTTTATGTTCTTTGAGTTTCTGAAAATGAATAAACAATAAATAATTGCTCTTTTTCTTTTCAAACAGAACGAGAACATGACACACATTTTAACATTCCCGATAGATATCGTCATTTATCCGGTGAGATTATACATATTATATATATTTGTGTGCGTGTGTAGCAGCCCGATAGTAAAATCAGCCTCTTTACAAAGAACCGGCCCGATAATCAAAGAAACAGTTATTCTAAGTGGCTAAAGATTTTCAGCCTCTTTAAAATGCTCCTGACCTTCGCCGACCGTTAATAAAGTGGACTTCTTATTTATTATGAGGTTGAACATTTTTAGCCAGGTAATAAAGAAGCTGACTGGGCCGCCAGATAATAGAATAGAGTATTTTCGGCTTCTAAATAAGATTTCATCTACTGGAATATATTGAACAAGGGTAACAATTTTACAATATTGGCTTTAGTATTTAAGAAAATAACTCATTATGAATGTAACCAATTTCATTAATGACATTAATGAAATTTTTAAACTGAAATATAATAAATATTTGTAAAATTGCCAAGCAAGTAAACTTCTTTTAAGAAATCATAATTATCGTGCATTATCCTGTTTGTCCGACTATAAGCGGATTTTTCCGCAAATTCATTATAAAAATGCACAATGCCTTATATTAGAAGCTTTGATAGTTTGGGTCAGATTTTACGTTGTGTTAAAGATTATATTGAACGTAGGAATTACTAGTCACTGTTGTTTTGATTTTAAATTTAGTTGCATTGCGTCATTATCACGTTAGCGTAATAATTTTGTCACGATATCATTGTAACAAATAATCGCATCATCCATTATCTTAGCTATTACAGTGCTTGCAATGGTTGCAATTCACAGCCATGACTTTGACACCCGTAGATGTGCAATTTCGCGGCTCACAAAGAGATGACGCTGACAATTCCATAATTTAGGAAACCAATAATTAGCAGAAGTTTACAATAGTTGTCTTTCTTCGTGTATCTTAAGATAATTACAAATTTTAATATTGATATAAATTAAGTGAAAAATTCGAACATCGGGAGAAACATGTTGAAAAAAGGGATAGTCTCCATAGTCATGTTGGATAATAGTCTGATCTATACATATTTTTCACGGACGTGATGAGCAAACGAGGTGAAACAAAATATCTACATAGCAATACTCAATATCACGTCCCCTTCAGTAACGACGTAAGCAACGGTGCGTTATATAACACAATATTTAAGTGGGCAATGCGAAACTATTGGCAATAACACGAGTCAATGACACGCGTTACGAACTGCCTTTCACTCAATGTGGCAGTATTTTGACGAAGTATATCAATTCACGTAACAGACAGTACAAAAAAGTGATACTAACAATTTCTTGCGTAGGGAGCTCACGAACTATGAAACACAATTTATAGATAAATTGCCCATATCGCACTTAACTGAGAAAAAGGTCAAAGCGTTGTCTCGAAAATAATTGGGAAATACTATTCTAAAATATAGAAAACTATAGATTACCCCTCAATACTCGAATATGTTTGCCTGTCTCTATATCATACACAATGTACGCATAATACATCTTTGTACATTACGCATACATATTGATCAGATAACGTTTTTTGCAACTATTTGATTACTTGTCGAGCTGTTCTCAAAAGAACGGCGCTTATTGCCCCGAGGAAGGTAAACTTGGCCCTGCGTGCATATTGGAATAGCCTCGTACGCGTTGCGAGCATTACAGAAGGGTGTTCAGAACGGAATGAGCCGGGGGAAGGGGAGAGAAGGGGGGCAAATGAGAAGCCTGCGGAGAGAAAGGGAGACCGGTGCGCCATCCGATTTCCCCGGCGCTTGCGTAGAGCAATTACCAACGAGCAGATCGCCGATCCAGACAGGAGAACGAATGCTTGTGTACGGAGTTCGAAACCAGTTGCCCGAAGCGACGCCACAATTCCGCGTTCATCTTTCTACTCGGAGTGAGTAGACAAGGCAACTTTTATTCTAATAATCATTAATGAAATGCTTAAAAAATAATTACTCATGAAAAGGTAGAACTACTCGATTAATTCTAAATTAAATGTTCGACCATGTGAGTCTATGCTTTATAATTTAAATACACTATTATTAATACATGGTTATAGCGTTTGTTACTACAATTTCATTTTAATTGTAAATGAATTAAGTTACATGGTCATAATGGATTCATCTTCAAAACTGACAGGCTTAAATGAAATATGTAAAATTCTTAACAGGCGAGTTAAGTATATCAAGAAATATCACATTACTGAAAAAATACAAAAGATTGACAGAGAAATATTCATTAATCATATTAACATTTTTATATTCGTCCCTCCTGTCTTGAGACGAGACATATACTCATGGATTTAAAAAAAAGCCAAGAAAAAGCTAAGTAAATCTACTTATCTCAGGAAGGTTGGACTCACGTTCCTTCTTGTGTGTGTATTGCAATTATTAATTTTCTAGAAATGAACCACTCAATTGAAAGGACAATGATAGGGATCATTCAGATCGCCAACATAATGAGAAAAATACAGAAAGCACGACGAAATAAACGATCAAAAACAATGTTAAAGTTAGTGCATTTTTCTTAAGAAAAGAAAAAGAAGAAAACTCATTATAATTACTATTCGTTAGTTATGTTAACGGAAATGAGGCAAATTCAGGCATTGTGAACAATTCCTAGGCAACGTGAACAATACCTAAAGAACCTAGACATTGTTGACTTTGCCTAACGAAAGACAGGCAAAACTATTAACACAAAATATTCGAGTTTAAAATGGAATTTAAATATAGAAAAAGTATTATTATTTCTTTAATTTCTAAGTATTTTCCTGAGCAATTTCACAGAAATGTCACTTAGTGGAAATAATATCGAATATCACAAAATATAAACAACAATGATGTGAAAAGTTTGATATTAATTGCTGTACTGCCTAATGGAAGATGATGACTACACAGTTTTTACAAGCTTTAATTTAACTTGCAATATTCTAATATATGTTGTTCTTCCGTTTCAAAATTTGCAGTTGATCTTTCGGCCACGTCGAAGTTTCCGGTGCCTTTGAGCTGATGGAGGTGGGAGGTATATAAATGGTTGTCATATTTTTAAGTCTATACTGAATTACTGAATATTAGGATGAGATGCGTTATATAGTGAAGTATAAAGGGTTGCAACGCACGGGAACATAATATACTCGTTGACTCCCATTAACAGACAATCGCGAATATAATGCATCAAACTAGAACGAATTTGTACCTCCGTAAATATTGGTTATTACCATTTCATCTTTAAACACATTTTATATGAGTAATTTAAATAAAATCCTCATGATTTAAGATTTTATGACTTTCCCCCCCTCGAAATTCACCACTTTGCCTCCGCATGTGTTTAAGGTAGTGTTACTGCCAAACGCATAAGAAATTTTGGTATCTACAACATTGATAGCCACTATTTCTCTAAATTGCTTTAAAAAATGAGTTACACTAAGAAACTCATTTAACAGACGATTTTTTTCTTCAGATTTCTCAAAAATGTGTCGGAAACAAACAAATAAACAAGGGTGAAAACGTAGAAAACCTTGCAGTTTTCATTCAATGGTCGAAACAAAACTTGACAAAAAAATCAGTATTACCCAAATTATTCAAGGATAACTTCCAGTCTTCTGATCTAATCTAATACAACTGTGAGATTATAATGGAAAATAACTGTAGGAAACAAACCAAAGAATACATCAAATGTCTTTAAAACCACAAAGAACGTTGTTGAATATATAAAATAATATTATTTCAACGTATCTAATCATTGGAATTAAATTTTTCATCAATAACAGAAGTTTTTCAATCCATTTAGGTTTAATTAATTCTGTCATTCTGGCGCCTTGAAACTTTTCATTCCATAGCCTAATCGCTTAACAAGCCCAAACAAATCAAAACAATTATTCCGGATAATGTAAGCGAAGCGTTCCCCGAAAGACTACTCCATCGCGCAATACACAACTGCATGAAGGGTTAGTACTTAGTAGGGATTAGCAAGCAGATTTCTTTTCCGGGTCGAAAAAAAATGTATCATCACAAATTAAATTTAATGAAGTAGATAATCTTATTTATTAGTTAACGATTTCGCGGAATTCTGAATGACTAACACCCAACAATATTATTTATAATTTGTACGATGTAAGCTGGTCCGGTATACAACAAGAGAAAAATAGGTGTGTCAACTATCTTTAGTATCATGTACTTTATCCGTACAATTTTATTAAATTATGGTTATTTACTTTAAATTTTTAATTTTCGTTATTCTTACGAAAATGGATTTAGATTCATTTATTATACTTACGACAACTAAAAAAAAACATCTTTCGAATCTTTCCTGGTCCAAAGACCAATATAAGTTATTTTCCGAAGAGGGAGAGGTTATAAGAACTATTTTGAATTCACCAATGTGCCGACAAATAATTGGAATAATTTTGAAGTGACTCCTGGGGTTGGAAGGGTGAACTACATGAACACACATTTTATAGGTAATCGTTGCTCTCTCCCCTGATGATTGATTCGCGAACTTCAATACCTTGGGTGACTCTTTTGTCGCGCATGAAAACTCTTAACACAAACTATTTGCTGAAACCTCTAGCACATTCTTTCTCATACACTTCTATCTATAGTTCAGCAATTCATATTAGCAATTATCTCAGTTCAGCAATTCATATTAGCAATTATCTCCAGTACGTTTTAATGAAAAAATCTTTCTCGTAATTTCATGTATAAACCTACAATTACAGCACAACATTTCTATTGTTTGTTGACCTACCTATATATTGCCGGAGATGTATCAATGCGCAGCCTCCCGTGGCAAATCACTTCCACTGACACGCGCACTCGAGAGCCCAGTACCATCGTCAGTAAGTCCACCGCCTTAGTGATCACACATTGTTTCGCGAATATCGTACATGATGATTATGTTATTCACGTTTACGTCTTAAAAATATTACAGTTCAATATACCATACGACTACGTTAATGCTACATTTATAGCGAACGTTTTACACAACACAACCCCATTCGGGGTCGTTTCAACCCCATTCGGGGTCGTTTCAACCCCATTCGGGGTCTTCGTCAAATTGCAATGTCGGCAGGTATATTCCTTTAAGGGAGTAAACATCCGCTAAGAACGGTCCTTCTGGTAATCCACCCCTGAGGGGGTGAAACGGGGCTTGAAATGTTTTATGTGTGTGTTCCATCATAACTCTGGAGTGCCTGGAGTAATTTCAGCCAAACTTGATACACAGATGATTGACTATATGACAAAAAGCACTATGGGGGTAAAACTTCACCTTCATCTGTAGGGAGGGGGTGAGAAGATGACGAGTAAATATAATGGGAAAATCCGATATTAGATTTGAAACCATATTTTCGGTGCCGTAAAGATGGATAAGCGCGTCCCTGGGGCTTTGTAAGTTGACAATTAGTTCACATTGCAGATAATATAGCCCTAGAATCCCTGCTGTAAGGGTGGTAATGAAGAACAGGTAAACATCATATAAAAAACGACCGATATTGGTGTTGAACAAATCATTTTTGGGACCGCTGAAGTGAAGTAACACCCTCATTGCCAGATCATCCCCTATAAGATATAAACACTTTATGGGGGGTTTAGAAGGGGTAAAATGTAAAAAATAATCAAAAGTGACCGATATTAGTGTTGACATCTTAGTTTTCGGGAGCGCTGAAATTAATAATGACACTCTCAAAGATGCCAAAGTCCACAATCAGCCCGTATAAACTCCAGCACCCATAGGGAAGGGGATGCCATAAAAAATCGAACATCGCATAGCAGTGACGAGTCCATAATTTTCAGCGTCGCCCAGTTGATTGTGAAATCCCGATATCATGTATGTCTGAACTCAGCCCTCATGAAACAAACACCCTACTTGCACGCCTTGGTGGGGGTGAAAATGGGTTTATGGATAAGAATAATTGAAAACTAATATTGAAATTAAAAATGCATCAAACACAGTTTTAGGGATGATGAGATGTTTAAATTATCGTTTAAGTTGACATCATACAGGAGCACAGTACACTTAAGAGCTGGGGGTGGGAAGGGCGTAACATAAAAATAACGTAAAAAGACGGATATTAGGGTCTAGCCCATGGTTATTGTGTAATCTGAGATGTATAATCGTATTTCCAATGACATTATGTACCCTTCAGACCAAATAAAATACACGACGCCTCTAGAGATGGGGGTTGGGTAGAGCGTGATACAAAAAATTCCCAAATATCCGCCAAGAAAGAATTTTAAAGACATTCACCCCTAAAGGTGTGAAATATTTTCTAAATTCTTTTGTTTTAATAACATCAGTGAAAATAAGGGATTGAGGGTGCACACCAATACTATCAAACCTCTAACATTAATGGATAACATTCTCAGTGAACACCAATGAGGATACGAGAAAAATTAAAACATTGGTGACATCACAGAATTCACGCGAGCAAAGTTGCGGGTACTCAGCTAATGTGTATATATATGCAATATATCGTACAATAATCCATCCACTCATTTCTGGCTTCACTGAAAATTTCTTCTATGGGTGAAAGAGCATAAGAAATCCTTCTAGCAAATGTACACAAATGAAACACACGTTTCAAGTATTCAAGTATTGATTCTTCATAATGTTTGAAAAAAATATACTCATAGTTACAACGCGCGTTCACGTGGCTTCCTAGGACGCTGAGACGCGTGTAAAGAAGAAAAACTCTTCTAGCTGGTTCGAGACAAAATATTTTTACATCACGCCATTGCTGTAGTACTTTTAAAATAACTTATAACAATTTCAAACTACTTTCTTGCATGCTTGTGTAGTGTGTTACGATTCTTATTAGTTTAGTTTTATATGTACTCAACCTTGGCACGGTTGTGTACATTAATTCTGAAGCCCCATCCTGGCCCAGATTTTTCTCCGGTTTTCCTTCGGGTAGAGACGGATTTTTTTATACAGTTTCTCTGGACTCTTCTCTAGGGGCGGCGTCTATTGAAACAATAAACCTTTAATTTAGTGTTATTTTAATAAACACTATTTTCCGAATAACCCATAATTCGATAATAAAACGTGCTTATGAAATAATTTTTGTGTTTAATTACAATTTTGTTGATATTCTATTAATATTATAATACGTAGCTAACTTTTTATCTTACCTAAGAGTTTACTGAATTTTTTCAATCCGCGCCTCCTTAGGGCCATTGATCAGAATTGATGGGATGGTCCCTAGCTTGCTTCCGGAGAGTAAATTAGTTTACTATCCTCCACGTGGTCACACGCAGTTTGTACTGTTTTTTTGACAATAAATTTGTTATTATTATATTTTAGTAGTGTGTAATTCTCAGTCTGTAGACTTTTAGGACATAAGTGCGCACTTTATAACAAATAAACAGTACTGATTAAACGTGACCGTGTAAATGCGTCACTATTGCTTCGTAACATCCGTAAGTAAAGAACTGAGATACACTTCTTACGAACTCTAAACAAAAGAAGAACAGAAATAAGTCCTGTATTGATGTAATTGTTTACAGTGTAACGTTTTCAGCGAAACTTATTTCTCATGTTCTGCGATATAAAGATTAAAAAGATGAAACTATTGAGATTGTTGACAAAGGTACATTATGATGCCGAGAACATGGTAACGTGAAAAAATATGAAGGCTACAAATGAAAACTTCTAAAGGAAAATATTGCAGAATAGGAAAGGAAGTTCATTTCTGTTTTCTTTTTTGGAAGTAAATAATGTATTCTGAGAATCACTTGGATGTACACAAAGAACGAAATAATAAAATTAAGTACGGCACATTTGCGCGTACGCCTACAACACACTATTCGAATTCAATAGCTGATTTCAGACACACACTCTTAAACAATTTTTAGTAGTAATAGAAAACAACTTTCTATTGGTATACTCATTTTCTAACTGAGCTAAATGCTGCGTATTTTCAAAATACGCTAACAAAATTTAAAAAATAACATTTCTCTAAATATTAAAAACTTTTCCAGAAGAAACTCCCAAGTTCTCAAGGAAGCTGTAAGGAACACTCGATGACGGAGCACGGCATCGAGCACTCGTGATCAAGGCGAAAAATGACCCAGTCGTCGCCCCTGCCGCGCTTGGGATAGGCAATTGGCGCGACACTTGTGTACTTCTTGAGAGGGTTGCGTCTTCGCAACGAGGCCATTGCGATAATGGCAGGTGATCGGTGGTGGAATGCGACAAATCAGAAGAACCCTACAAGAGCCATTTACTTCACAGGAGAGAAGGGCGGGTGAAATAGGGATTACACAATATTTTCAAGTGATCCTCCAATACACTACATTTGATATTAATATCGACCGCGTTTTATGTTGGCCAACAAAAAGATTACCTCAGCCCACCTGGAGAATGTTACGAAAAATGAAACGGAATGACTATTTTCACAACTATTTCCTGCATTGTTAAGGGTAATGAAAACTTCTAAAGACTTCTTTGATTTAAAATTAGTTGACAAGCAATTTAAAGTACTTCTTTGTTAATTTAGATTCTTCTCATTTGTATTTGCATTCAAAATTCTTGGCATACTCATTTTAATTGTTGGTGCTGGCTTCGTTTGCGTTTTAGAATGAGAGGTTCTGATTACTTGTTGGTTCAGATTGAGGAAATTGGCTCATAGCTAATAAAGAAAAGGATACGTCATGATGTTCATGCAGATAATAGATATCTATGACTATCTCGGAAATGCTATTTGTCATATAAAGTCAAAACCTGTAGAGCAGTGGGAACAGATAAATCTTGAATAGCTGTTTTTAAGTAGGTTGATAGAAGAGAAACTATTTTACGTTTCAACAAACCAGATAATTGTTGTGAAAATGGAATAAATTTAGACTTTTTCGTACTTCTATTAAAATACTGTTAACACGTTTTAGTGTTTACTTCACTAAAAATATTTTTTATTTAACGGGAAATTAGCGAGGTATATGTAAATTATGTAAATCGTTGTAATTTATTACTAAAATCTTCCAGTCAGTGATGGAAGTAAGTGGAGTGATTTCCAATATTTTGATTTATATTTATTAATATTAGCTTTTGTTGGTTTATTTTGATCTGACCAAGTAAACGAATAAAAAAAGAGGCAAAGCTACATATCACGAACTACAGCGATCCGATACCAAGTACTGATATAGAAACACGGTAGCGGAACAACCCTATTAGGTACTAACATTGTTAAAGTTCAGAATATTTTCACACCTACGTATGATTATGTTCGTTCAGATTCCACAAATTCTTCTAAATTAGTCGCAGCATTACAGTCAGTCTCACATGTCTCAAAAGAAAACCAGGATAAGTGTATTTTTAAATAAATCTGCCCAACGAAAATATCTTAGGTAGCCACACTCAGTGGGAGTTAAGACAGTCATGACTTTCATTCCATACCTCACCAGCATTTTAAAATTACTGCTAACCCTAAAGGGCTCGGAGTTTGGTAATTTATGAGTTATATATTATTGTGTCTATTAAATTCTATATTTTTCAACAATAAGAAACGTTAAGCATATATATAAAGAAACATAATTAAACGGTAAGAGCTGCCGGCATTGAACCGATCATCCCGGCATTAAAAATGAACAAATTTAATTAATTGTATTTATACATATATCATGAAAAATATTATTCACTATCTTAAGAAAATTTCCAAAAACATACATCTTAGTTTAAATGACTATCTTTGTCACTTATGAAATTCTTTCGATAAGATTCTAATAAACATTTCAAGGTTTAGCAGTATTTTAGCTCATAATTTCAAAAATCGATGACTGTATGCTTTAAGAATAGAATTTGGAACCAAATAGCATTTTTTACACTTTGACATTTAAAGGTCCTTTGGTGAACAAAATAAAGGAATTCTATGGCACTATGCAATGAACCCTAAACATTCAAAATCGAATAAATGAATAAACTGTCTTAGTTTTTAATGCATATTAACTAAAATATACGTTTTTGGTAAAATCTGAGGTATTTTTTGCCGATTATACAACGGAACTCGTTCCGTTAAAAAATCTACTCACCCACCATCCATGATGTTTTCGGGGCGGATATCTTGATTAGTTGAATTGTTGGTTCTAACAGACCACACTGAAACAAAATAAAACCTATTAAAACATATGCATTACAATGATTAATTATTTCTATCATGATTAATTTTATTAATCTAGACGTAAATATAATCCCTCCATTTCATTATTGAGACGATTTATTTCAGCTTAATTTCGTTTAGTAGCTTTCGTATTATTGACAGTTTTCTCAATGACAGATGCACCACCAGCAAGTGATCCCATCTTTCTAAGACTTGCGTTCACAAAATTTTTAAAAAAATGTGAACAAAATTCTTAATTCTCATTTTACGTGTACAAACTTTCTAAGTTTGAAAATGAATTGAAAGACCTTTATTTTCCGCGACTGCGGAATGGAGATATGTCTTGTTTTTGCTTTACTGCAACTGATAGTCACAATCGTTACAAAGAGGTCAAGGTAAGTCGACAGAACTATAAACTTGCCGAGGCAACTGTACAGTATGCATGGGATGGAGAACATTTTTTATGATTCAGGAAAGACAAAAAACCTTCATTACTAAATATTAAATCCCCATACATAAAACTTAAAAAACGCATTCTTGAAAAGAACTGATATTCAACAAAATATGATTCCGTCATCACCCTCTTTCCAGTCCGATCTTCGCAGTTTTTATAAGAAAAAGGCAATTATGTTTACTTACAAAAATGTGACACTTTTCGGTATCTCTCACCTTTGTGAGTTTAAATGCAAATAAAAGAAATACTAACAATTTTATTCGTACTATTTCGTTACACATAATTAAATTGAGAAGTTTGCATGGTTCTAATCATGTCATTTGCTACATCGTCGCAGTGCTGGTGCATCCATGCGTTAGAGCGAGTGCTAACGAATATGTTATTGATGGTGTACGTCATTTGCCTATTAGTGTTGGCATGAAACAAAAACTGCAGAAGGTAATAATATTCTTTAAGCCCCCAAAATGTTTGGATAAAGCACAACACAATGTAGGAGGTATTGGGGAACAACACAAAACAAGGTAAAAAATCGAAAAATGAGTCAACGTATTAAAAGTATTCTGTATTGCCGATCATTAAAAACAAAAACTACAAAGTTCGGACCACACTTTACGGAGGTAATAGCTTTGCTTACCAGCAATCTTGAACGGTAGCTGAAGGTGAGGCTGGCAACCTGCGTTTTGCATACTTTTTAGAGCCAAAATAAAGGAAAAACAAGAACCTTATGTCCGAAATTCATTATCAAGAAACTGCACGGCCTAGAACATGCACCGAGCTTGATATTATATTTCGTATCTTGAAAACTGAGTGAGATACCAACATAAAACTTATTTTGTCTCAAAACTAATCAAACCTACGTCGTGAGGGGTCTTTAAAAGACCAAATATTTAAAAATAGTCATTAATTAAAGAATCGAATTTTCTATGGAAAAAATTCCTTCCTGAAAACTAATATCTGAAAGAGTAGAAAAAATTCCAAAGAAATCACTGCTGAAAAAAATACATTTATTTTAATGCCTACAGGACGTCAGTCCTTTTTCCGACACGACACTTCAACTCTTTCGAAAGCACCTCCCTTTCTATTCAACAAGAATTTTCAGTCTATGGATAGTAAAAGATATTGCTGAAACAAAAATACGAAAACAATCATTCAATACGAAAAGGTAAAAAAAATGTCACTCGTCCATTTTTAAAAGAATTCATATAATTTTCCCTGCCATTCGGGAGTTCAAGAGTAATTTTTAAAAAAATTGACAAGTAATTCACGCCTGGCGACCATTTTTGTTTTCAGGGGCGCGTATTTTCGCGTTTGTTAGCAATTACAAAACCGCTCATATCTCAACTATTTATCGTATAAAGCTCAATTAAAAGCAATTGCAAAGATCACGTTTCATCGTAAAAAGTAAGAAATTGACGATGTATACTTTTAATTTCTATGAGAAAAGTTAATCTGAACTAACTTGAATATCAAAATCTAGATTTCACTTTTTACGAATGTTTTCCTGAAGAAAGAAAGAAAGAAAGAAAAAGAAAGAAAGAAAGAAAAAGAAAGAAAGAAAGAAAAAGAAAGAAAGAAAGAAAGAAAAAGAAAGAAAGAAAAAGAAAGAAAAAGAAAGAAAAAGAAAGAAAGAAAGAAAGAAAAAAAGAAAGAAAAAGAAAGGAAAAAAAAGAAGGAAAGAAAGAAAGAAGGAAAAAAAGAAAGAAAAAGAAAGGAAAAAAAGAAAGAAAAAAGGAAGGAAAGAAGGAAGGAAGGAAGGAAAGAAAGAAGGAAAGAAAAAAAACGGTATATACTGCTTTATATTGTATGAGGTTTATGAAAACTACAACACATTGTTGTATATTACGCTAGTGAAATTTCAGCACCTCAAATATGAAGAAAACTGAAACACAACTAAAAGGAAAAACGATTTTTCATACATAACGGCTATATGGATAAACGTGAAAAAATTCAATCCCAAAATCACGTCAAATAATTGAAAACGCTGGTGGTATTAAGATGTTCCTAACAATAGTATCTTGCCTTCAAATGCTTAAAATGGAATAAATTTCTCTGTATTAACATGTAAATAAACGTAAAAATTACAAAAAACTACAACATAAAAAATAAAAAACCTGCGTAAGCGTTTAACTGAAAAACATTGGAGATTTATTCTAGCTGATTTTAAACTCGCGTACATTTTTGAAATACACCTCAATCATTCAGTTACTCAAAGGCTTTGATGAAGTGTAATGGGAATAGGTAATTTTGCAAAAATTAATTCAGTAGTCAGTAATAGAACCAATGTATAGCACAATAATATAATGTATTATTTTAACCGAATAAAACTTTGAAAATATTTATCAAGAATTTGTCGGGAGTACATATTTTCTGAGTAATGTAGTCTTATATCACTAACCAGATATCGTACAAGTGTGATTCAACTTTTGTTTTATGTCTATAATAGACGAGAGAAATTAACCGTCACTTAGTTTCTTGAGATTAATGTTTACTTTTTACTTTCTCATATATGTGGTACAGAGAAAGTATTGTAATCGTGAAAAAATTCGAAAGCGAGATTTCGACGAAAAAATTTGTTTTGGCAATCCCTGATTCAGAAAAACTTGTTTTTGGCATAACGTCCGTCCATCTGTGCGCAGCGATTCTAAGTAAATGGATGAATTAATTTAATTAGCATTTCGTATTTATGGTGGAATTTACTTGTTGTATATGCATGTCCTCTACATTTCTTTTACTTTAAAACAAAGGGTACTTCACATAAAGGTCAAAGTACTCTTTTTAATGTTTCTCAAAATCGGGGTAAACGATTTTCCTTAAATTTTCTGTGCGTAAGGTACAATTAGTATGCCTTAGAAGTATTTGGATTGAAAGTTTGGAGTATACGCAGTAGAATAATTTCTGCTGCTACACTTAGTTTACTGCTTCAAGAAGCTTTAGCAGTGTAAATGTACCAAGCAGACGTAGAAAACACTTTTCGTAAACTGAAATGAAATATATATTGATAAAATACATAGGACGGCAGCAAACGCAGTGCAGATATAAAAATACATCAATTTCTGTCTACAATGAAATTCCATTTACATAACACTTTCACGATTTTTATAGGACTGATGTCACTATATGTTTTTAAATAATATTCTGAAGATTTATTTTACTTTCAAATTTCAAATAAAAGACAGTAATAAGTTCATCTTGCGACTTTGAACATGAATGACGACCAAAATATAGAGGGCCACGCCAGAAATGACCCTTTCACTATAGAATTTTTTCGCACATAATGCAGTACACGGAGAAAAGTATGTGCAATGGTTTTGCATCAGTAGTTTAGCATGTTCAACTGGGGCTTACCTAAAAAGGAAACGAAAGTGCAATGAATTACCCTTCCCTCCCTCCTCCTAACCCGGGTCGGCATAATCCTTCTACCAGAACTGTGGGATTTTTGGGCCGTTACCCCCCAGATAAATGAATATTACCATTAATTATACATACATTAAAAAAGTTCGGAGTTCTTAAACCCGACACTTCCTCATGGTCATAAAGCCGGGTGAGGGATTAAAAATTTTGGGTACCATTAAACTCGACACTTTGTACCTGCCCGAAAGGCTTACCACACCGCCGCCCACCCTCATGCTAACCGACCGACCTGCCGAATGGATTTCGCGAGTCACTTACTAGGGAGAGAGATTTAAAGTGCTATTAATGGAGTAGTTTTATTTGTATTCCTATTACCTTATAATTTTTTAATTTCACGCATAAATCCAATAAAAATGAACCCAAACCGACGTATTTATAACATTTCTGGGTTTAAAGCTTCTGTTTTGACTCATTTTTGTAGTATATAGAAAGTATTGTAATCGTGGAAAACATATGGTCGCGAAATTTTGACGGAAATATCCGTTTTGGGAGTCCCTGACATTGAGAAAAAGGTACGTAATTTCCACTTGTAATTTTCTCGATGCTTTTATAAAACATATTATTGAAAGGAAAATAATATAATTGTTTATCGTGCTACAGTAACTGCATCAGTTGTTGATAGTGCACCAGTACTCGGCATATAGGGCTTTAAAACCATATAATTATGCTTTGGAATGCTTTTAGGTTCCTGTTTTTTTACACAATATTTAATTCTTTCTAAGACAAGGAAAGTGCGTTTTATACAGTTTATGACAGGAATGAAGAAATAAGACAGGTCTGTGAAACATCAGGTTTGGTCATTCGTCTGAATGTCAGAAATAAAGGAGGTAACCGCTAAGAAAGCTTAGATGTAACTTCGATTTTGTTTTCTCGTGAATTGCAACATCTATTGTCGAATTTTTGTTGTTGTGAGCGTGTGTTCACTATAAGAGTAAAATGCCCTTTTCCACATCTTTTCTCAGAGAAATATATAATACGTAATTATAATATAAAAACATAAAATTATGAAATATAAGAACAAAAGAAATTGTTTCAAACATTTCTATACCACATATGCTTGGAAACTGAATTCTAGGATTCTCAAGCAATCCTATGAATAATAGATTTAAGTTTCCAAATTCAATCACTGTAGGTTTTCAAAAGAGAAAAATCCGTAGTGTGTTTCAACTATTTTGTATAAAATATGTATGAGGTTTCTCTAACATTATAAAGCATTCATTCGTGTTGAAATAAACAATTGTTAAAAGTAAATAACATTGTTACCACATTGAGGTCCAACCATCATGACCACTGGCCCATTCATTTTCGAGACGGGCGGCTACTAATGCAAAAATTAGGATCACAGAGTCTGCAGTTTCGTTTTTTCCCCTCCCTCCTTGTTTCCCCGTTAATTTGTTCAATTAAAACTTTCGAGCGGTTGCTAAAACAATTAATTTTGTAAAACTCATTTTGTTTCCATTAGTAGTCGACCGTCTCGAAAATGAATGGGCCAGTAGTCATGATGGTTGGACCTCAATGACCTTTATGACCATGAGGAAGGGACGAGTTTAAGAACTCCGTTTAAGTATGCCGAAAAAGTTTACAATACTAGTTATTTATTCCTTTCGTTCTCAAATTGTTAAGAATTTTAATGGTCTTGTTCGAATTCATCATATAACTATCACATTTGATTTCAAGGAAAATCTTTCTTGTGATTACACATGTTGACATTATTATTCTTATTTGTGGAATGACTAGATAAGCTGGGAGTGAAATCACTTTTGTTACATTAGGTTCAGTTTCCCTTATAACTTCGCTCGCGGAAGCGAGTGTGGAACGCTTGAATAATTTTAAGTGTCGAGTTGTAAATGATCACTGAGCACACTAATTGTTCGATGTTGAATTTTGTTGTCTTAATTGTGATCAAAAAACAATGGGGTGAACATCTTATTTAACCACTAGAAACGTTAAATGTCTTATAGAATCAAACTTTTAGTATCTCCCAAATTAGTTTATTCTTATTGAAACATTTTCCGAGTACTTTTGCAAGAAAGTGATGAAATTTCATGGAGTCAATTTTGCATTGCAGTTTATAACAAGAATGTGGCAATAACAGAGGTCTTTGAATCAGCAAGTTTGACCATAACGTCTGAGTGACAGTAATACGAAGTGTCGCCACAAAGATTAGATTATATTTTGATTTTTCATCAAAATATTACCATGAATCATGAAACTTCTTATATCTTTATAACTAGAGTGATTTACTTATGAATTGCGGCTCCCAATACTAGATTTCAGTATCCAAATCTGTATATTTCTTAAAAATTAAGTTCCGTATTTTATTATGGAAAAGTATATAACGTATTACTAATATGTAGGATATAAATAATAAATAAATTTTAACGAATAATATATAAAAGTGATACATACGTAGTTTGTAATGACATGAAAAATGTTACATTAAACCATCTATTAGTGATTTGTGTTAATTTGTAATGATATGCAAGGTATCTCTAATACTGTGAAGAACTCATTTCGGTTAAAATAAACTGAATAATTATGAAAATCATATTTGTCACCGTTTTGGGTTCCCAAACAATCATGTCACTATTGGTTCATTCAATTTTCGACACTGACTACTAGAGCAAAAATTGAGATTAAGAACACGTAAATTTTTTGTAACAGCTCGAAGAGTCTTTTAAAAAATTACCACGGCAAAAGAAGTCTTCGAAAAAAGGAAACTAAGGAATCTTAATTTCATCAATTAATAGAAATAAGAGTACGTATTTGAGCTAATTATGCCAATCACTAGAGCACTTACACTTTACATCCTTTGAGTCAAGAGAAGTAATCAATAAATATATGAAAATGCATGTGTGTGTTTGTTTAGTTCACCGTAACTCCGAAATGCCTGGAGTAATTTCAACCAAACGTGGTACACAGATAACTGACTATACGGCAAAAAATCCTGTGGGGTAAGGCACCCAACCCTAAGGGTGAGGCGGGAAGGGGTGACATTGAGGAATTATCGAAAATGATAAGTATTAATAATGAATATACGATTTTGAGGATCGCTGATAGGATTAGTCTCACACCCACTGCTGCTGAAGTCCACAATTAGTCACATGTATGAATATACACCCTTATCACCGCTTAGATAGAGAGTGAGAAGTAAAAAGAATGAAAAATCCGAAATTAATTTTGACACCAGTAGCCACTGACATGAATAGTGACATTCCCCGTGCCGTGTAAGTCCACAATCAGTACACATGGTGAATAGTATACCCTTACCATTCCCTGGATACGGGGTGGGAATATGGTGACAAGTAAAAATATGGAATACGCCCGATATCGGTATTGAACATATTCTGAGACCACTGAAATGAATACTGACATTCCGAATGTCACCAAAGTCCACGATCATCCTCCAGGGAAAATACACCCTTTGGGTAGGGGTGGGTAGGGATGAAATGTAAAAATTATCGCAAATGACTTATATTAGGGAAGCAGATGACAAGCAAAAATTATCGTAACTTTTATATCAGAGACGAATCCAATGTTTTGGACATCACTGAGATAGTAGTACATTTGGTATCATTTAAGTCTAAATTCAATACCCATGGCAATAAGGCACCCCCTGAGCCCTTAAACGATGCTGAGAAAGGGAGAGACAGGAAAAATAATTCCAAAGGATAGTTTTGCGACAGGTCTACAATTTTCAGAGCTTCTGAGTTGAATAAATATACTACCAATATCGTCACGTTTGTTTAGTTCAGATCACATGGGCGGAGGGCACGGGATCCATTAAGGTGGGGTGAAAAGGGGTGAGATGTTTAAAAATAATGGAAAAAATACATCTCTCCTCCCAGAGGCCGTGGTTTTGCAGCTGCACTTCGACACAAAAATGAACACACTGCATAGTTAACTGAAATGAATAGCTTCCTCGAGCGGGAAATGCCTAAGTGAAGAAAACTCTGAAAAGTGCCCTATCTGCCCTCTTCCATGGAGCACTATAGGGACTTCAAAAAATCAATACGTGATGGAGATGCTTATGCCAGAGCCTCTGGACATCGGAGATAGAAAACGAGGCCATAGAGGAGGGGACAGACGCGAGGTTTTTTGCTGGGTTTTTTTTGAGCCATTAGCTGGAGATATAGAACAGCAGCAGCGAACGAACTGTTTACGTCGCTCAAGCACGTTCCTGATTCCTCGGCACGAGGCACGTTCTCCACCTGAAAGTGGCGCCGTTCTCGCTCAAGTCACGAGACCGACGTCTCAACCCCTAACAAACAGCGCACCGAAATAACTGGCCCGCTCAGAAAGAAAAAGCACCGCCAGATATTTATTACACTAGAAACGAGCACGAATTCTTGACAAGAACAATTTTTCACGCCATAATCCTTCTAGTTTTCCTCTCACGTTTTTCAAAAATATTACATTTCCAACGTGAGGAACCAAATAAAATGTATCACATTAAACGTCATTAGCTGTGCTACCAACTACAACACTTTCGTCGGTGCTCCTCGGGATATTCGGATGGAATGCAGGGTTGGGCAAATAAATCAACTGATGCTTCATATGAAATGAGAATGCCCAAGAAATTCTTTCCCATTTCACCTGTGCTGTGCTCTGCAACAATGATGAGGGGAAAACATGTTTTTCATATGAAATTTCTTCAGTTGTAGCAAGAACATTCACTAAGTCTCAATTTTATAATCTGCTTTCAAGAATTAGGTTCTTTCAGGGGAGCAAGTTGGAATAGAAAAAAATTGAAGAAAGTAGCCGAAAAGAAAGGTCGATATAGTCAGAGAAATGTTTATTAAAACGTTAAGTGAAAAGGTAGGTGCACACTTAAATGTAAAAAACAATAAATTAATCTCCCGGGAATATTTTGAACGTCGTGCATTTTACAACTTACACTTCAATGTTCTCATCACATTTTATAACTATATCTGACATCCCAAGACCTAGAATATGCCTGTTATTACTGAATAACTTTTCAATTGTATTCAATGAGAGGGGGAGGGGTTCTTTCATGAGACACCTAGCCCTTGGAGTCTCAGACAGAAACCTACTGGCAAGGAAAATCCAAGAGATCCCCAAATCGCAAATGAAGTTCACAAAAATCGAAAACATGTATTAAAGCAAGCCACATTTTGCTTCATTATACCCAAATAACCTCTATTCGATTAATCATGAACTTTCCCATCAATGAAAGGAATCATCGAAAAAATAAACGTATCTGTCTTCAAAAATGAGCTACAGGTTTTTGGCATACATGGCTATTTATTAATTAGTAATACAACAATTTGATAACCAGTTTGAACGATAAATAAATGGATGCATTTTGGGTTCTTTCTTGCATTTTTTTACGTTACATAATTTTATTTGACAATATACGGCAGTTTAGCACTAAAGGGGAGAGAAATAAGTAACACTATTTTAGTACGGAGAGTAATAAGTAACAAAATTAGATCAGAAGTTTAACCCATAATGGTTGCTTCAAACATGCGATGATAGTAAATTCCAAATGAAGCAAAATGTAATATATTTTAATTTACATTCTCGTTGCACAAGATACAGAAAAATCAAGTGTAATTATAAGTATATTTAATTTTTCCTGTCATCTTTTATTACGGTCCATGAAATTCAACATTTAACACTAAAGGTCTAATGAAATAAAACTTACAATTCAAGTTTTTAAGTTCAGAAGAGTCACATCATACCTCAGGGACTCCTATGTTTCAACCATAGACATAAATATAACAAGTGGTACAAAACCATTTTGGTTGTCTTCCAGTGCTCTATTCACACTCAAAGTCGCTAGATGAACTTATTACTGTCTTATTTCAAAGTAAAATAAATTTTCAGATTATAATTGAAAACCTATAGTGACATATCAGTCTTATAAATATCGTAAAATGTTACGTAAATGTAATTTCGTTGTAGACAGAAATTGATGTATTTTCGTATCCGCAATGCGTTTGCTGTCCTCCTATGTATTTTATCATTATCATATTTTTCATTTCAGTTTACGTAAAGTGTATTCTACGTCTGCTTGGTCCATTTACACCGCTCAATATTATTGAAACTTCATGAACAGTAAATGTGCAAGTGTAGCAGACAGAAATTATTTTACTGCGTCTATACCAAACTTTCAAGCGAAATACCGCTAATGCGGATGTAATGCTTACTAATTGTACATTACGTACAAAAATTTGAAGCAAAATCGTTGGAGCAGTTTTTGAGAAACAATTAAAAGGGTATTTTGACCTTCATGCGAAGTACCCTTTGTTTAAAGTTAAAAAAAATTAGAGCACGTGCATCGACAAGTTAATTCTGCCGTAAATACGAAATGCAAATTAAATTGATTTATCCATTATCTCAGAGTCGCTGACGGACGGAATGTCCAAAACAAATTTTCTGAATCAGGGATAACCAAAACGGATATTTCCGTCGAAATTTCTTTCGAATTTTTCCACGATTACAATACTTTGTATATACAACGTATATGAGGAAGTAGATAGTGAGAGGTGTCGTTCTCAAGCCGATGTGCGAGAGACATATCTTACAACGTTTTTCCCTTCGGACAACCTTCATTGGAACCGAAAGATACTCGAAGTCCACAATGTGTTTGGGAAGAAATGTTTCACAGTCTTGGAAGAAATGAGACTGAGTACAAATATTGTTGATATATGATAGACAATTATAACTCTTGCGCCCTTCCTGGCCCCTTTTGAAAGGCGTAAAATGGTATGGAGTGAGGAGAAAATTTTAATGATTCTAAAATTACTTTCTGGCAAATGAAAATGTCAACACACTAATGTTATTCAATTATTTTAATTATACACAAAGAACCAAAAATCTCAGATACAGTGCGAACCACACATCTAAAATAGTATTACACTACTGAGAATCCAGTTTATCTAGTCTTGGAAGGACATGGATTTCAAATTATTCTCGACGTTCGCGACCTAGAGCAGCAACAGCGCTTGATGCGGTTATCGCAGGTCAGGAAAAGATGGAGAGCAGCGTCACCACGCGGATGGGGCGACAACAAAACGCGGGCAGTACAGAAGTGGTGGGTGGCGGTTGAGGCGTCGAGCGGTCGTAACACCCTCCCCCACCACTCCCGGTCAGCGGGAGGGACGCATTGGAGAACGGGTAGCGAGCGCTGGACCAGGAAATAGAGCGCGCACCCAATAGGCGCCTCACACACAATCTCACTGATTACGAAGGCGCACCTAGAGAAAGAGTACTTGAAGACTCGGGTGCTCCGGGGTCCCGAACAGCCTAGTAAACATTTCAGATGCTCCACTCTATTCAAATGACAACACTATTGTGCAATTCCAATATATTTCATTGAATGATCCAAAACTTGATTGGCTGAAGTGATTTATGAACAGCTGATGAAGGTATTTGCTACTTTATGTTGCTATGATACTCCTTCTTGTTACTATTCATTAACCAGAGGAAGGTCCAAACCAAGATTTTAAACATTGTGTTACAGAAAATATCACAATAAATATTGTGTAGAGTCCATTGAAGGTCATGAAACATATTTAATTTTTCTAAAATTTTATTGGAGAACGATCACGTGCAATATTATGTCATTGAAGTACTTACGATACCTAGCTGGTCTCAAAAGAAATCGCGATAGGTCTACTTCCTTCATCCTCCACGACACCAGTGGCAACATAACTATAGCTACTATGTAAGTGTGGAAGTAATTTTCCAACACTCTTCGCTTTCTTCGTATACCATTGATCAAAGAACACACGAGAACTATATACGATTGTGTTGAATGAAAATAGCCACATTTTTACCATCCAAATGCGATTTTCACGGTCTCGTAAGAGTAGAGCAGAAGTGAACACTCAAAAATCTTCGTCACACCAGACAGTTTATTCGGAGAGCATTTTTCTTACAAATTACGCTCCTTTTATGTTCGTGTAGCATGAGGCTCATTTAACATACACATACACTAATAATTATATATATATATAATTTGTTTAAAAAATGTATATTTAGCCTAAGCAGTAGAAAACGCCGTCTGGCAAACCAAGACGCTACGCAGTCACTTCACCGCTCCTTCTGAATCTCACGGTCTGAATCGTCCTCCATCATATCCCTAATTCGAAACGAGGACCACCTTCGGTGCAATCTCGTTCCATGAACTTCCACGAGAGCACGCTTCTACACACGTGGTGCGCGGGGGAGGCGAAGGGGGAGGGGGTTATCGGGATCAACGACCGACGCACATGACAACGCCTCCAGAGCCGATCAACTCGCGAACCTCAGCTGATCGATGTGGAGCAGCAACGCCCTACCTCCGAGCGCTCCCTCAGCTTTTTCGCATACGGCAGGCAATGATCGCGCTGACATTGGACCGCAATGGTTGCTTCGGGCTCATGAAAAACGGGTGGGGGCGACGTTCGCTGCTCTGATGTTCCTGATTGTGCAGGGCGGATACTCCGTAAACCGGTTCCCTAGGTCCAGGGAGATTGCCGGAATAGTACATCATGTAATATGGTATCCGCAGACAACTATTCCTTCTTTCGCGTATCGACGGCAGGAAGGGCAAGCGGACTCGGGAGATTTCACTACATCCTCTGGGGATCCTACGGGTATATAAATATCGCAGAACCGAAATCGTGACCCCGGCCTATATTCACTCGTTTATTTAACAAGGGAAGAGTTAATTTTCATCTTCTCTATCTACTTTTCTAAGGTAACATCAGGTTTAACATTTTAACAGGCCCGTTTGCTTGATTTATCTTCTCAATTTTCAACGAACTGAAAATTATCGACAGAAGGGACAGGGGGATCGGAATGCGTCAAACTCAATCTTTCGATCTCGGTTCGTCGCGAGAGGGTTTATTAAGTTTTCCCCATAAAAGTTTGATCCTCCTGGTTCAAGAGCGCATATTTGCAAAGCAGTAGCAAACTCGAATTTGATTAAAGAGCAAAGGAGTTTTTTTCTTCAATTTCTTCGTGGTATAACAGCACTGATCCGTAAAATTCGATAACTTCCGCATGAAAGTCAACTATGTCATAATTCATTGTTTGAATCCAATATTCACAATAATTACTGTAGAACAGACTAAACGTGCAGCGTTTCTCATAAAAAAATACATGGTCCAACTATACAATTCGGATCGGACAATGGGTCGATTAACCAAACTGACCGAAGAAACCAACGCTAAACTAGAGACTGGTTTGCGACGCTCCCCGTTTTAAAGTCAGTAAGAAGTAATGAATCACAGTATTCTTTTGTAGATCCCAAACAGCAGTAAGAATGCCGACGGCCATCGACGGCGCTTGAGAACCTTCACAGATAAACTTATTTATAACTCTACTGAAGCACACAAAAAGAGAAATGATAAAGTATCCGGTTATACCAGTAACCAGGAAGGCAATTGTGCCCTCGATGTGAAAGCTCATGCACCCATATCTTATTTAATATTATTCCATTAATACACAGTAAATACATCCCGTTAACGCATCTTAATACATTGTATAAAATTTTGAGAATTTTGTGAATTGTGAGAATTTTAAATTTTGTTATGGAATACATGTAAAACATTCAGCATCCGGAAACGAATGAAGAACACACATGGTTAGAGGAAACACAGGAGGTGGTTCTAATGAACAGAAACATTATTAAGATTAATATTAAAAAGATCACGTAAATAGCTTGAAATCAGAGTTGTGTTGATTTTCCGCGAACATATACCAACTGTCTTTCTTCAAACATTCACCCAGTGAGTAGTTCGTTGTTAAAGATAGGTCATAAGACAATTTACATCACCTGAAAAATACAGTATTATTTAAGACAGTATTTCACTTTCCTGTGCATTCAACGTGCACTGCGATTTATTGTTGGCCAGTTTCCTTCTACGTTCAAGTTCTCCTTTTTGTTCATCATCCATGGTAGAATGTGAAATTGTATTGACAACATTGAAAAAAAACACATTAAGGATAGTGTAGAACTAAAGAAAAAAAAAGTAATATTGTATATGAAATTCCTTGTAAAAATTGTAATAGAAAATATGTAGATCAAACCAAAAGAACGTGAAACACAAGATTGAAAGAACATAAAAGGAAAATTGTTAACATGGATGATAGAAATAGTAGCATGGTAAAACATCGCAAAATGAATTCTCATGAAACTGATTATGAAAATACAAATAAAATAGACAATAAAAACAACTTTCAAAAAATTGATTTCTGAGTCCATACATATAAAAACATCGGATAATGTCAATTCCCAAATAGAAACAAATGTATTCACTAATAACTATGACAATGTATTTTGTATTATGAATTTAAAATAAATTAGACAACTTTTCCTCTTCAAAGAATGTAATCTTTAATTTAATTTAAGACAAATGTGATTGTAAATTTAATAAATTTTGAATAGTTGGTATGTGATTCAACATAACTAAGTTGGCACGAGTGTACTCGTATCAGAAGTCACTAAGAACTTGTGGTGTAATTAGTAAAGCTACTTGACAAGGTGATTGAATTGTCACCGATATGATTTTAGTATATGAACTTAAAGCGTATTGTAAAATTTTATGTAATCTAAAATAGAAATCTGGAAAGTACTGATAATTCAGGTATGTAAATTATAACAAACCTTATATTGTTTGGAATATAATTGACATTTATTGTGAAATGAGAAACATTATATGTAATATCCACTATATATTTATGTACTAATGTAACTTAATTTGTACATTAACTTATAGCCCTGATGATAATGCTAAACAGCATCGAAACGTCGGCAACATTACAACGAATGATAATAAAGTGCATTACAATAAATGATAATAAAGGGAAGTTAAGTGAAAGTGATTGTCTATAATTAAAAAAAAACGCATATCCAATTTATATAACTAAAATAAATAATAATAATAAATTTGTCAAAAAAACAGTAAAAACTGCGTGTGACCACGTGGAGGACAATAAACTAATTTACTCTCCGGAAGCAAGCAAGGGACCATCCCATCAATTCCGATCAAGGGCCCTAAGGCAGAGCCGGATTCAAAAAATTTCAGCAAAAGTTCCTTGATAAGATAAAGATATAGTTTTGTTTGATGTATTTATCATTAAGACTGACACAAGAGAACATATTTGTGACATTATGTACATTTAATAAAGATCGTATTATAGTATTCACACAATTATTAGTAACTGTCTCCATTCATAGGTGGATTTGTTCGAGGCTGCTGTGCTAGTAGAAACACTCTAGGTGCGTTTACGATCTCCACTTGTTCGATACCCCGAATTTTCGAAAATTTGAAAGCCTGTAAAGCGAAATTGGTAAGAGATAAAAAGCTGAAACTTGATGCGGTTTCCTCTATCTATAACAATTGAGCCAAATTTGAAAAAATCTGAGAGGTGAGATGACCTGGATGAATTGACAATACATTTATATCCCGCAAGAAGAAGAGATACACGCGCGTAATAATGTAATCAATAAAGAACCACACTTATGTCTGTGGAAATAATGCCAGAAAACAAAAAAGAAAAGAAACCAAAGCAATCTGGATAATCGTGAATATAGAAAATATCACTCTGAATCCGAAATTCATTTCCTGGGCGTCGAATCTCAGCATTGTATTTTCCTAAATCTGAATCTTCTGAACTGCAGTATGTTCTAAATAAATGAATGTTCCTCTCTCAAGGACCTCCAAGTATATTCAAAAATTATTTATTGTTGTAAATGGATCACGTACAGGAAAAAATAGTTGTCACAAGAGAAACGGGCATCTGGCGAGAGCTCGATATAACAGAACTCAAAATAGCGATATATTAGCAAACGTGCTGGGCTTCTTTCCAACGTGGTCGAAATGTTCTATTCACTGATACGAACGCATTAAAAACCATCGAAAATAAAATGATGATAAAAACAATTTGTTTATACTCCAGACCTTTACTAGTTTGATAAATTTTGATTGTATTTTTACTTTTAATGCACTATACTTAATTTTTCCCTTTGTTTTCCAGCTAATATTAAATCTCTGCATACTACATACTTATCTGTTTAACACCATCCCGACCCTGTTTTTCTCTTCTTTTCTCGAATGCCTTTGATCTGACATGGGGATTGTCTGTGGCTTACAGTCGAAGAGGGGATGACTAACTTCTCCTTCAAATTAATGCGTTGCCTTCACTGACTTTATGACTGTTTACGTTCCCTATTCCACTCAGTAAATGTGTGGATATTAAGACATAATAGGTTAATATTTTGCCATTTTCTACAAGTACGTTCCGATAAATGAAAAGTCTTTCTTCTTAAGAATGCTTGGAAGAAAATGCATATCACTTAACAATTATTCAATTTTCACAACGTTTCGCCCCCTACTGTGCCCAAATCACCAGGCAACTGATGCACAAAAATCAAACAAAGTTCCTCGTCACACACCAGACAAAAGTGAAGAAAGTGGTGAAGATGCCGGAAATGAGGCATGGAGACCAAACAAAATCACAGAATAAGGAATATAGATACAATAATATGAATTTATTCTTTCTCAAAAATGTAATAAAATAAACTTGCAATATATACATATAAATTGGAATATACTTAACCGCAATTTCCAGTTTATGCGGCTAAATAAAGCAAAAAACATGTACCGTATCAAAACAATATCAGAATCGAGCGCAGTCCTTTTGAGAATTTATGTTGTATATTAGTCATAATTATTACTACTATTATAGACACGTAGATATTCTCAAGTTGTAAGTTTCGGTTGCATAGGAAGTTACGCAGACTAGGGATGAACATAAAAAAATCATCTTCGTAGGAACTGTAAGAAATTTGGAAAAATTCCTTTAATTTGAAGTACGTAATCAATGTTCTGACGGAAGACTTCAATACACTACAGGAAGCGTGTCATTAATTTGAACAGTAATTGAGCTCGTTTGCGTTAATTACAACAGGTGCGAAGTACGAAGATGAAGGCAAGCTGATAGAAGAGGAAACTGGTTTCCTTCGTCACGTTTGTTGTGCTGGAGGACATCTCGTGACCTTCTAAGCGTCATACACATTGCAAAATTTATGTTCTCTACGGCCCCGGAAACTTGTGTCAGACTCCTGTAAACAATAAAGTGTATTCTAAACCAATTTAGATAGTTATAGAACCAATTATTCTAAACCAATTTAGATAGTTATAGAAGAATACAATCCGATGAGTCATCAAAATAACACATTTAAGGGAAATACTCGCGAAATTTTATTGATAAAATGGACATTAGAGGTTAGAACGTTTCTGGCTAACATCAGAATGTAATGGAAAAATAAAACTGCAGAACAGCTCTGAATATAACCTCTTCTTAATGTCTAAATAAAAGAATAGTTTTTATACACGAAGGATTTTCATCATGCCGATATTACTTGTAAACAGTTTTGCAGATTCTTGGAATCAACACAAACACCAGTGATTCTTTTGTCTCAGCGTTTCTTTTCTATCATCCCAGCTCTTATGCATGAGCAGGTTAGCAGTGTATCTTTTCCCCGTATCACACATCATACTTATTCCCCTTGCATTGCTTCCATGACGATCCGCAAACGTGCCCTAGCTATGCCGCAGAGATGGATGTGTGATTTTCTATATATTAATGGGTTACGAAAACAATCCAATTATCCTTGCACGGACAATCTGGTATTAATAGAAGTCTTGAAGAGCCTTGTTGCTTTAGAGAGCGAATGGTGACAAAGCGGAAATGGGAGCAGAGTCGAGAGCAGCAGGAGCAAAGGTGATAGGAACAAAGGGACTAGGTCCCAGATACAAGCAATGCCATGGGGTTTCAGCGTACGGCGTATTCCGCGCATAGAAATGATTAAGAGCTATGAGAACCTGTTTGAAACCCACGTACTACGCTGAATACTCATTTACGCCGCAACCATATGCATGACACGCAATAGTTAGAATGAAAGAGGATATATGGGGTTCGTTTAGGTACGGCGCGCTTCAATTCCCAACACACTCCTTCAAGTAGGGCGGTGTGGGCAATTGGACAAGTTTTTATATCACCTTCATGCTCCTTGCGTAACATTATTCCCATCCATATTCCCTGAGAGGCGTGGAATGAGCAAACCCACTATGCCATTAGCAAAGGATGTTATATCCATCTGTTCTGGGTTCTAAGTCGCGGATAAGTAAAGTGTCAAGTTACGACAATAGAAAGAAAGAAAGAAAAAGAAAAAAGAGACTGATGAAAAGGATGTTACCGACGGCGGCAACAAGGAACCTAGCTCCCTACGCTGCCAAAGAGCGCTCAGTCCATCTCAGCAGATGGACAAGAGTGTTCCATAAATGCTATCCTTCACATTTTACAGACAAATATCAATCTCATGCCCGGCAACCGTGCGATTTTATACTCTATTCCTTAGAAAATGAAGCCGGGTAAAGAAGACGAAAATGAGAAAATAACGCCCACACGATACAAAAATTCACACGGCAATACAAATCTCCGAAATCTAGAAAGAAATGAAAGGATAGGAGAAGTTGCTAAAGAAAACGACTGCCCTAATCTATCCAAGTCAGAGGTAGACATTTCCTCCTGCAGGAGAACGTGGTTCGTTTTTTTTATGGTGTACATTGAGGCACTCGAAGGAACTTAGTATCGTATCTTTCAAAATGCAACCACCATTAAGTTCGAGTAACATGCAGACCTTTATTGAACTATTTTATATCTTATCACTACCTTATAGAGTAAAATATCTTGTCACACAACGATACATGATACGTTGGAATTTGTAAATACAAAACGGACAAAGGAGATCCATCGAAGAAAAGGATTACATAAAAGCATGTTCACTTCCAAAAGAATTACATAAAAGGAATTACTACATGAAATCTCTTCAAAACCTCGACTTGGAAGATTCCTACTGCACAATTGTTTCTACATCGTGAAAGCGTAGTGTATTTCACAAAACAAAAGTCCATATTAATTATGAGTTTTAATTACAATAGAGATTAGTAACGTTTCTGTCAAGACGCAACTCTCTTCTCAAGATAACAAATGAAAAGCTATGGACAGTAGAAAATGTGAATATGAGATAGTTCATCTAAATGTCCGCGTGCGCTATCCTGTGTGTAGTGATCGCCTATAAGAAATGTTCACGCGCAATACAACATATCAGTTCACTAATCGAGAAAGTTCCTCCATGTAAAGGGTTCTTGTCAAAAACAGAAATCAGCCCGAAAATGAGTGACTCCCTGATAATCTCGAAATAAGATTTTTTCCAAATAAATCGACACAGGCAATTCATTGATTTTCTCTGATCCATCCGGATGTTCGGTTTCCGGGGGATGATGATCGAGATGGTAGGAGGCGTTCGCTCGGCACATCGGCACTCTTGGGAACAAAGAGACGGCAGGGATGGCCGGCGCTTTACTCCTCCGAGCAGCAATTCATGTAACCGAAGGAGAAAAGACGGCAACTCCGGGACAAAGGAAAGCATGGCGGCGCCGAAACACGACGCCAGACTACGCCATCACATGACCCTCATTCTCGCCACTTGGCGCGGCGCAAAAAATGATCTAACTAGATGGTTTGGCGAGCGACAGGAGGGGCATAGGACGCCGCCTTTCTGGTCCCGGGGGAAACGCGCGGTGTTCGGTTCTACGAACTCGCTGTTTTTATTTTCCTGCTGTCCTTTGTCCTAACAGACAGGGCTTTCAATCATTCGCGTTTTATGTCTGTGACCATGCAAAAATTCTATTCCAACAACGAAGAAGAAAACAATGTACGTTCAGTCTCCGCTCGCAATACACATTCCGGAGCGACTTTCACTGGCCACCAGTTATCAAATAATCTATAGGGCATTGAAAAAATAAATGTGCTCTATAAAATGCCAATTTCCTCAAAAGATTATCATGGAAATTTCGTCACGCAATGTTCAGACTTGACCCACTCGATCCTACGATGACGCTTGCAGTGAAGTGAAAAGAGAAGTTTTCAGGCAGCTGCAGCGCCAGGATGGCTTCGGAACGGCGGCCATTCATCCAAGACAGTGACTGCATGCATTAATTGTCCAGGACACGTCTCCTGTTCTTTATGAAGCTTTATGGCTTCCAGTCGAGACAACAAGCGAGAAGCAACTCGTGTAACAAAACCAACACCACAGAGACAACCTCCACATGCAGCAACCAGAGCACACGACTACATAGTGTTTCGAGTTTACGTCTTCTCCTTGAATATGGATACAAAATGAATGTTTATGCCAATCACATGAATTTACAGCGGCGGTCGTCGGCTCCTACTATAAAATGATGCGAGGTGCTTAGGACGAGAGAGCACATTCGACAATCTAGAGTTCTTTAAAAATGATACTATGCTTATCTATGGCCACATTACGAAGGAGAAACTTATTTTCGTTTAACTTTTAGTAAACTTACGGAAACTCACGAACAGAGAAACGGAAAACTATTTCTTTGAAATTTCGTACTAACAGACAAATCAACCAAGGGTTGTATGCATTAGTAAGGAAAATAAAGCACAAAAACTTATCATAATACTTCAGAACGCTCTCCAGGCATTGTCAATGAAACGGGCTCGAAAGAACGAGAAAGGAAAGACGATCCTTTGTTGTATTATTTGAATCTCTTACCTTGTACTGTGAAATTGCCAATAATTGATACGATTGACACGACTTCAAGCAATTTTCAACATTTCATTACCATGGGATTGAATTCATAACACTCTGTAAATTTTCTCATTTTATTTCCAAAAACTATAAATCTCTTCTCGAACTACACAAAATTAACATAAGTGCAGACCACATCTCAAAAAAAAATTCTGAATTAAAATATTGTAAAAATGAAACAATGATTTAATCAGATATACATTTCCAAACATAACATCAGAAATGTTAAAAAATATATTGGCACATACTTTCTCTTTTGCTTTTTAAAAACCTTATGCGCAAATCTATCTTCATGAAGAAAAAAAATATTTATATAATTTCACAAACTCTCTAATCATATCCGTTTAAATAGAGCATATACAAAATGGATTAAAGGAAGATAAATTATACACTCGCCGAAGTGTTATAGAAAATAATCGTTTGCAAATCAAACGATTCAAATTGTTTACAAATTTAAGTGTCATCAAATTTCTAAAATATCCATATCGTTCTTCTATCAAAGAATATTTTTATTAATAATTCTTATAAGATTCTATCAATATTATGTACTAGAATTATATTATTTAAAGTTGTACAGTATTATTACTAATATTTTCCATTTTATTTTCTAAACCTGTATTCTCTCCCTACACGGTACATCTACACTGCTCAGCAGTTTCAAGTCTATTGAAACAGTGAATAAATGTAGTGCGGCTGGGAGATATTTACCTACGTCTACATAAAATATTCAAGCGAAATACCACTTTTGTAATACATAATAGATGTAATACGCACTAATTACACTTTCTTTGAAAAAATTTACAAAGAAAATATTTGGAGTAGTTTATGAGGAATTTTCCGAAATGTACTTCGATCTTAATTATGAAGAAACCTTCGTATTACAGTTTTAAAAAATAAAGCACATACATAGACAAGCAGTAACTACGTTAAATACAAAATATGAATAAAATTAACCCATTCGTTTAGTCCGAACCGGTCCGCGCAGACATTATAAAAACTTTTTCGGTATCAGGAATACCCAAAACGGATATTTCCGTCGAATCGTGATGATCGGATTTCTTTCGCGATTACAATACTTTATACTACGTATTCGAGAAAGTAAAACTGGGAAGTGTTCCCTTTTAAGTATTATCGTTAATTTCCAAAGAGAGAAAACACGGCAGTTTAGCACGAATGGTACATCCTCAAGTTTAGCAGTTCTTCTTCTTCTGTAAAAACACTTCATGTACAAGTACGAAGCCGTTCTACACTAATTTTAAACGCGTGTTTCACGGAAACGTGTTCAACTAATTAATTGGACACATGTGTTCAGGAGCCTATTTTCTCACAACGAAGTCTATGTACCATTATGGTTTCGGTCTTTCTAACGGAAATTATTCTTTTACGTCACAATTTTCTTTGTGGATATAATTGGCTTCAGTGATCTTATTTTATCAGTAACCTAAAATTCACAGAGGAAAGTAGAAAAAAATGTCGCACATGAGCAATGCAAAGTAAACTAACAGGTACAATTGAAAAATAATATTTCCATGCAACTAACGCATGGAACTTTTCTTTTTCACGTAATACAGATTAATTTTACCACCTGTAATGTATTAACTATTAAAATAAGATATTAATTTAATATTTTTGGCACAGAATTATAGAAAAAATATTTGTTTAAATCCTTCTGCTCTATTTCTGCAAATGTTATTGTAATAAACTGATGAAAACTCCAAATAAGACTTTTAATAGTAATTACAACATGTACCCCAGTTTTTGCGCTCAAATATCTTATTAGATTTTCTTTGTATTATCTACGTCTATTGTTCTTTTGAGTATAGGTGAAACGAAATATATTTTAATTGAACAATAAACATCAAGGACCGTTCTTAAAATATAAATACTATTTTATGAAAGTATCTTGATATAAATATTTAAACGCACTTCTATTTTTAATTAACTCCCAACAAAATCATCAGAAAATCCCAATTGGTCTCGGTGGATCATTCTTCAAATCTTAAATTTCTAGTTTATGTAAGTAATCTACATCTATTGGTGTTGGAAAACCTACGATACGTTATCTCCTTGGAGATACTTTGGTTGATAAGTGTGGCTAGGCATTTTATTGAGACATGCATTTTAGTATAGGTTGTGATGTATTTATGCTAGAGTGCTATTGTTATCGAAGTTTTGTTATGTTCTGATTGTACAGTCTTGAGGATGACTAAAATAAGTGGTTGAAACGTTGACAAAACGAAATATTTTTTTAAAATTTTGTATTCTGGTCTAACTGACAGAAACCTATTCCCATATTATGCAGTTTTTCTTTGTTTCTTTCAAAGATTTCACTAGTTAAATGCGTCATCACGAGAACTGAAAGGAACTTCTAAAACCCTACTCGAACTGTTTCAATAGGTCGTATTCCTACCATATCAAGAGTTTATAAGTGATTCGTCCTCATACTAATATCTTATAAAAATATGTCTGATTATAAAAGAAAAACATTCCCAATAAAATTTTGTCACTCAAAACTAGGATTATCGTCAGATTATAATTCACCAGAGGTGTGCCGGACAAATCCAACACACAAATAATAAACAGGATTCGCATTACACCACATAAAATTTGCACGCACTTTAAGGAGCGTCATGTAACATTTGATGAACAGAAAAATTGCCCCTAGCAAAACTGTGGCTACAGTTCTGGTACCAATTAGTCAGAACAAGGTCCCACTGTATATCCTTTCCCTTGTCGCCTGGGAATCCACGTCGACAGCTCAAGTTGACGGTGGCGATCAGTGACGGATGTAGAACGTTGTCGGGGGAGGGGGACCGGAGAGGGATATGTGGAGCATTTCTGTTTGAAGATAATGGTTCTACAACACGAGTTTTACAATATTATCTTTTAAATAAAATACATCAACTAATCAACAATTAACAATATTAAATAGTAACAAAATTTATTAATTGTTTAAACTTTTAAAGTATGCCTTTATCTAATGGGAAGAGGGGGCTATAGTCCCCTCTCCATAGATCCGCCGCTGGTAGCGATATCACGGCACACTACTATCATCGGTTTTTATTATAGACTAATTTATATTATAGGCTTCTAATAGCTGCGAATAGCATAACAATAATCATAGAAAAAAATAGTTAACACCATTCAATTTGCGTATTCACAATTGAAAAATTTTGTTTTATGAGTGAGTACCAATTTTTTAAAACCTGAAATGTTTGAAAAATAATTCTTATTCGGTGAATGATCACTTTGTATTTTTGTGACATTTAATAATTTCAAGCTTCTACTTGCAAATCTAATGAGTTATTATTGTTTCAAAAACATAGCTAAAATTGACCAGACATTTTTAAGGAATAATAATTTATATTGTCGCACTCCCCATGAATGCCGTGATTATGTTATAATTAAATTAAAACATTTAAAACTGAAAACTCGGCCAGCGGTAGGCACGTTATTGGCGATATTGTATGCCGATGAACACACACTGGACTTCACAAGCTGGCAAAGTGAAGTAAAGCAATAAGCGCGGCAACATCGCCCGTGATTGTAAAGCATCGCTGGCAGCTAACTGAAAACATGGTATCATTTATCTCTTGCTGGTGGCTGAGTAAATATTTTGAAACGTTTTCATTCAATTATAAAATAATCACGGCAATCTTCTGAGTGTGAAAGTAAGAATTTAATTCCTAAATAACGTGTCGTTTTTACCAGTATTTTTGACGAAGAGAAATAATTCGTTATATTTACCGAGTAGAAGTTTGAAATTAATAATATCGTCACAAACACAACAGTAACCATTCGCTGGATAAGAATTATTTTTTGCACTCTTAGTTTCTTTTTTTTTAAATAACAAAGTCGACGTACCGGCAAATTAGTAAAAATAAAATTTTAAAAACATTTCAGGTTACAAAAATTAATATTCACTCATAAAACAAAATTTTCAATTATGTATTTGCAGAAAAAATTACAAATCCAATGGTCTTGCCTGTTTTTCTTCTACGATTTTTGTATTGATCTTTCCACAGCTAATAAAAGTCAGGGGTCTATAATTAAAAAAATCCGATAGTAACACCAAATAGAAACCAATGTCCACATGTGGATTGAAAAGGAGACGCTTCGACGCAACATACGACACTGCCCAAGGCAAACGGAATCCTTTAGAGGGACCCATTTGAATCCACGTGGGATCTTTTTCGTGAACCCATTTTAAAGGGTTCGTGAATAATCAAGGAAAGTTCACGAATAACAATGCAGTATATACAAAAAAAATTAATTTTCTTTAATTAACTTGTTAAAATCAGTACCAATGTATAAAACGGCATATTATTATATTCACCAAAGTAAATATAAAAAAAGACCCCACGTAGCTTTGAACCTACGAGCTCTCAGTAACAGGGAGTAGATACGTCGCTAGCGCTTGCGCCACAGTGACTTGAACAGATATATATGTAGTAGATTGGGTGGCCTCCCTCTAGAGGAGCTCCGAACATAGGCCTAAAAGACCCCTTTGTACCCCTTCATACAGTCAGGGTTATTCCATCCCCAGGGCCTTGCAAAAGGACACCAGTGATTGGATTTTAGCGTTCCAGATATCCTCTAAGTTCGGGAAATGCGAACCTAGGTAACGGTATCTAGTTTGGGCAAGAGTTTACAAACAGAGTACATGCGCGCAGGTCTCCTCCATGACGCATCTCTTACACATTGGATCCTGATTGATGCCAGTAATGTGCAAATGTCGCCGTAGGGTGTTACGACCAATTAGCAAACCAACTACTTTCTTTAAATGACTCCTACTTATATTTAGCAGGACCTTCTTATATTCCTGGTTTGGTCCAGCGATTAGCTGGCGGGCCTGCCTGGCTATAGACTATGACTTCCAGATGGTGAGATGTTGCTAGTGTGTCCAATTGACAACCTCCAGCCTCAACTTTCGTGGAGATATTCCAAAGAAGGGTTTCGGACCCACAAAGTGGCCCTTGGATCCCATCTTTGCCTGTTCATTCGCCTTTTCATTTCCCTTGATTCCCATATGCCCCTGATCCCCATACACCAAAGGGTAACCGGGTTTCGTTCAGTGTCTAACATTCGCTGGCATTGCCATAAAAGTTTGGATGTTGTTCTATAGGCACATAGTGCCGTTAATGCTGCCTGACTGTCGCTGCATGTGTTATTGCGGCCATTAAGTCCAGACATATTCTGTATGTGATTAACGCACCGGTATAGTAAATGCTGCTTCTGCCTGGAAGACTGTGGTGTATTCCCCTAGAGAGAGGTGGAGCCTTGTATTAGGTCCCCAGATCCCGGCGCCAGTCCCCGCTCCCGTCCGCGAGCCATCCGTAAACCAAACGTGGCCCGCAGCCTGGAGACTAGTCCCGACGCCCGTGACCCATCAGATCCCCAATCATTCCTGACAAAGGTCTCGCTACCTGGAGCCTCCGGCAGACTAGATGGTTCCGTCACCGGCCCTGTCTCCTTGTTGGGCTTATCCATGGGTTCCTCTTCGGATCGGTGCCCCGACACCTCAAGCTTGCGCTCGGTCGGTAATCCGGGCATGGTTTCGTTCGCCTTGGGATGCATTTGGACAAAAATCCCGCCGTCTAGCTCCCAGGTACATAAATATTTCCGGATGATAAAAATACCTCTCAAAATTAAATTCACTGACGCGTTTTCGGCGAATGTGTTTTTCCTAAATGTACTTTCACTTGGAAGAAGTTAGCGACCACGTTTAGTTCCCTATGTTACATTTATCCATAACGAGTAACGCTGTATTATAATTTTTGTCAAACACATTTTTTTCACTAGAGGAATCCTTTCATCCACAGACGAAATTATTCCCACAGAGAGAAGTTACCTCTTGGTGTCATAGAGTAGATGAAAACTTGCATCAAAGAGGGAGGAAGACCAAGAACGTTCTGGGGCGTGTAATTTTATGTATAGAACTCGCAAATGTTATTTTTTTGAAGATAGGAATAACGGTAAGAATTTCTTTCCCATATTTCGGCGTATTTTGTAGTCTACAATTAATTTTTCTCTGCTTCGACTGTTCTTAGACCTCCAGATCTTGGTACATCCATAACAAATATACGTTCTAATTTACCTCACACATCGTACACTGCTCGTCTACAAGAGGGGTTAAAAAATGTTTATACCACTCACAAATTATTGCAGTAGCGCCACTGAAAAAGAAATTGTGAAAATCCTTTCTTCTTTCGTTAACGTTCTTAAATAAGTAACGAAACCGCAGGTCAACAAAGCAGGTTTAGACAATTTCCATTCACGATGTGTTTGCTAAAGAACGAATACATATTTGTCTTTTAAAAAAAGTAACTGGTGTAACACCGTAAATCATTTTTGCCCGCCAGTGCTCGATTAAACATTTTTATATTGGACAAGAAATAAAATTTTACAAAACATGGGAATTCTATTGCCTTTATTCCAGTTTTTATTATCGCAAAGCCAAATATAATTAGTTTTATATCATATACGTTAACACTTAATTTCACTTATTTTAAGGTGCGGATAGTACGTTGGCGTGAATTAAAATTTTTATTCTACGGAAAAAATTTCCGCCCACTGCCAAGGAACTCGATACGACAGCGCTAAGTGTAGGGTTAACCGAACTTTTTGACACTTGGCGACACCAGAACATTGCTTTAGATTCAAACTAAAGATGTCCCAAATGTTCGTAAAAGGAATGATAATAACAGACAATAATGAAGACTTAGTATTTCTGCACAAAATAGGAAATTATACCATTACATTTGGGTTTTAAACCTTTGCTTGTTCCATGGAAATACGTAATTTCCGGTTTACCAGACATTGACTAAACGATAGTAATAACTTTAGCTTTCGAATTACTATCCAATAAAAAATTGGGTTACAGGTTCTCTAGTTACCGGGTTGACCATACTTCCGGCTGGTATCTTCGGAGAGAGGTGTCCAGAATGAAGCACGGCGGCCTGGGAGCTCCCACGGAACCTCCAATTGTCCTCCAGGGCAAGGAACATTCGTTTCAGGGAGTCACCTTGAAGACCATGCGAGGAAGACAAAGCGAACGAACGTGACTGAATTAATGAAGGAAGACGACGAAAGGAAGCAAATGACGCGCAAGAATGTCTTTGGAAAACACAGGATCAGAGAACAAGAGTTCACATAATACTCATTTGTATTATACTAATAGGAAAGATACGAAACAGAGATTTATGTTTTTTTCTCTCGTAAAAATGTTCATTGTTTGAACTTCAACAACAAATTATATTTCAATTTAAACTAGTTCGCTTCACTAAAAGAGGTTCAAATGCTTAAAGCTACGAGTTTCTGTGTTTTGTAGAGAATTATTTAATGTATAGAAATTTTCACTTTCCTTTTAGATCAAAAGTCTTCCTATACAAAACGAGTTTTGAGTGTTGACACGCAGTAGAACAGAAGTGCATTAGATTTGTTGTGGATTATATAAAGCAAAAATCCATAACAGAAAGCTGCACTTTATTTTCTTGTATTTACTCAACCCTGCTAATTTCATTGTAGTATTCGTAAATGGGAAATGTAGCGTGCTATTGAAGCTTATCTACACGGAGCGGTTGGATGGGGTTACCAAGAACTTGGCCCACGTGGAGGTGTTAGTATTAGTAGACAGTAATAGTTAAGAGTTATTGATACTAGTAGCAGGAAGTGGATAGAGGGAGGGTTCGCTTTTCACTAGTCACAGCTATATAAACTGTGAAAAACTACGATTTGCTTTTCTGACCCCACCGGGAATTCACCCTGGGATGATTTGGTGACGAGCAAGAACGCCAACACCTACGTCACACCGCTAATGTAACAACCACCAGACAGTCATTATAAAAGTTAAAATATAACTTTTAAAAATTCAAACCACCTTTGAAAACCTTGGTTCACTCGCGTGGAAGAATTCTTAAGTCGTCATCTTTGCATTAATACACACAGACAATTGCAAAAACGGTATTTCAGATCTTAAGGATACTTCAAAAATTCGAAGAAGAATTTGCGGAAACTTCCTCTTATATGCGAAAATATAAACGAGTCACAACAGTATTGAGGGGAACGTAACACGTTATATAAGAGTCAAATGTGATTCTTCAACACGTGAGTTAGCGGTGTTCGATTCCATTACATAAATCTGGAGAACCCTTGAAATATTGAAACGAGGTATTCCAACAAGCTGCTTGCGAATCATCAGTTAGTCAAGATTTCTCGGTCTCTACGCCAATCAAAGCTACTTATCGATCTCCACGTACAACTCTTCAAAGGTAAGAGATGCATCGCCCGACAAGATAGCAAATGCACATCACGTATCAATCACAACAGAATTAATACCATTTCTTAAGTTCTATGCATGCTATCTACCAAGTAATATTAATACACGACTAATAGGCATGTATTAATCACGATAATTGAGTCATTTCAATATTGAGAAAGTAACATTTGTAAGCGGTGGCAATCTTTCTAGCTGCATTTCTTCACGTGGTCGCAATGAGTTATAATCAGAGTTCGGATCGATATGCACTAAAAAAACGAAATATGCACCTAATATCCTCGAACTATGCACTTAAAATAAGCGCTTACTACTAGCATATGCATTCAAATATGGAGCAAAATTCTCAAATTATGCATTGCTCTTCGATGTATGCTATAAAATATGTACCAGAGATCTTCGAAATGTGCACCAATCTTCAATATAGGTACCTATTAATTGATATATGCAGCTATATAATTTGAAAAGCTCTACATACGGATGAACGTTACATCGACTCCAAAACCTTAACCATTGGATTCTTCGCTGGGTAAACAAAGAATAACCATCAAATATATTTAATAATGGCTATAATTCAACGATTAAGATAAAATAATACAGGTACCTACGTAGGTAGTTTGGTAAATTCTAAAATTATCATTTGTTTTGATACGAATTTTTTTTTCAAGTTCTCTACATTAAAATTTTTCCTGCAACCAGATAACATTTGTAACATTGAAACCGACTCATCAACATCGGAAGATACAAGTGGTACAATATTACATACGTCACAAACGTCATTGCTGCGACTATGAACTGTGATATCTATGAACAACACTACAATTTTTAAGCCTTAAGCAGCCTCAACCTAAGTCGAAAAACAAGACTACAGGTTTTCATAGGATACCTGCACCTGTTAGATAAGTCTTTTATTCTGTGTGATCCCGTATTAACTCACTATGGCAAGTTATAGATTAATCTCGTGTTTTGAGAGGTTCTTGGGTCTTCAGGTAAGATAATATGCTTCAATATGAGCTTGAAGCGTACAAAAAAAGCATTTCATGAAAATTCCCCCCCCCCAAGTAAGACTATATGCTCAAAGGCCAAAACATGCTTTAGATGCACTCATGTCCAAAATGTGCATCTTTAATTAAAAAAAAACAACTTAAAACGTATTTCGTCAAGAAAGAAACAAATAAACCACAAATAAATGATATGCAAAATCCGAACGCATTATAATCATTTCTTCTAAGGGCGTATCGTAATCTATAAAGCATTAATTACAAAAAATCATACAAAAATGATAAATACTAATGTTATACTAAACAAACACCGAAAAATCGTGACTTTAACAACTAACTGACAATCCCATTATCTTACCGAGAGAATTAATTGGAGCAAAAATAAAATTTTAGTTACATTTTACGCACGATATATGAATATGTATTGAGCTATCGAGCTATGCTGAGTATATGTTGTGCTGTGGTTGTTCAATAAGGACTGAACGAAGGAAGAAAGAATCGTGCGCCAATGCACCATTTATTAAGGCAATACTAGAGAATCGTCGCGGATAGATATTAACTGGAAACATACCTTCGGTGAAGCCGGTCAGAGAAACCCAAATGGACACAGAATTCGATCTACAAAGCCAATACACAGCCCGTGAACCAGAGCCACCTGACCGAGCAAGGGAGATGGATTAAAGAATGAGGGAGAACAGCTGCACGTTGCGACGAAAATTGGGACAGCGAATCAAGCGCAGCTAAAAGGAAGAGAGGGGAAAACGATGCGATAAGGTGACTCAAATATTGTGGACGAACAAGACGACAAATTAAAGGCAAGGAGAAGAAGAAAGGGGAAGAAATCGTAACAACGTGAAGTGCAGTTCCAGAGCAGGTCAGAGTCCAAATGCGAGCGAAGCGAAGGTAGCGGTGAAGTCAAGGGGAGAGGTGCGAGACAATGGCGGTCAGCAGCAAGAAAGCCATTTGTCTGCTCCACCTCAGCACAAGAGCGACTGAGCGCGGAAGCGGTGTCCCCTAAGCGCTGCTGCCACGTGCAACGCGAAAATCAAAGAAATTCAAGGCGATAAAACGAAAATGATTCAATGCCCTGACCTCATGAAACTACAACGTAAATTAATCTGTTAAGAACGAAGCTACCAACTGCACCAGTGCTTCTACAATGTAAAAGAATTAATTGATTTTAATAAAAGTTAAATTCGTCTAGCACTTCATCACGCCATTGCCGTAGTACTTTCAAAATAACTGATAATTTCAAACATATTTTCTTATATACTTGTATTGAATCTTATTATTCAGAGAAGATTAGTTTTATATATACTCAACCTTGACACGGTTGCATACATTAATTCTGTAGCCCCATCCTGGCCCGTCGTATTCTCCGGTTTTCCTTCGGTGAGAGGCAGATTTTTTGTAGACTCGCTGGACTCTTGTTCAAGGGGGGGTGTCCATAAATCTCGAATTTAGTGTTATTTTAATAGCTACGATTGATAAACAATATTTTCGAAATAATCTACAGTTGTACTCGTAAAATATATTTGTTGTATTCAATACAAATTCGTTGGTATTCCGTTAATATTATAAAACTGGCGAAATATGTTTATTCTTATCCTAGGAGTGTGCTGAAATGTTAAATCTACCTCTGGCTTGATCGGAATTGGTGGAATGGTCCCTTGGTTGCTTCCGGAGAGTAAATTAGTTTACTGTCCTCCGTTGGTCATTCGCAGTTTGCAACTGCTTGTACGAAAATAAATTTATTTATTCAACGATACAATTTATTCTACGCAGAAATCAAACGTGCTCATATCAGCTGATTCGCACGGTCGCCACATGTCCTACGTTTTGCGTGGATTGTTTCCCAACCAGTTCTCAGTCTCCGGTTTCTTTAAGACAAACGCTCGTTTAGCTGAAGTTATTAGTGAACTGGACACCTACACTAAGACACTCGCAGAACGAGACACAGTAATCATCATAGGTGGGCAGAACGATATTAACTTGGGACGACATTTCAACGCTTCTAAACATTTACAAAAACTAAAACGGCATCCCAGCACAGAAACATCGTACTCTCGAGTCTACCTCCACGTTTCAACGTTCCAAAAACAAGTCACGAAATTAACCTGGCAAACATCTCCCTAACTTATCACCTGGCAGGCACAAAAATAACAGTTTTTGATTTGAAATCACACCTGACTGCCAAGGACTTTACCCAGCACGGTTTACATCCGAGACAGTCTGGGAAACATCACTTCGGTTCTCTCATAGCTTCACATCTTACCTCACAACATCCATCTGCCCCTTTACCGACTCATACATCTCCTCTTGCTCCTACCTCTTTACCTCCTCCTCCACCACCCTATGCTCCTACCTCATCACCACCACCTCGTCCTATCTCCACACACATCTCTTCTCCTGTCCCCGTTCTTTCACCTACTGCTTCACCTCCAGCGTCCTCATCTATTCCTACATCCATATCTCCTCCCGCCCCCATATACAGTTGTAACTCTGCGTTCAAGAGTACGATGTGGTACTCAAAGGTAACAATCGCGTTCGGGAGCAGTGTGCGGGCTTGATCCGGGGCTAAAAGCTGTACCAAATTCAAATTCCCCTCCACAATTTAACTTCGATTCTATTTCTCGAGAATCACAAACTCTTTGCGAAAAAAAAATTATATTGCATCACTATGTCCAATCCCTTTCAAACAAATTGACAGAAATTGAAATCATGGTACACGACAATCCATTCGATAAGCTATGCCTCACAGAACATTGGCATTCAACAAACAACATCAATAATCTTGCTATTTCTAATTATTATTTAGCAAGTTCTAGTTGTCGGCAAAATTTTAAAGAAAAAAATCCCCACGGAGGTACGTGTGCCTACGTTCGAAATATCATTTTATCTTCTCCATTGCCAGGCTACGAGAACTTCTGCGTAGATAGTGTGTTCAAATTTTCTGCAGTTTATCTGACTGACACCGGTATTGTTTTATGTATGTATAGACCTCAATCAGATCTTGAATATTTTCGGAACTTCGAAATTGTTTTAAAACATATCACACATAAATCTACTAAATTATCGTTATACGTGGTAATTTCAACATCGATTTCCTGAGTACATCCGACTCTGCACATTCACCAATTAATCGATTCAAGAATCTTATCGGCTCTTTCAACCTCATTACTACGATAAACGACCCCATTCGCCTCTCCAATTCATCTCAAACATTGCTAGATCAGATTATCGTCTACAATGGAATTTCGTATTTCTCTGAAGTGTTTATCGCCGGATACAGCGAACTTAAAATCCTTTACAAGTTTTCAAGAGAGTTTAATGACACAAATAAATCCAGATTTATAAATTATTTGCGGGAAGAAACATGGAAAGATGTTTACAATTGCCAAAATACCGACGACAAATTCAATGTATTTATCTCAATATTCCTAAAACATTACAACTCTAGCTTTCCCATAAAATGCAAGTAAATTAACACAAATAAATACAAAAGATGGATCACCCAAGGGATAAGAATTTCTTCAAAAAACAAACGCCGTTTATATTATCCATAATATAAATAAATAAACTCTACAATCAACCACCCGAAATCCATGATTATTTTGGTAAATATAAGACTATTCTTCGAAAAGTAGTCTATGAAGCTAAAGTTATGGAAAAGGACAGGCAGGTACTAAAATCGAACAAACAGACGAAAGCCATATATAATATTGTTAAAAATTACACGTCAACTTTTGAAAATCGCGAAGAAAATATTTCTCTACTAAACGATGGTAAAATTGTATCAAATCCTCAGAACATCGCACATTTGTTTAATTCTTACTTCTCAGAAGTAGGTAAAATAACGAACTCAATATATCCAAATCAATGTCCTCCAATTATATCCACCCACGTACCCAATTCTATGTTCACTTCTGAAAGCAACACCAGTGAAGTCATGAGAATCATAAGCTCATTAAAAAACAAATTTTCATCAGACATAGATGATATACCGGAGTTTATTGTTAAATTTTCGTCCCAAGTTATATTAAATCCACTCATAAATATTTTTAATAGTTCTTTATCGGAAGGGGTGTTTCCTAACATATTTAAGAATGCGAAAGTGAAACCTTTACACAAGAAAGGAAACTAACTTAATATTGGAAATTACCGACCAATATCTCTACAATCCACTTTCTCAAAAATCCTAGAAAAATTGTTCTACAAGCGTCTTTTAGATTTTTTATCAAAAAATAACAATCTCTCAGACGATCAACACGGTTTTAGGAAATCCTTTTCCACTACAAGCGCCATATTTTCATTCTTAAACGATGTTACCACATCTCTTGACCGTGGAGAAAATCCACAGGGTGTTTTTCTTGACTTATCCAAAGCATTTGATGTCATTGATCACGGAATTGTCCTTTCCAAATTGCATTCTTTAAGCATTCGTGGACTTCCACATCAATGGCTAACATCTTATTTACAAGATAGATAACAGGTCGCAATATCATGTACTAAAAATAAAGTACTTCGGCGTTGTCTTTCAGAAACAAAGGTACTTACTTTAGGTAATCACCTAAAGGTTCAATTCTAGGCCCTATACTATTTTTATTGTATGTGAACGACACGTCATCCTCCACATCAGATTGCAAAATGGTTCGTTTTGCTGATGACGCTAATATACTACGTAAACACGCCAACGCTCAAAAAGTTATGTCTAACTTTTCGGCTTGATTCCACGCAAATCGTCTCACTGTAAACACTGACAAAACAGTGTCTATGTCATATCACAATAGTATCACAAAATCTTTACACCAGGTTTCTCTTTCTTTAAACGGAACACAATTAAAAACTGTTAGGTCTCCATATTCAAGACAACCTCAAATGGAATTGTCACGTTGACAATCTTAATTCCCAATTAAGCAAATTGTGTTACGCATTCCGAATCTTAGTTAACGTAGTTAGTCCACGTATTTCCCGTTGCGTATATTTTGCAAACGTTTACTCCCATTTACGTTACGGCATTACTTTCTGGGGGAATTCCGGTCAGAGTATTCAAACTTTCACAAATAAAAGAGAATAGTTCGGATAATTTGTAAATCTCACCTCCGAAACTCTTGTAAACCTTTGTTCAGGGAATTACATATCTTAACACTTCCCTGCATTTATATTTATGGAACTGTCGTGTTTGTTAAGACCGAATTACTGAAGTGCTACCCTTGCTTCATACGAAACAGCCTCGTTCACGAACACAATACTCGCAATATTAATAATATTCATCGCCCTAGTGTCAACCACTCTTTGTCAAAAAGGTCCATATCACTCGGGAATCGTTCTGTATGATTCGCTCCCCAAAAATATAAAGGATATTATAAAATTGAGTCTCTTAAAACCCGCGGTTAAAAGCTACCTCCTGCACCAGTTCTTCTACAATGTAAAATAATTTATTGATTTTAATAAAAGTTAAATCCGTCTTGTACTTTATCACGCCATTGCTGTTGTACTTTAAAAATAACTTATAACAATTTCAAAAACTATTTTCTTGCATGATTGTGTTGTGTCTTATGATTCATATTAATTTATTTTTATGTGTACTGAACTTTGGCACTGTGTACATTAATTCCGTAGCCCTATCCTGGCCCGGGTTTCCTTAGGATAAGAGGTGGATTTCTTATACAGATACTCTAGGCTTTTGTCTAGGGACGCGTTTATTGAAACAAGAAATCGTGAATTTAGTGTTATTTCAATTCCTATGATTTGTAAACTCTATACGTACTCAGAATCTATAGTTCGATAAGAATTCGTACATGTAAAATAAACTTTTTGTGTTAAATTAGATACATGTTGATATTCTATTAGTATTATAGCTCGTAGCTCTCTATCTTATCTAGGAATTTTTGCTGAAATTTTTGAATCCGCCTCTGCCTTAGGACCCTTGATCGGAATTGATGGGATGATCCCTTGCTTGCTTCTGGAGAGTAAATTAGTTTGTCCTCCACATGGTCATAAGCAGTTTGTATTGCTTTTTTGACAATAAATTTATTATTATGCCGAGTCTCTGATCGCGAACTGACGAAAATACAAACCATTAAACGCTATACGAAAGGGTGATTGAAAACGCGCCTATAACATGAATGAATTCTGCTTTTACAGCTATGGTCAATAATATTTTGTAGCGTTGTTTTAAAGAAAATAAGTAAAATGAACGAAATTCTTAATTATGCTGCAACCAATATTCGTCTACATAACAAATAAGTTGAATTTCTCGTCAGAGCGAGTAATGTTTAAGTGTTTGGTCGCAGTGTGCATGGCCGAGCAGCAGCTCCTCAAATGTTCTGTCTTACATAGCTTGCACTCATCTCCCACTTGCTATACGAGGAGTTTTGTCAAAATATAATACTTTACTTTTTTTATTTAAACCATGTATACTTTGAAATCATTGAAAGTCTGTATAAATGTTTACGAGTAAGACCATTATATTCAAAAAGTAGCATGTGAAACCGGTTTTCGACGACTGATAAGGGCTACCACACTCGCTACAGAATCGAGGAACAGTTTTGGGCACAATTCACATTAATGGACAAATCAAATTTTATCTTAGCAGTACAGAATATAATAAAGCTTCCTCAAATCTAATGAACACAATTTTCTCTCTCCAAATTTTAAGCTGAGAAGATGGATGGATTGCTTTGTATACCTTATTTATGGCATTTGTACTGACAAACTAAATTTTCTGAACAATTGAAATTAGAGATACTGAATTATACATACATTGATTTTTGAATACATCACGAAAATTGATTGATTTAAAAACGCACACTAAATATTTGACGAACATTAATAGTAGTAATAATTTTCAAAATAACAAGTGGCGGGTCGGAAATAAATAGTAACGAAGGAGTCATTCCAAGGGATATCGATCCTATAGTTGTGGGTTGTGACAACATTCGTAAGTAGTAGAGGGAACAAAACGTGCACACACGCACAGTCGCGAAACTAGCATAACACATGCACATATAGAACTTCCTCTGTAGCAAAGAATACAGACGTACATATCCCATCTACTCCACTGAAAGAATTTAATAATGAATAAGTGCTAAAGGACAGTTGATAACTACGCTAAAACTTAATCTTGCTTAAAGTCAGTAATTTAAAAATATTATTTAATCACATAATTGCAAATTTGCTTGATCCTGCAAATAACGATAATAATTAGGGAAGACTACCTATGTCGAGAGAAAAAGAAATTCACAAACGGTTACCAAAAGTTTCAATGCTTTTAATTACCGTTAAAGCAAGCAGTTTCAATTCCATGAGAAGGGGGTTGAGGGCACCCCGTCCTTGCCATCATGCCCTTGATTTTAGATGCTCCAACTGGCACTTCATGCCCAAAATTTCGAAGTCTAGTAATAACATGAGAGAATCTAACATAAGACTAAAACGAATTTTTTCTCAGTCACACTACTCGTAAACTACGAACGCCACCCGGAGTGATAACTTTTCTCCGAGAGGGACTGCAGGCTATGCAACGACTCTGAAAAATAAACATATAATACTCTTTTCAAACATTCATTCACTGTTATTGGACGTATAATACAAATGAGAGTAATCCAAAATAACTTGTTTCTTCCGAGCTGTAATTTTAAAGTTATAACTACTTAACAATTTACGCTGTCTACCGGGGCGAAATTCATTCCCCGGGTCACTCCATAATTCATCAGTACAGGGCGCTTTTATGAAACTGCAGGCGTCTACTTCGACCTCACAAGCAGCACGGGTGGAGGGGCGCAACCGGTCGCGCCAGCGGAGCCGTCGAGACAGCGGCGGCGGCAGCTGCAACAGCGGTGGCGGAACCCGTTCTCAAGCGGAGCGGCCTGTCTGCGCCGCCATCGCCAGCTGCCCCCAAGCGACCTAATTACGGCGAGTAAACTTTTGAGTGAGACTGTACAACGGAGCAGCTGACGGCCAGCTGGGACTGCAGCTTGGAGAGGGGGCAGACCGACCGACCGGCTGGAGCGGAGCAACGCAGTCGAGGCAGCAGCATCGCGTTGGTGGCCTGTCGGAATGGACGGACGTAGCGATACAAATAATTCTTCAAATCCTCAAAGCGTGGAGGGGAAAACTGAAGAAATATAATCGACACGCATTCATTTCTTTGCGTTGAGACCTGGTGGCAGAGTCATCAAACTTTCTACATTAGCGGCCGACTGGTCATTATAACATTGTTAAATAGCTCAAGGAATATTTTACTGACGAGTCGCGAATTCTGCATTCATTTAACATCGTTAGTGCATAGAATTCTCCCTTGCTTTATTAATAGAAGAAGTAAGAGTATATATTTCTCCATTAATTATTGAAGAAACTAAATAAATTTCGATGAGTGAACACATAATTTATTCTAGTAAATATCACTTAAAGAACTACTAGAATATATTTCAAATGGACGGAGACAATTTGCTCCAAGTTTGACTTGCTGTGTCTCAATGGACTTGAGTTCTTAAAGGAAATTTTTTTACCAAAATTTATAAAATTAACATTCTTGTTCAATTACGAAGAAAAAAGCGAGTGATAAAGTCACAAGTCACATTATGAAACGTAGCTGAAACTTAAATAGTAAAGATGTCTAGGTATGATAGGTATGACACGTACACGACACGAAGTTCTCCGGAGGAAAGCAAAGACCCCATCGACACGCATTAAAAAAACGGAGAAAAAAAACAAGTCGGGAGGAGACTGGTAAAAAAGATACCACGATAGGGTATAGAATAAAACAGTACCATAACAGATAATATGACCTTATAGCAACAAAGCATTCAAACACTTCTTTGTATTTTAATCACTACTAAAACTTGAGAAGTTTTTAGAGTTAGATTTATTTTCCGTTTGTTCTCCAGCTAAGATGCCAACGATTACGAAGGAGAAATTGGAGGAGCAAGGCAGTAATCTTTCCCACAAGCCGATCTCATTATGATTCGAGGCGGTTGTACTAGCGCCACAACGAAGATATTTTCAATAATTACGGGCTCCTTTCTGACAAACCCCTCACGAATTACAATGTGAAAGTTATTTTCTACAATGTCTCGAAAATTCTTTATAATAGACAAAAATAAGAGAAATTAAGAAATTAAAAACGCACATTAGAGAATACAATCACAGTTCGTCTAGATTTTACTTCCTCGGACAAATGCATTTTTATGCTTGAATATCATTTTTTTTGTAGCACAGTCATATAATAGTATACGTAAAGTATGCCGTAAAATCATACACCATTATTTGTCAGTGTTAAGCTTGATTTTATGTAGAAAAAGTTTTGTTAATTATTTTTATATCTAAACTTAAGCAGATGTGAGTGTGTATTGCGCGACACAAATCAATAGAGAGCAAATTCTCATGACGATATTTTAATTGTTCGTAACACGAGGAGTTTCCCGATACAAGCCATCGCTAATTCCAAGCTGATTGCGGGAAAAATGTTTTCTTTTGTACGACCGTGTTTCCCGATCGAATAACAGACGATACTCTAGTTGAACATGGTAAAATATTTTTATCACATAAGACACCAATCATTTTCTGACACGATGCATGTATCAGCTAACCCTTCATACATCAAAGAATATTCGAAAATAGTATTCCGATGAAACGTGTTCTCTAACACTTCTAACGAGAGCATTGTTCAAAAAATCTGAACCAAGCGGAAACATTCATTCTTGACGTGAAGCGAGCGTTTCTTCAAAAATTCCATTTCCGGTCTCGGGAACCACTTAATGGAGCCCGATTTCCGAGGTAACAATGGAGAACCTGGCTAGGGTGGGTGGTCATCTGCTATGACGCCCATAGAGGGTCGGAACTCACCTTCCGCTTCTTCTAGAAGTGCGCGCGCACGCACGCAGATGTACGAGGTCGGTCGCTGAGCGTTAATAGCGGACGCAGATGGCATCGTCACACCATGGGAGACAAACGCAGCAAAGGCCTTTCTTTATTCACACTCCTAATAACTAACCTAACCCCCCCTCGAGATAGCGGAATCTCGATAAACATTCCCCAATGCACATGTTTGACATTCGTAAAAACGAAATATCTATATTTTAATGCCTTCTTTCGTCTTTAACATTGTAAACAATTAACACTGAAAAGTACTCTGGATTGGAATTTGGAAAGAAAGGAGGAGCAAATTTTAGCGAAAACTATTTTTAAAATTTTTGGCGACAAATTTTATAAATTCAGGATTAAACAAGTAGAGGAAGGTCGAGAAATTGTTAAGTGAAAAAGCACTCTCGTAGAAACAAAAGTTGTTGTGAACTGAAATCAGAAAATGGTATGGAGGAGCTGAGGTCAGGCATTGACAGAAAAAGGTGCAATGGATGTATGTCCCTAACGGGGTTTTCTCGGGTTTTCCTACGGGTAAGGGCGGATGTGTTCTGTAAGCTTTTGCCTAGGGGCGGTGGTCTCATTAATACCATTAATCCCAAATTTAGAATTATTATATAAATTACGATACATAAACAATACTTTCCGAATAATTTTAAGATTCGATAAAACGTATTTATGAAGTATTTTTCAGTATTCTATTAAATATAGATTTGTAGTTAGTCTGTGGATATTATAACAGAATTTTCATTCTAAAGAGAGTGCTGAAATTTTAAGTCCACCCCCGCTTTAGGGCCCTTTATCGAAATTTACGGGATGGTCTCTTGCTTGCTCCCAGAGAGTAAATTTGTTTATTGTCCTCCACGTGGTCATAAGCAGTTTGTAATCGCTTATTTGAGAATAATTTTTTGACTACTTTATTATTACTCAATCTGCAGTCTGTTTGGCTTCCCGTTTGGTCATTCCATCAAAATGCTTGGTATTGGATGCAGCATTACTCTCAACCTTACACAAAAGGCTGCACAAACGGCGGTGTATCGGGATCGTGAAAAGTGAACAAGAGATATTAATCGTCGTTGATTAAATTTACAATCAATGAAACTTTTGAATGAGGGCGACATGAGGATACATCGATTGACTTCTTTCGGAACGTATTAAGCCATGGAAATATGGTAGAATGATGGGCAAGAAATAGTATGTGTTTCCTTGTCAATTAGACTATAAAATAACAATTACGTAGTTTTGATATTTTATCGTAATTTCATTTATGAATTAGAATTTAGGAAGAATACGAATATAAGATTGTATTTTTTTCTACGCAGGTACACTTTCATTGTCCCGTTTGAGAAGTAATGGAACTGCCATTAATGCATAATTCATAGATAAATTTTTAATGATTGAACAGAATAATATAGAAAAAGTAACATTAACTGAACACTTACGTTGACTATGAGCACAATAAATCGCAGAACGCTCCTAGTTCGACATGAATTACGTAACAATTGAGGATGCAAATTCATTACATTATTCATCACATTATACACGTGCTCATACATTGTGAGCGAATTATCACATTCAGTTAACTAAAGCATAGACAACACAATAAGACAGTAAAATATAAAAATACTATGAAGATTATACATAAATTTGCAAGACACAAACAACGTGCCACAAAATAACATTACCAAACATAATTCTGTGACAATGTTCGTGTAATTCTATAACTGATCACACTATTACTTGGAGCGTGAGATATAATGAAATTTAAGTTCATCAGTATATCGTATTAACGTAAGCAATAAAAAGCTCAATGGAAAACAAAGACGCTAAGAAGGGAAGAAATAAAACAAGATATTTCGTCAACAGGCTAGGAAAGGTAAATGAGAACAAAAGATGAGACTCATAAACGCGATACTAAATTCTTATCTCGAAGAAACGAAAACAATTCCCAACTCTTATACAAAAAGAACATTCCTGTCCAAGGAGAAGGAACTCAAAAATGAAAACATTCAGACAAATAACTCCTACATTAGCAATAAGAATTTACCTCATAGCGGGGAAGTACACCTCTATTGTCCCGAGTAGCAAGTATGCAATGCACTGCCTCCGGATGGTTCTAAAAAAAAATCAAATAAGTCAAATTGGAGATTAACGGCGGAAAAGATTCATAAATAACGAACCACAAGTAAACTTAATGAAATCGTAATTTCAAACATCATTCATTCACTTTTTAAAAAATATTAAAAATCGACTTTGCGTTTGAAACCCCTCCATTACGGAAAGAAAAAATATCAAGACCAAGTCTTTACAATATACTACTACTTCACTGATCTCAAATCAGAACCTTCAGGGTCAACCTGAGTCTCATCCGCCTGAACTACTAGGCAGTTTTCTGAAGGAATTGACTAACTCGTCCAACTAAATGCCTTGTTACACGGTCATTTCAATTTCAGTTTCCGTCTCCGTTTCAGTCAGATTCTCTTGTGTGTTAACGGACAGGAGAAATGAAATGAAGACTTAGAACGGACGGACGGCTAGCTCTATTTGTTTCCTTTCATTTCTTACAAATCCTTTGAGTAAACAGGGACAATGCATCAGTCTCTGTCCAGGACCGGTTCTACGTATTTTGCCGCCCTAGATACTTGGTTACCTTCGAAATTCACGATTTTAAATGTACTATTTTACATGTTGAGGTGATTACTAAAATCACAAGTATCACTTATGTAACAGTAAAAAAAATAATCATACATTGACTGCGATGTATTTATACGGTTTATTTTGATTCGTTGTCTTAAAATTTTTGGGTTTAAAATTCTCCCATACGTGTTTTTCAATATTCCAATCATAAAATATGCGTGTGTTAGAGCGAATATTAGGATTCTTAGTAGCAAAGTTGTGCATTTAAATGCAACGTCCCTACATTCCATTAAAATGATTTCATTACACATGAACGATTTGTTCTGAATATACTACATGCTAAAGGTTTGAAATGTTATCTAAGCTGCATGATGTAATAACAATTCATTCAAAAAATTAGACAATTATTATGCATTACATAGAGGAGACAAATATTATACATTACATAAACTATAAAAATGCTTCAGAACCAACATGAAATTCGCTTATCTATATTTTAAACTTTTTTATTACATTTGTCACATTTATATGAAAAACACAAAGAATATCTTAAAATAAAAAATAGTAACAATGATAACACTGAACATTCGCCTTGCTCATACATATATCAAATATTTCGTAATAAATATCAAACATACACCCGTGGATGTACTTAATTTAATTAGCGCTACTGAGCGAGCCAAAAGTGAAAAGTGAATATAGATAGTTTTTTTTTATAGAGTGCCACAGAAATGTTTCAAGGCGAAAAATACAGAAGCAAAAGCAGAGCAAATCAAAAAAGCAATTTGACAGTCTTCATCCATAAAATATTCGCACATCACTACGTCCTGTATACTATTTAACATTTCGTGTTTGAGCACGAAATGAAAGAACTTTCAAAGCGGAACCCTGATTGCACTGAGGACTGAACGGGATCGTGTAAAAACACCACCTCCCGGACTGAAATAAAACGAGAACGGACAGCTCGACTGGAACTGAGACTGAAATGACCATATAAGAAGGCCTTAAGGATCGAGACAGCAACTGCGGCCTCACACCAAGAGATGAAGATGGATCTCGGAACCACAATGGTTACCAGTAATACCAGTCAACTGAACACTTCTCTCTACGAACAACTACCCTACGAAATGAAGGAAGTTAAGAAGAATGCTTCACGTGAGATTACGATTCCATGAATATTGGCTTTTTTACACTCGAAACATTCTTTTCTTCTATAACGAATCGTCTCATCTTTGTTCAATAACTATGATAGAAGCACATAGTTGTGTGAAGTGTACCCTGTTCGGCAACACTGTATCAACAGCCTCGTAAATGCGTTTCTTATTGACGTAAGGTCTACAAAAACCTTAAAATGAACAGGACTAAAACGAATTACCGGAGATCTTTAACGACCAAAGTACTGCCATGGACACAATTAAGGATAACTCAGGCGTGTAGAGGAAGAATATTTCATCATTAATGCTGTAAACAAGGCTGTACTGTGTTAAAAAGAATTACAATTGAGGAAAACATTCGTATCCTTGCCGCGTTTAATTATTCATTCATTTCAATAGGGCGCTTTATTTACAAATATTATTTATGTACAAATGTGTGGCGAGGCTTTTTGTTGCCTGTACGCCTGTAAAATTCCCCTTAAGTAGAGCCGTGGGCTGTGCATACAATGCCCTGGTATTCACTCTCATTGAACGGATAGTTGCAGTTTTAATTTTTGGAAATCTTAGTTTTGAACTTAAAATGATTGTAATTTTATTTACTTGTGATTTGTATCGTATTATTATTATTATTTAGCATCCTTTAGTGCATCTTTAATATTGTTTTATTTAGTTGTAAAATATCTTTTAAGTATGCTGCAACTACCGATTAAATGAGCACCGTTGGGAACCACGGGAAACCAACGGTCAGGACACGAATATAGACAATTAATATATACATATTTACAAACGATACTTAAATAAGAGAAATAAATTATAATTAAAATATACCAATTTTGTCATAGAAATAAAGATTAAAATAAAATTCAATTATTTACAATACTAAAAAACAACAACATATAATTGACGTAATGCCTCGGAAGGTCTTCTCAACATGTCTCCGCCTGAAACAAAAGAAAAAGACGAAGCGGCAGAATCACGGTTCATTTGTATCAGCAATTCCATTTTTCTTAGATGCACAAAACTACGATCCCGCATCTGTAAAATTTTAGCTCGATAGTAAACGAGTCTGATGATGCGTGTGGCAAATGGGCACCGGAAATTTCTAATGGTTAATTGTAGGATAGTCAAGTTTGTTCTCATTTGACAAAAAAAATTATGATACTAAAAAGTATAAAATAAAATAAACGAAAACATGTTTTTCAAAAAACTTATACAAAAGTTACTGTAATAAAACGTCTTTTCCTAGGTCACTCATTATAAGTGAGAGTACATAGAAGATTCCTCCGGTGGCTCAGGGATAGCATGCTTGCTTACCACCGAGTTACTCCGCGTTCAATTCCCGGCGAATCCAGAGAAAAAAATTGAAGCATTTCACTTCAATGTACCAGTTCATACAACTATGATTACTGACAAGCGAAACCCCCCTTATCCACCTAGCAGTCTAGCGAAACCATTAGGTTGAAATCCTAGACAGCGCGCTTCTCCCGGCGAGAGCGTGTCAAAGTTATCAAAGTCGTAGTGATCTTAATAACAAGCAATGGATCAGGCGCAGCAGGAGACCCGGAGCTGGGTGACCCCTCCGACTCCAGCTGATGAGTGCCGGCGACTGGAGAATCGTGGCCTCGGCTAAACGAAGGTCTGCCCAAGTCTCAAAAGATCGCCCACCCCCTCAACGAGGGCTAGACAGTGGAACCCCCTTGAGCAAGGGGCTGCCAAGAGTGGGTAAGGAAAAAACGTATGGGGACGGTGTCAGCTTAACGGGGAAACCCGGGGGCCCACGCTGTCTCCACAAAGGCGAAGAAAATCTAGGGGCGCCAAGATAAGGCCCCAAAGAAGGTAAAGGGTACCACCCCCTCCCCCAGGGCGCGCGGTAACGCAGTTAGCCCCTCGGCAGGAGTGCCCGAAGCCAACTGCGGGGTCAGAGCCATATGGGTTTCGCCAGATGAGCCCTTCTGATGCTCAAGCCATTGTGAAGGCGTAGGTCGCAGTAGAACGTTTAATAGAAATTGAGGGGACCCCGAAGCCTTCTCTGAACCCCAAGCGGGCAAAGGCTGGCAGAGGGCAATCCTCTCACGGTAGCACCTCGGATGAGGGAAAGGCGAATTCCGGGTGTCGGACTGTGCTATGGCCATCCGACTCCCGGCCTTCCTCCGAAGTCAGTGATGGCGAGACACTTCCTGGGAATGCCCCAACAACGCTGGCGGTAGAGGAGGCCACGGAAGCACCCGTGACGGCCGCCCACAAAAGGGGGAACGCGGAATTAGGGGGAAAAGCCGACCTCGGTAAGCGGGCAACCGTCGAGGGAAGCACCCCGTAAGAGAGGAATGCTCCGCATCCCGATGTGCTGGCAAGGGAGGAACGAGCAAAGCGACGGGCAGAACGTCGCGCTAAAACTGTTACTCCAGGCAGAGCCGACCCGGCCAAAGGGCAAGTCTCCCCCGGCACGACCCCGAAGGGGTCGAATCCAAGCACGGAGCCGCGGCAGACGACCCCCGAGGCCGCTAAGGCGAAACATGCAGTCAGAGACACCGGTTCTCTGGCCTCGAGCCAAGATCGGCAGAAGTCCCCCACCCCTCCAGGTAAGGACTCCGCGTTGAACAGTGGAGGACAACAGAACGCTCCGAGCGGGACGAAGTCCTCAGCGCCAAGAAAGCAAAAAAGCAGACATAGCGAGAAAGGCCTTCCGTCTCTTCCTCCAAGATGTGGGCGCACCCAGAAGGAGGAGGACCATTTGGAACCGGTGGAGTTCCACAATGGTAGGATGTCGGCCTTGACGGGTGTCCTCCGAAGCATCGAGGGGGCCGTCTCCGAACGTCAGATGCAGTGGCTTCGAGGCACGGTCTGCGATTTGGATGACGTGTTCTCCACGATGTCGAAGAGGTACGCGGCTAAGATCGCGTCGTCGAAAGGAGTGGAGAAACTCACCGTGACTCTAGTAGCGGACGCCACCCGAACGTGACAAAGGCGCTGGAAGAGATTCCCCGACACCAATCACAAACCTACGCAGACAGAGCAAAAGCTCCAAAGGCTGCCGTGGTAGCTGCGAGGCCGAGCAGCGGTTGCACTTCGATCGTAATTCGCCCCAAGGGGCCGGAGATCAAGTCAGCCGCGGAGACGAGGGCAGCGGTAGAGGCTGCACTAAGAACCAAGCGTCGGCGAGTGAACGTAAACTGGGTAAGACTCTTGCCGAGTAAGTGGATAGTGGTCACGGCCGCCTCCCCTGTAGATGCCATCAGTATAAAAGAGGCATTAACAGGCAACAGCACTGTTGTCATTCGCGAGCAGCGAAAGCGGAAGCCTAAGGTGACGCTGTTCGACGTGCCAGTAGGGATGGGAGACGAGGAGTTGCTGGAGGACATCTACCAGCAGAACGTCGCAGAAGAGGTCGACAACGACCACTTCAAGGGTCACGTTCGGGTGGCTTTCTGAATGGTGTAGGAAAGACCACGGAAAAACGTCGCCAATAGGGTGGTAGAGGTACCCCCTGACGTATTTCGGCTGTGTTCGAGAAAAGGCCGCCTGTATGCGGGCTGGCTCTCGTACAAGGTGGTAGAATTTTTGCGTCCATCACGCTGTTACAATTGTCAGCGATACGGCCATTCTTCTCGGTTCTGCCGACAGAATGCCCCAACGTGTGGGCATTGTGCGGAGGAAGGACACGATTATAGAAACTGCCCGAAGAAGGAAGAATCCCCTGAATGTGCCAACTGCCGCCGGGGGGGGGGAACCCAGCGAAATCACGCGGTAATAGGCAAGGATTGCCCAACATTCAAACGTGCGGTCAAGCGTGAGGGAGAACTTATTGATTATGGGTTATCTTAAGTTTCTTCAACTCAATGCGCAGCGATCGCAATGCGTTATGGATGAGCTGGCACAGTATGTGTCAGCGTCAGGGATCGACCTCGTCCTGTTATCGGAGCCTTACACGCAGTGTAACTCCACAGCTGGGCTCGGCGGCAAATACCGTATAGTGGAAAGCACAGGGTCACAACCTGGTGCGGCCATAATCGCGACCAATCAAGAGCTCTTTCCCCTCAAGGTATCGCAATATTGCTCAAAAACCTTCGCTGTGTGTGCTCTCGCGTATGAGGGTGGGGAGGTATAAATTGTATCAACCTACTTCGAGTATGGAGTCGACACGAAGGAGCATATTCATGAACTGAGGATCGTGACGGGACTGAGTGGCAAGAAACTGATCATTGGGCGGGGGGACTTTAACGCCAGAAGTGAGGTATGGGGGATCGTCTGGCAGATGACGGGGGAGATGGTGGAGGAATTCATTTCCAGAAACCAGCTTCACCTCTTGAATCACGATGAATCATCGCCCACTTTCTTCAAGGGCGATAAATGTTCTCACATTGATCTAACCCTGGCTTCGGATAACGTCATAAGAGCGTTGACGGACTGGCACGTGGTAACGACTGCAACAAACAGTGATCATAACGCGCTCCGCTTTAACCTGGGAATGAAGGTACGTCCACCAGAGATGATTCCTAGGAAACATTTCAATACGTCCAATGCTTCCAAGCGAACAGTCGGGGCCCTGCGGAAGCAACTACAAAGGGCTAAACGGAGAGGAGAGGATTTATCCGAACCTAGACTCAAAAATGCGGAAGCTAGGAATAAACACCTGGCGGCCGTTAGGAAATCAAAGAAGGACAAATGGAGAAAATTCGTGGAGGAAGCAACGCGGGTAAGCCCTTGGGGGGTGCCTTACCAGCTAGCTTCTGATAAACTGCGTACTCCCCAATGGTTAAGCAACTTATCCAATCATGGTCCGGATGGAGGCACTCTTGGAATGGAAGCAACCGCGCGACATCTTCTGGAAATCCTATTACCGGATGACAACCATTCGCAGGATACGGAGACTCACACGGTGGAGAGACTTGAGGCCTTGCAAAAGTGGGGAGCTGTAGACAAGGAGTCCCTTACTCCGATCACTGAGGATGAACTGGATAAGACTANACCCTGGACAGGACAAACTCACATCAAAGATAATCAAGGAGGTCTTGCAAGGTGTTTGCAAGAGCAAGTACCTGCAGATTCTTAACAGATGCTTGGAAGGAATCTCCCCTCGTGTTAGGAAAAAGACTAGTCGTAGTAATAAAGAAGAGTCCCGAAAACCAGATGGTGAAGCAAGGTCCTACAGACCGATGTCTTCTCCCGGTCCTAGATAAGATATGTACGGAGAGAATATATATATATATATATATATATATATATATATATATATATAGTGGCAGAACAAATCTTTTAGGGTTAAAAACTGGAATTTACAATTTTGATCTATTTTGAGCGCCTCGACTAATTAATCTCAGGGTTCCACAATATTTCTGGGGTTCGCATTTTTTTAGTGAAGGGAAGGGCCATACAATGGTTCCACTTCAGGAAAACGCTATTGACAAATAAATCCATTAAATTTAATCACCATTAGTCTACAATAAAACCCCTCATGCTATTCCCCTCAAAAGAAACACATAAATGGTAGCCAATGATAACATATTCACTAACCCACATAAAATCTCTCCCTCAAAAAAAAAATAGAAATACACTGAATTTAACAATAGCATAATTCTATCAATATTTAAAATCTCTCTTTGCACTTATCAAGTCCACAGTTCCGAGTCCTCTTTTATGACTTATGCCACACTATTCCTTACGCGCAAGCGCATTACGACGTCGGTTAAACATCACCAACCGTCGTAAAAATATTTCTTAAGATGACCAACCACGGCAGACCGTAGAGAGTAGTGTCCTCGCAAGGTCGGCCAGGCTCCGATCTCGGGCGATCGCTGACGGTGTCATCAACGACGGCTACCGGAAGTTGCTCCCATCATCTGCAGGCTCGGGGCCTTGAAGCGCAACGTCGGCCTAACTTCGTTCGTTCCGAATAGCCACCCGGAAATTATTGGACCGTGGCTCGGATCGGGAACAATTTATCAGATTTGTCCGATGTTAAAAAAAAATCGGCAAATAATTGACACGAGCGCAGCATCTTCAAAAATGAAGTGCTAGTGTTTAGTGCGAAATCTCGAAATACTTGTTTCAGAGTATTAACGCAAACATGTCCGTGAAGAAAATCTTTTACAATTTCTTCGCGCCAAAAAAAATCTCGCTTCCTGTGATCTGGTCTGATATCACAAGTTCTACAACTCCAACAAGTTTCAACAACGAGAAGCAACGAGGCGAAGCTCCGAGAGCTGACGCCGAAAACTCAAAAAGCAAGATCTGACGTGTCTGATAAAGATGTGTTCAAAGATTTCATTTTTCATTCCTTAAATGGTCTCCTCCCTTCCTATACCTCCCTTTCCACTTCCAAGTCTTCAAAATTTTTAACTTCACGCGACCGAAAACTTCCAATGCCAAAAGGGTTCCCTCTTCTTAAGCCTGAATTCTGATTGGGAATTTTGAATGATTTCGAATAATTTCCAACGCTTTTTCTTCCAACGATTTTTACTGACAAGTTGGTTCTTGCTCGTACACCCTCGCGTATCCTGGGTTATATGGTCGAGTTGGGTCGCTTTACCCACCCCCTCGCTAACTCGCTATTTCTAAAAGCCATAAATTTTTTCTACAACAAAGAACCGACAGCGGGTTGCCGCACCATACCAGATGTGAGTGACCCTCAGTCATCTCTCAACGGTAGGCCTTTAAATTTCTAGAGAGTCGTAAGACTTCCCTCCTTTGTCTGTTCTTTGAATTTAATACGCCCGAACGAGGATGATTTTATTATTTTAATTACTAAATTATTCAAATCTCACATTATATAGAGTCTAACAACCTGTTCTCTCAGAGACAATATGGTTTCAGACCCGGGCGGAGTACGGACGACGCTGTGGCATCCCTGCTGGGTTCGATAGGGGACTGCCAGACACGTACCAAGTACTGTTTGGTGATCTTCGCGGACATACAGGGGGCGTTCGACAATGCGTGGTGGCCGGGAATCCTCAGACGAATGAGAGAAATGAAGATTGACCCGTTTATATACAAGTTGTACAGTAACTACCTGTCAGAAAGAGAAGTTTCTCTCCCAGTGGGAGAAACATCATACTCCAAATTCCTGACTAGAGGTTGCCCGCAAGGTTCCAACAGTAGGCCGGTACTCTGGAACCTCGTCATCGACGAAGTCCTTCAAGACCTAGAAGATGCGGGGACCAAGGTGACGGCGTACGCGGACGACCTAGCTATCACGGTTGGTGGCGAAAGTCGGAAACAACTAGAGGTGGAGGCGCAAAAGTTCCTCGATATCGTATTACGGTGATGCGAGAGGGAAAGATGACCCTATCTTCTAAGAAGACAGAGTTTATGATGTTTGGGAGGCAACTCGACTCAGAGAGGCAACCTATCATCAAGATCTGTGGTACGAAGCTGCGCAGTAGCGACGAAGTCAGATACTTAGGCTTGTATCTGGACAAGAAGCTACCTTTCCTCCCTCATGCTAAGAAGGTCACTGTGAAGGGTCGCAAACGTTTCTTCAAGCTGAGAAGGATCTGCAAAGCCGAGTACAACATCCCTACGAACACTCTCCGAACGATATATCGAGGGGCGTTTCTTCCGATAGTTACCTATGCGGCTTCCGCCTGGGGGCACCAAGTTTATCATTCACACGTAAAGCGTGCGCTTCTTTCGGCCCAAAGGGGACCTATGCAAGGAATCACTCGAGCGTCAAGACTAACAGCGACGGGGGCACTTCAGGTACTCAGTGGCTGCATGCCACTGGATCTGGAGGTCCGCTTCCGAAGCCACCTGTACCATCTCCGCAAGGAGAAGCAGGTTGTCATTGGCACCGAGACCTTCACCAAGGAAACCAAGGGAGCGAAGGGTAATATAAGAGCCGCGTTAGTGAAGGACAGGCAAGCCCGCTGGAATGCCGATGAATACGGGAGGGATACCAATAGGTTCATTCCAAACGTGGAATTTGTCAGGAGGCATGCGTGGATCAAGCCAAGTCCGGTGATAGTGCGAACTATTACTGGGTACGGCTCGTACAATGCAAAAAGGTATGATCGTGGTTTGATAAAAGCACCCCAATCTAAATGCGACCACTCAACACCGGAAAATGTGGGTCATGCCTCAGCAGAGTGCCCCTTTTACCGAGAGGAGCGCTCTGATTACCTCAAAATGTCGAATAGGAAGGTGACTGGCGACGACCTAAGCAGTCTGATTGACACAGCTCAGGATCTCTACTCTCTTGGTGCCTTCATGACTGCGGTGGAAGACAAAAGGAAGTTGATATATGAGACCTAGGAATTGACGGAAGTGACGCATCCTCTAGTAATTCTTGCTCAGTTTCACCATAACGAGGATTAATGATATGTCAATTCCCATTGACGAAATGATAAGAATAGAAAGAGAATAAGATAAAGATATACGTAAGCATATGGTTAAGGGCAATATTATGTTGATATTATATATATATATATATATATATATATATATATAATTATATATATATATATATGTGTGTGTGTGTGTGTCTATATATAGTTTTATATATTTATAGTAGTAATAGTAGAAACCGCCCGCCTCCCCGTGGCTAGGGACGGGAACGTCTCTTCGCGAAGAACGGCTAAGCGGCGGCACACACAACACCTGCACACAAAAATCACGAACATGATCTCTAAGCCGGATCAATAAGATAAGTGGACTGTATTACTACTGAGTAATACAAAATAGAATACGATATGGCTCCAAAAGACGTTGTGCGACCGTCAAGTCCTGGTCAGTATCTCATCAATGAGCTAAGGTACGGGACGTGTCAAACACGAAAATACACATGAACAAATATCCACCTACTACTACTCCTAGTATCACTAACTCTTCCTATTACTAACCCCTCCACTTGGGCCAATTTGTTGCTAAACCCGGCTAACCGGTTCACTAACTAACAATAGCCCTACCACCCACCTCCTTTCACCCAATGTAGATAAGCTTCATAAACACGCTTCATTTCCTATTTACAAATAATACAGTAAATAAAGTACTAGGAAGATACATAAACGTAGAAATTTGTACAGTATTAAAAATAAATTTTAAAACCTTGAGAAAGGGACTATCTTGTTACCATTTTTTAATTTTCAATTTTACTGAAAATTAGTTTTTACGGTTTACTACAGTACGTATAAAAGCTGACTTTAGAATGGAGTTTTACGTTTATTTTTTAATCGTGTGGATTGTTCCGTATCGTAAGGTGTTCTTAAAGGACAATCCTCTAAGTAAATACTTTTATCTTCTTGTCGGAGAATTACGAGGGAGCCGGATACCTTCACTTGGATCACCTGAGGCTGGAACCCCAGTACCCAGAGTAGAAACGCAGTTGAAATAGTGAATCGTGACGCAACGCGCAGCATCGCGTGAAATTCATTAAAAATCTTTCATGAAATTCATTAAAAATCAGATTGAAGTTTACTAGCAGATTCTTCCTCGCTGCATCTTTCGAGATTAACAACTGAACTGGAGGTGGATATTCGTTCACTGGTAGATGTAGCTGAACGACCCCAGTGTTGCCATTAAACTGTCGTTTTGTAAGGTTCTTCTACTACATAATTAACTTAAAATTGTCTGAGGTTTATTTTTTTTCTTCTATTAATTCAAATTAACTTACATTGTGGAGTGTTATTCATCAAAACTTTTCTCCCCTTGAAATATAATTGTGTACATACAATTTTACTTCTTGATGTAATTGTTAATGTTTTTTATATAAAAAGATTAGGCTCTTGTTTAAATTAAACTATGCACATATTTCATACTCGTTTCTCTCTTATATTAGCAGATTTTTAATGAAAATTAGCCTATAGTTAAAGTCCGGCCCGCAATCATGCCCGAAATTCCCAATTTGGCCCTGAAGCCCTTACTAGCCGGAAACCCTGTTCTCGAGACTGGGAGTGACGCAGTGGATGTAAACTATGCCATCACGAGCTGTCAAAAGATGGGATAATCTTCCAAACGCAACGAAATAAGATTTTAAGTTTCTTTTTGATTCGTTTGTCGTTAACTTAAGACAATAAATTTGGTAAAAGACATACGAAATAGGACATCACTTTTTGAACAGATTCTTCCGGACCCCATTACTATATTTGAAGAGATCAGGTTATTTTCTCTCATCGAAAAAGCACTTGCGATAGGTCAAATACATATGGGGAAAATAATTAGAACCTTATCTGTCGACCACTTGTATTGTTAATAATAAATATATCGCGGTAGCTTTCGAATCATTTGATTTCCACAACACGATAACTATGTTAAGGAGTCAGTGGGATACAACTTTCCAAGCCAAATCTGTCACCGCCCGGAGTTTCACGCAATATCAGAAAAGAAGACAGGTAAGTCGTAAAAGCGACACAACTTACCACCAATGGCCAGATTAAAGCAATAAAATGTTTTCGTGGGACTCACGAAATGGGAATAGAAAGTCAGTCGGCAGACATGTGAGAGGTATCGCCTAAAAATACACACTCCGCCCACAACGTTTTCTTTGCCTTTTCACAAGGAACATACTATCGTGTATGGGCGATCAGATATTTGGGGAACGACCACTCTGTCCACTTACACGTTCAGTTAGATCGAAACTCAAAAATATCCATAATTTTGACGATTGATCTATCGACTGCGCTTCACTCTTTAGCAGAAAATGCGAAGTTTTGATTAATATCCACTAACACTTTCACATCAGTTCTCTGTGTCTGTAGAATGTGCCTAGGGGATTGTAGGGTGACTAATATTCCATATGTCATTCAACTGGGGTCATGAAAAAATATCGCCACGCATAGTTGCACTGATGTCATCAACTAAGAAGAATAAGAAGTAAAATTGCAGACATATTGTTTCATCGGAGATAATGTACTTTGGATGTGATGTAATTCGTGAATGACAACGGACAATGGGTACCCCAGCATAATCTTACAATAAAATACTGACATTCTTGAATCACACTCCATAAATATATCCATTCAATAAGTGTACCTTTCCCAATCTTCTTTTTTTTCTGTAGTAACAATCCAAAATATTAAAATCATCTATTTTGATTCAAAACTCGATTCCTTCTGTCAGCTATGATCACGACGCTACAATGATCCAAATATATTGCTGACAACTTAGGATGTTGATGGTAAAATGGTTTGACAAAACAAAGTATCAACATATCTTGGCTCATCCGGCGTCTGTTTTCGAAGTAAGCTCCGTCAGACCCTTTGGTGGTAATTGATCTATCCCACTCTCTTTACGTGTCGTAATTAAGAATAAAATACTAAATGGCGTCCGAAAGTCAAAGGCCATTGCAGCCTGTTTTTGATTACGAAGCTACGAGTACAAGTGCAGACATTGCTTTTGACATTAAATTTCATAAATTAAGCGTTCATTTACGAGATCAAAGTAAAAAAGTAAGAGATGTACAAACAAGTTACGATTGAGATTTTTTTCTATGAAAAACAATTTTCTGATCAACTGTTAGCATCAACTAACAAAAAATTCGACAACATTCTCTTCTGCAAATATTCGAGTCACACAATACTGCTATTCGTATAATTTTACAGAAAATCTCATTAAAACTTTGTTCACGAAATAAAACAACGATATTTGAGGACTCATTGTACAGACGTTGTGTCATAGTTAAAATAAGCAAAAGAATCATTGAAATAAAACTACAAATGTAGTGTTTGATATACCAAGGAATGCCCCACTATAAACTGAAAGACCCCCTTCGGTGGCTCATAGATAGCATGCTTGCTTGTCACTGAGCTCCTCCGGGTTCAATTCCCGACGGGACAAGAAAACATTTGTAGCTTTTCACATCATAACAGTTCATAAATTGCTGTGACAATTGAAAAGTGAACCCTCCTACTACTCCTAGTATCTCTAACCTCTACTGTTTACTACCTACTCCTAACACCCAAGTTGTTTACAAACCTAGCTAATCATCCCATCAATTCCGATCACGGGCCCTAAAGGCAGAGGCGGACTTAACGTTTCAGCATACTCCTAACAAGAAAAATAGTTCGGTACGTGTTATACATAGTACCAACAAATTTGTATTAAATAAAACAGAAAAAGGTATTTCAGAAGTACTTATTATCAAACTATAGATTATTCGGAAGGCATTTTTTATAAATTGTAACTATTAAATAACACTAAATTCGAGATTTATTATTTCAATAGATGCCGCCCCTAGGCAAGAGCCTAGCGAGTCTGTATAAGAATTTCGCCTCTACCCGAAGGAAAACCGGAGAAAAACCCGGGCCAGGATGGGGCTATAGAATTAACGTACACAACTGTATCAAGGTTGAGCATATATAAAACTAAACATATATGAATAATATTATACAATACAAGCATGCAGGAAAAATTTTGAAATTATCGGTTTTTGAAAGTACTACAGTAATGGCGTGATAAAGTACAGGATGATTAACTTTTAATAGAAATTAACTTTTATTATTTTCATGAACAATTATGACCTATGTGGTGCCTATTAAAGTACACAACGTTACGACTCTTGGTTTGGGCCGTCGTTAGGTGATAACAAATTGTAACAAGAAACATGAAAGTAGCGACATATTTTAATAAGCATAATATACTTCTTAATTGTCCGTAAAAAGGACGTACGTTGTAATCTATTTCTTATGTAACTATATTTCTCTATTACCGAGTCTTGGCGTCTGTATATAGTAGGTTACTTTTATTATTTAAAAAATACGAAAACAGTCACCGTGGTGTTTACTGCACAGTAAACAATAAATATTACTTAAAACATTTTCATTACATATAACTATGCAATTGCACTTTACCCAATATATCAGTTAATAAAACTCCTCTCGTTTGGTGCAGTCGCGTGAAAAATCTAGGAATATTTTTTGAAAACGTGGAAAATCAAATAGACAAAACATGTCAAAAAGCGTACTCCACCATCCATACTTTGAAATGGCTACCAAATACTCTTTACCAAAAAGATTGAAGGAAATGCCTGGTAAGTCTGTCATGCCGCACTTTGATAACTGCGACTTCCTTTTCACTGGCTCGTAGGAATATAAAAACGTAAATTACAAGTAGCTCAGAACTCATGTATTCGTTTCATTTTTTGGTCTGAGGAAGTATGACAATGTAACAGTTTTTAAAAAAATTCAAAACACTCAATCGAGGCATGTACGTTGCCCGTCTCTTCTTTATAAAATAATCAATAATGGACATTTGACAGTTTCTGAAAATCAAATGTTTGAAATTTGATCGCGCGCGAGGCTCACATGTCATTATTCCTCGGCATTGCACTTCTCTTCATTGTACATCCTTCACAGTACCTACATACGATACGAGCTTGGAACAAACTTCCTGCTGAACTAAAACCTCAATCAACTTTCTTCAGGCGACATCTAACAAAGTGGAAGAAAAACAATGCCCTTTATTCTTCCCACACAGTCTATTTTTCTCTCCCTCATACTTTTGCTTTCTTTCATTCATTCTTTCTTTCCCTTTTTTATTTTCATATTATCCCTCTCTTTCATTTTTTTATACATAATCTTATATAATTATAATATATAATTTGTAAATACAGTGTTATATGTAATGTGTATCCGACAAGATATAATCTTATAATATGTAATTTGAAAAAACTGAATAATTTATTAAATATATATATA
>NNCF01129598.1:689731-703103 GCA_002313205.1 Laupala kohalensis
CACATCTCGTAGATTTTGAAGATCACATCTCGCAGATTTTGAAGATCACATCTCGCAGATTTTGAAGCTCACATCTCGCGGATTTTGACGCAGCGGACGTAGCTCGTCCGTTCGTTCTCACATCGAAGTTTCGCTCTCACATCTCACAGATTTTGAAGCTCGCATCTCGCAGATTTTGACGCAGCGGACGTAGCTCGTCCGTTCGTTCTCACATTGTAGTTTCTCATACCAGATTTTACTCAGACGTAAAGATTTTCGTCAGCTCAGATGTGTTTAGCTCAGACGGATAGAATTTTTGCTCAGATGTGTTTATCTCAGACGAATAGAATTTTTATTCACAGAGATTTCTTTGGTAGCGCTGAGACGTTGCTCAGATCGCGCTAATTTGTCGCAAATCACATGTTTCTCCGTCGCAGCGATTAGATGCTGACGCGAATCGTATATAATTTTTGTTGGCAGTGCTCAGATCGATTTTTTTATCGGAGTTGAGATACAAGTTTCGTCAGCATTGAAATAAGTTTGTCGGAACGCCTTGCGGGTGAGAACTAGACATTGCGATAAAACGCGGAAGCTGGTTGGCGCTGCTCGCAAATAATCCACGGGGGAGCCGTGCTGACATCCGTGAGGGACCCTCCTCCTCTGCATTCCAACAGTCAGGCATCTTGTACAGGTATTCTGCGATCGTTGGCGAATGTGAAAGCCATCATCGCAGTGCGCTTGCAAGTTAGTATGTGTTTGATAATGACTACCACTATGAGCGAGAACATTAAACTGAATGAGTACTTTGATTAAACTCAGTCGCTTGGAGAGGTACGCCAATAGAGTCAGTGAAATATTGGGACTCAGAAGAAGTTCAATTAAACAGTAAATATTAGCGTTAATTAGGAGTAGAATCAGTGCGTAACTTTGTTGCAAGAAATAAATGTGTAATTGTAGTGTTAAAAAAATTGAACAGAATTAAAAACAGTGAACGTTTATTTGATGGTTAGGATAAATAATGACAACCTTGACAGTTAATGAATGTAAATGGTAAAGCCAGTGATCCTTATTTGTGTCTTTTGGTGGGAATGTGGCCCCTTTGGCCTATCAATGATTGATGTTTTATTGTGTCTTTTGGTGGGAATGTGGCCCCTTTGGTCTATAAATGATTGATGTTTTGTTTGTGTCTTTTGGTGGGAATGTGGCCACTTCGGTCTATAAACAACTGATGTTTTATTTGTCTTTTGTGGGAGATCTATTTAATTGAGGTATATTTTAGCCATTAAAATAGTTTTTATTAATGGATTTATTAGTCCTGCGTTTTCCTTAAGTGGAACCACTGCACGGTCCTTTTCCTTCAGATAAAAATCGAACCCTTTTAAATATTGTGGAACCCTGAGAAGAGCTAGCCGAGACATTTACCTTTTAAATTCATTATTTTCATTATTATTAATATTTCAACCCCGTTCTGCCACAATATATAAATGACTACTTAAGATATGATTGTTGTAGTTGTCACTGTTTTTTATTGCATGTTCCGCTTAAAGCCGCCATCCTGATTAGGATTTTGCTGAGCTTACTCTATCGCTTAAGGTATTACACCAGGATGGTCCCTAGTTTTGCTTCCCAGCGTTAAATGTAAATACGATCCCCCCAATTCTCATCTTGTATTTTGAACTGGAAATGTTTTAAATGGACGGAAGACCAGAACTTATGATACGAGTTTCGCCAAAATAAAGACAGTACTCACTTTCCCCTACTACTGCCCGCTGCCTCTGCGCTCCACAAGTATGACATAGCACATCGGAGCGATTTTTGAGCGAGAAAATAGCTCCGCTATCGCCAGGGTGACCTTAACCTTAAAGCGCGTACTCCCGTTTTTTGCCGTTTTCTCGCGGAACTGTCCAGTTTTTGTGAAATAACTCACCATGAAAAAATATCTCACATTAAAAATTCTATAAAATCACGTGTTCATTTTTGAAAGGTGCAGTGGTTCTCACGCTATACGCTTTCCAAGAATGGGATAGTTTCCAGAATCACAATTTATCGATCATGGTTCGCTGAAAAAATGATGCCTACTGTACGCGCAGGCCACGAAGCACCTATGAATCACAATGCAGTGAACATACGCCAAGAAACCTGCTTAATTACATATTAGCCAAACCTATTGTAAATGGGAAAGGAAGCATCGAGTAACCCGTACATACTTCGTCAGTAATTCCCTGTCCGCGCATTCTAGAACAAAAATTAGAAAAAAAAGAATAACTCGTTAAGTGTAATATATAATTAGTCGTGGAAAGTATTCTTCACTATTATTAACCCTACCACAGTCTTTTTTTGGGAATCATGCTCTCCTAAATGCCACAATAGTTGATAATATACATTTTTTAAAAAGATGTTTGCAAATGATCCGTAGATGCAAAAATTCATACTAGTCCTTTGAGGACCTTCATCTTATCACATCACATAACCAACTTTCTCCTCGAATCTCACAAAGACAAGTAATCAAACTTCAACCATTTGTATTGATAGGAATATAAACCAGATACTGTAAAAGAATCTACTAAATAATGCCTCGAAATCGTCTTATTTTACAAACAAATATTATTTTAAATAGTTTAATTTGTTTGAGTTGGTGTTATGAGGAAAAAATGTAGTCCGATTAGAAACTTCACGATTCAGTAGCTTCAACGTCGTACCAAATACATCACACAAGAATGTAGCCACATCTAAAATCATTCATTACACAGCCATGGAAAACAAAACATTATCGTTCAACGTAAATACAGTTGTACAATCACCTGCGCAGGCGTTTCATAAAAAACAGCTCAGTGTCGTTATTCAAGACTTCATGGCACATATGTAGTACATGGAAGTCACAAATTTTTTTTATATTTTCTTTTACTTTTCCCCAGTGCCTCGATCAGTAGACCACTTCCTGGGTTTATTCTTTTCTCTACTTCTGTTTTTTCTTCTTCTTTGTCTTCTTGTTCTTTCTATTCTTATCCTTTGCTATAATTTACATTGTCATTAATCTATATTTTTATTTGCCTTAATTGTTTGGCGGTTTCATTTAGCCGCCAGCACTAAGCGTCATTACGTTGACCGTCCCCGCCCCGAGGACGTATGGAACAATATATTGTACCTTTGTTTTAATTTATTTTCGTATCCTTAGAATTTGTTGTACATATTCACAACAACATGGAAGGGAAACTATAAACAGATAATGAATCAAGATAAAATATAGAAAGAGGAAATGGTCGTATGATGAAGGCAGGGGCCCGCAGCGCCTGCGTACCTCTCTCTCTCGCTGTCGTACAGAGCAACCTACGCTGCGCTTTCGAGGCCGTCCCGTCACAAGCACGTTCAATGAGAGAGAGAAAGAGAGAGAGAGAGAGAGGAGCCTCTCGGTACACAAAACCTTGGTTTGGTCACTTGTGCTATACGCCTCCGAATGACTGAATCGCAGGTTGCGATTTCCTTGATCTCCGATCGACGGAGGAAATAGAGGTACAATGGCATTTCTGCAACCGACAGAGCAGCGTCACGAAGTAAACTGAACCAACGAGTGCCGGGCCCGCAACAGTTGTTCGCGGTAGCGTCATCAAGCGACGAAACTCCATCCCATTGAACAAAGATAATGTCTCACACTCACACCAAGTAAAGTTAATCTATACAAGTGAACACCTCCGTCAGTGTAAGAAAAACTAAGCAAAGGAAGAGATTTGGAAACAAACGTAACCCATATGTGAAGTGCTAAGACGCAAACCGTCGACGCTGCCTTCATTATTCGGAAAGACCATATGTCACGAAATCAATCCGAACACCTCGGGTACGGTTCGAGATAACTTGAACACACACAGGGAAGAAGGAAAAACCATGGCCGACCAAACACAATTCTAATTCCAATTTGTGACGGGTGAATGTTTCCCAGCAATGCAGAGGAAGTGATGATTCTAATTATCTAAAATACATGCGAATCAAAAGACTAAGAAAGATAAGACAAAATGAGATTATGAGATTATGAGATGGCAGAAAATATGTTCGTGGCAACTGCTAATTACATTGATCCACGTCAACTATCTTTGATATTTCCAAAATGAAATGGAATTTACCAGCAAAAATTAGATAATAGGCCCACAACAGCTGAAGAATGCCTGAAGCAATTTCAACCAAAACTTGGTAAACTATCTGGCAACTAATACTCTGGGGGTGAGATGTCCCATACACCCCTAGGGAAATGGTGGGAAGGCGATAAGTCCAGAATCACCCCCATGAGAGATACTACGCTACTAACATCCCCAGGAAAAGGGGAAACATACTACGAAATAGATTTTATTTTTATCCTGAATGAAAGATAGGGAAAAGGGAAAACTCGGGCAACAACGAGTAATCAGCAGGTCAACGTAATAAACTTAGTAAACGTAATGTACTTTCTTTAGCACAAAACAATTACAATAAACGCTCTGTACACTTCATAAATGTTTATCGAACCGTGTGTAGTGTCACCTAGGATGCTAGGATCCCATATTCTTCATACATTCATCGAGCGATGTGAAGCGTGAACTGGAAGGAAGTTTAATGACCTATCAAAATGGGAATTTATGACGGGAGAAAATAGTTATTTACAAAAGGAAAACACCTTTCATAAATACGTTATAGCGCTAATAAACCTGAGTTTTGACTTTAATACAAGCCAATTGCGAGCGGAATTATTGCGGGCTGGTCACAATATTGACCAAATGTAACTCGCAGAACCGACTGGTCAACGAAGTCTTTTGTCCATTCAGAGAAGAGTACGGTGCATAAGAGGTGCTGTGGGTGGGGGGCAATTACGTGGTAAGTGACGAGTGGAATCGAACAAATTTCAGTTGGAAGCCACGGGGAACAAGTAATAGTAATATAAGGAAAAAAACAGAAACTTTATTTAACAAAAGTTTTGTTACACAAACACGGATGCAATGCTTGAAAGAATAAATCGTGAATTACACCAAAATACAGTAAATAATACAGGTAGAACTCAATATTACGTCACCACTTTCAACTCAGACGTCAATTGGGTTTGTCACGTGCACCTCTTCGCTTCATAACTACTTTACAAGACAAAGTGAGAACAAAGATGTAGCGGAAAATTTCGAAAAATATTAGGAGGCGCTCTTACAGCAAAAGGCGATTCCAACAACACCCGTGACCTCGAACAGTCGCCGATTCATTCTTTCATTCTGACATTTGAATGGCACGTCCACGTGCGTTGGGAATCACGTTGCGCCGTTGGTGGGCATTGCTTGATTGTATAAGGCTTGTCCACAAAACGCCATTCAACTCATAGGATTGTGGTGAATAGAATTTGACTTTAATAGAGCAACAAGTACAAGAGTCTTCCTCTAAATAATCCTTTTTGTCAGGATTCAAAGGGCCGTTCACATAACCAGGCACGTGGAATTTGCCGTCCACACAACGTGTCACGCAGCGTAAGTATAATGTACTTTCCTTTTTTGCATTCGATTCGTTTTGCTATATGAAAAGGCTTTGTTATTCAATAAGAGTATAACGTCATGGAAACTGACAAATAACAAAAGGTACATATTTTATTAAATAACACCACAATAATTATAATGCGAATGTCATTGAGTACATAGTATATTAATCATTCAAGGAATTACTTAGAACCTTCATGATCACAGACTAAAAAATCATGTGCAATTACGACGTAGCCGGGGCAAGAGCGTGAAGTGGAAATAGGTCCAGAGGGACGGAGACAAACCCACCAGACGGTGTCCGGAAAAGCAATGGTTTTATCCATGTTCAGCCTTCCATAAGCAACTCTATTTGCTGAGCAAACTAAATAATTTTAGCGTTTCTTACTCTGACGACCGCGCGTCCAAGACTCATTATTTTGCAACAAGTAAACAACTCAAAGCGTAATGTATACGAACATCAAAACACAACTATAGTCATACAAATTGTAACAACGGATTCAGCCGTTTTTATGATAAGAGGTGTCATCCAAAATTACAACAAACATGAGTTTCTCGAACACGGTCAAATATAGCAGTCATTTTTTCCATCTCAAGGGTCTCAGACACGGTGTAACATAAATCCACGAGATCTGCTAACACGCAAAATAATAATATGAACGCGGAAAACATCATGCTCTCAAGTGGTATGATTTGACCGCTCATAAATATTTGGGGATGGCAAAGAGACACTACGCGAGGTACGTGTTGTCCGGTTTCCCAAGAAACTGCCTCATTTCAGCAAGATGTCGATGTCGCCCATGCCATTGCGCACTCATTCGACGTCAACGTGAAACACGAAATCTTCCAACCTTCCTGCTCCGTCACTCAAAGCAAAACAACTCCAATTCGAATGCACATGAATATGTAAACATTTTCGGAACGGCGAACACGTGAAAAAGTTCCTTGAACATTTATGAGGTGAGATAAAGTGATTCTTATCCGATGCCAAAGGGAGGCTTATTTCAAACTGGCTTCATACAGACGAGAAATGAGAGATTCGCTCAGATGAAATATTGCATGTTACGTAGTAATTCATTACCAGCGTTCCAACAAAATTACACATACTGTACTTTTAAAATACAATCCTAGAATCACTTTCGCAGAATGAGTCTCAGTTCATTGGCAAACAATTAGCTTACTCTACTAACATGCTACATAAACATTTAAGGCTCTCCGCACATCCGGAGCGTTTGACTCGACTTCAGTTTGGCGTAAAGCTAGGGCCACACACATGCCAAGCCATGTCAAAGAGTCATCGGCAAATATTTGCATAAATTATTTTCCTCCCGTTGCCCCAATGAAGCATCAGCGGCAAAGGCTGGCCACATACACGCCAAGCCTCGCCAATGAAGCATCAGCGGCAAAGGCTGGCCACATACACGCCAAGCCTCGCCAATGAAGCATCAGCGGCAAAGGCTGGCCACATACACGCCAAGCCTCGCCAATGAGTCATCGGCAAATATTTGCGAACACGTAACTTCCGAAATATTTCAAATGAAAACTTCAAGTTACTTGTATCGTCTTCGTTAAATTTGTTCGTATTAAGATTCATATTATTATTATTTTTTCTAAAAAGGACAAGCCATTACCGTTACATTTCTGATATTATTATTAAATCGAAATTTGTGGAACACGTATAATTCTTGTTCAGCAGTACCGGAACAATTTTCGGAGTTTTATTGCAAAAAAATAGGTATTAATAATATATGGCTACCATATATGCCGTACATATTATATGCCGTATATATTATATGCCACCTAATGTAACAACATTTCATAGCGACATTAATAGCTTAAGCGCACGCGACATGCTGAGTTAAAAAATAAAAGGTTATAATTGTATACTTATTGCTCGTATTATATCCTCACATATATACTTACATTTGAATTACGATATAATTAACGCGCATTATCGGCGTTCTTCGACGAATGTGTAGCCAGATCGACAAGCAGTCGACAAGGAAGGCGGTTCCTTTGTTTTGCACTCGGAGCTGGAAGGTCCTTGTCGTTCGCATCGACCAGCCTACCAACACCTTCCAGCATCGAATATTTGACTAACCTTACTAATGGCGAGTGGTGTGGCCGCTTCCCCATTAATCAACTTTGGAAGGTACTCGGCAATGATCGCTATGTGGCCTGGGTTTAAGAGTGAAGAGTGAACAGGGCGACGCGACGTTAGAAAAATCGGTCCGTGCGCGGACGGTTTCTGCTCTCTGTCTCCACCACGCCCCGTCCTTCTGTTATCGTTCACGTGTACTAACCAGGAAGGAGCAAAACTTATTCATATTAGTTGAAGGTGAAGTGTTGGCAGTTATCAATTATCGAGGAAAACATACTCTATATTACGTGATTTATCAATATAAAGAATTTTCTACCACGAGGCGGTCATCCTGTGCAAAAATATAAGGAAAAGTGAACAAATATAGAAGGGATACGTAGATAACATAATAAATGAATTTTTTTATCAACTCTAGTCGTAAAAAAAGTAAGAATTAGACAAGCTATCGTTCCTCGTTTCGACGAATTCTCCAAAACAAAGTCAGTTTGCTTTCTTCAACTCTCAGGCGCATCTGGCAGTTTTTCGATCTTTGGCGAAAGTCATACTAATGTACCTAACATCTGGGACACACGGGTTCCTTGGTTCACAAGGGTCGGTCGAGCAGGTAGCCCGAGACTCAGCATTCTTCCTACAGTAGACAACCTCTCGTGCGATGTACGCGCTGGCTGGTAATATTTAACATGGGTGAGACGAAGCTGGGACATCCGAAGTTCACGCGACGCAGATGCAACATCGCAACCTCGGGAAGGTTTACGTCATTCGCCACAATATCAATTTTAAATGAGAAAAAGCAGTGTGTTTGAGTCTGTTGTTTTCGTAGTCATATAACTCCGATTTTAATTAACTGATGAGTGACGCTTTTCCTTAGTTTTCGTTCCAATTTTGTTAAACTTTCCACCATGTTTTACGTAAGTAAAATATCTATACATGCAGCATACTTAATTTAATCTATAATTCAAAAGTGAATGAAGTTGAGTTACATGCACATTTGCCACTTTTTCTTGTTCAGTGGAAGAATATTGAAGATGACCACTATGCGGGCGAAAGTCGACTCTATGAATAAACAAATGGTTGGCGAGACAACTTAACTTAATCTTTAAATACGCCAACAATGAATCACCTATTCCATATATATTTAAATTACAATTCGAGTATATAAGTTAAATATGTTTCCAAGAGGATTTCGTTATATTTTAACAAAAACTGCTCTTCTTGATTTCCTGGGATTTCGATTACAGAGGTTTCACTGGTTTTGTCAAACTTACGCAATCGAAACTTTTCACTATTATAATATTCCTTTCGTAACTCGCATACAACGTATAAAAATAAAATACGGAAGTTCGTTCTTTTCAGCGATAAATGTGTATTTCACGTAACTCCCCTTTCATTCTGATGAAGAGGCGGGTAAAAGGTCTCTTATAAAAAGAGATCTTGAACTCGAACCTTTGTCCCAACAAGAAAGGACACAAAAATGTGTTCAGTCGACACCGCCATCCCTTCAGCAACACCCAACGCGCGGCCACGTGGCGAACTTAAGTCAAAGAAGTCCTTCGACTTCGCCACGCCCTCGGATGCTCACGTGGCCAGCCCTTTTATACACACCGCGCCCTGCACAGTCGACCTCCACGAGCTGGAGAAACAATGGAAGCTTAGCAGAGACGCGCACGTTCTGCAAAGGAGAAAAACACAACAGAACAATACTATCACAGAAGATGAGGGCAAGAATTTCATAATGTAGCAAAGATCTATTATCTGATTTGGTATTTTACAACGTTAGGTTATACAACGTTCTAACGTAACAAACCATTACATCATTTTTTTGCAGTTCAGTAAACAGATAAAGTGAAAAAGTCTCACAGCGTTGTCTGGCTTTTTAGTTCTATTCACATAAAATATTATTGTAATTGAAGATAAATAATCTCGTAATTGGAGCCATCTATTATATCTATGATCTATTTTCATCTATTATCTATTAGCCAACTATTATCTATTTTCAATTGTCGAAGGAATGAAATTATTTGCAGAATATCAAATAACAAAAATCGGACCCATACCCCACGAACCTAAATTATTTTAAACTTTTTAAAAGAACTTTCATTAAAAATGACAAATTGATTCATATTGCAGTATGAAGCGAAAATAACTGTTTTATTTGACAAACCAACGGTGGGTGACCGACATTACTTTAATTCAAAAATAAACATAAAACCTTTCAAAGAAGAGATCAAAGCAATTTTATAAGATAATTCACTGTGTTTCAGGGGGAATTCTAGTCGGAATTCAAGAGAAGTTTACATCACCATCCTCACCATTCATCATTCAAGGAGACCGAATTTTATTACAATATAATAGAAACAAAAGGAAAAAAAATCTAGGGTGCGCAAAATAACTCATTATGCAAAAGTAGTCAATACATTTTTCAAAGAAATCGAGAACAACCGCTTTGAAAAAAAGTACGCTTCGAAGAAAAGTCATTCGCCACTTATCTTGGTACGAAAGGTAGGATTTTTTGAAACCAAATTTTCATGACTTCATGCGAATAATTGGAAAATTATTATCTACAGTAATTGTAACAATTTTCGAAATTGGAGCAAAATTAATACAAAAAGTGCATAGAATAAGATTACTTATTTATGATAGTTTATCACGCTCAACATATATTAAACGTGCATTTTAAACCAACGAACCCTGAATAAAATAAATTATCATTACATCAAGTACTTGTTAAAATAAATAATTCTTAAAAAACTAAATAAAAAGATGGCCAAATTATTACGACAAGTACAATCACTTACGATGCCATCTTATTCGATTAGAATAGTTTTATTTCTGGCTAATTTTTTAGGTTTTCATCGCACTCTATCCAAATTCTTTGTTTTCTTACAAGCAAGTTCTCTCAATTGTTCTGTATGTAGGTTTTTCTTGCTTTTTCTTTTGTTTCTGAATTTTCGATTCCTTTTTTCTGTTTTAAGGAGTTTTGATATGGATTATAGACATTTCGGACAGCATGATTTATGTCTGTTTCTTATCCATGCCAGGTAAATTAAACGGAGAAAGACATTATTTCCAATATTTTGTTTATACTTCCAAACTTTTTTAATAAACCACTTCAGTGCGGGAAATTTGGGTATTAGACAGTTTTAAAATGCCAATAGAATACACGTATTACTAAATTTTGCATTAATTTCAGTTGAATTGATAAAAATTACTTTGAATTCTGAAAAATATATAACATACTGATTACCCGCCGTGGCTCCGGATTTTTATTAAATTAATACACATTTACTTAAGAAAAAATTAAATCTATATTGTAAGATCAAAACACATTTACTTACTGGTTTTATAAAACATGTATAGCATCCTAATTTTTCAAATTCATAATACAAATTTAATACAAAACTTTACTGTATTCATTATGCCATCTCGCGGGAACCGCGCCGGTCGAATTTTCGCTTCCAAGGCATGACGCGGCTGCATAATTTCATTAAAATTCTCATACAATCTAAACTATTTGTGGAAATTTTTTGATTGAAATATGTTTTTAACCATTGTAAAATGCACAAAACAAATAATCCATTAAATTTGATAATCCATTATTTAATTTTTCCTTCTTAAATTACTCTCTTAAATTGAAGTATTCAAACATTTCTATTTTTAATGACATTTTATCCATAATTTAAATTAATTTTTGTAGATAGATAAATGCTGTCGCGGACTATTTTGTAGAACTCTGTGAGGCTAATAATATTGCCATTCATAGTTGTCTCTTATCTCCAACAGTTTTGGCAGCGTAAGCAAATATAACTCACATTTTCTCCAATTATATCGAGATTTATCATAAGAAGCTATTTCTATCTTTGCTACCACACATTGTAAAAATAAAAGTTAGCGTATGTTCGTTCTGGACTCCTTAACTATCTCCTTGCCAAATTTCATCACGATCGGTTCTGTGATTTAGTCGTGATCAGGTAGCAAACAGACAGACACACTTTGGTGTTACGCATTTATATATTAGTATTGATATAAAATTTCGATATCATTTAGACAATACAAAAATTGAACACAATTTTGTTTGAGAGAGAAAGAACGAGACGTACGCCTGCTTAGGGGGTCGTTCACTGAATTAAAATCACAAAAAGTTTTGCATCTGGGAGAAAGCTCCTTTTGTCGCGTATCACAATTGGGACACACAAGATATCTCACTCCCGGTGACGAATTTAATCTCAATTCCTTCCAGGATTATATGGTTAACTTTGTTAATAAATACGCCATTTATTAAATTATAAAAGTATCAAGTATTCACTGCATTGGTGAAATATAACACAAGACCTAGACAGATATATTCAAAGCAGTATTTTAGAATAAAATATTTTAAATAATTATTTTATACGCATGCTACTGTTCAATTTTGAATGCAGGAGACAGATAACGGTCAGCCCCCGACGTCGCAAATCGTCACAGGTTCTGAATCCCTCGGCTGCGTGACCATATGTGATAGACCCCTCTGAAAACGACAAAAAGGAAATTCCCACTCCCCATAGCGGCCTTGAACCACGAAGAGCCACTTCATCATCCAATGCAGCGTTCCCTCATGAAAAACTGTAGAGCCCCTGGGAGTCGGAGGGAGCCAGAGGACGTGGACGAATTGGTGAAAGGGACCGACACCCTCGCCGAGGAATGGCACACGTATCAGCTGAGCGACACAAGCACATGCGCGTGCAACTGAATTAAGGCGCGTAGGTCAGGGAAGCGGCTGCATTGACGTGAATGGTGGGCACGAACACACCAGGGGACGACGAGAAGAGTTGGGAACGATCAGGAAAATCACAACGAGTAAGCAATGGTCAATCGAAATTCAAATCACAAGATTTTTCAATCTTATTCGGAGAAGTAACCATTATGATAAACTGAATGCAAAACTCACCGACGGATGTAACAAAAATGAAGCAAAATAATACACTGCGTGTTAATAGAAAACAGGCCAATAGATGAACTCCAATGATGTGTCTAATAGCATTCCTTCAGTTCTGATGTTCATCGTTTAATTAACGATAAATATTTACAAATTTATATACTCTGGTATCTAATTGTGAAATACGCAACATCAATGGGTGGTCATTTAATAAGAAGTCGACAGGGTAATGATAATTTTAACTAATGGATTTCTAAAATGTCGATTTATTGTCGCAGGCCCGACAAAAACGTGTCACGATCCCCCGCCCTCGAGGGCATCGCAAACGTCAGAGTAAGAAACAATATTTGAAATCTTTAACGTTTCAGCAAAAGATTAGATTTGGAGCGCGATGAAAGTGCGTCAAGACATGGCAAGGCCTACTGTCTTATACCGTAAAGGTACTTTCCAAGTCCGTCGAATCGATCAAACTAGAGATAAAGGCTTCGCACAAACTATCAGGGATGGCCCAACATTGAACGGCGTTGTCCACACGGACCCTTTACCTTTTCCCCAAAACGCGCAAATCGGGTTCCAAGGGATGATGTCTTTTGGTAAAATGTAACTGTCGAAAAAACAAGGCGTTAGTTTTCAGTTATTTGAGGCGGTTGTGAACCATCAAAAACATTTCGGACAGTTTTCAAGGTTCTGTCGCCGTGCCGAAGCTAACCTGATATGCACCTTAGGATGATGATGTGTTAAGTTCCAGACACATGAAATTACAAGAACGTTCTAACTTCACTCAGCGACAAATTTTGACGCATAACTATCAAAACAGAAATATGAGCATTCATTCTACCTTTGGAAAAAAAAAAAAAAAAAAAAAAAAAAAAAAAAAAAAAAAAAAAAAAAAAAAAAAAAAAA
>NNCF01129598.1:703164-741609 GCA_002313205.1 Laupala kohalensis
GTTTCGTCTCGCAAAGGATCTCCAATTATTCCGCTCGCAAAGAAAATTCACCAAAAATTCAAAACTAAGGGGAAACTCCTTTCTACATTTCACTAAAAAATCTAAGCGAAAATAATGTTGCGGGTAATGCAAAGATTTCCATGAAGGGTTCCGTGAAACAGAAGGAGCACGTTTTTTTTGCCAAAGTAAAAAGTATTTTTTCTTCTCTTTCAAGGAATAAACTATTTATAAGAATGTTTTGCTTGTTATTATTCATAACACTAGGAATTTTCGAGATTGTAGTGCTCTATTTGAACCAAGTACTGGCGAATCATTCTATAGCTTCGCTCTGGGAGATGTGTCTTGTAATTTCGTCGCATGGCTGAGGAACAACAGAAGATCACTTCCATTCCTTTTGAATGGTTTCTCTTGGCGAAGGTTGTTATCCCAGCGGAAGATGCTTTTGTGATTAATGGTTTGGAGTCCGTAAAATCTTTGTCTCTACAAAATGAATAGCTGGCAACCGCCTACACGAGGATGGGTGACAAATTCTTTTGTACTAGACAAAGTTGTACTCTCGCAATGGATACCCCTGGAGTTTATTCATTCACCCAGTCAACTTTCCCAACAGTCGAAGGAGGAGTCGCGAAGGACATGTCATTAGACTGCATCTACACATATTGTATTCTTAGTAGGCGCAGCTCTTGTGGCACGCTACTTCGTCAATGCTACTTGAGTCATCTCTCTTTGTGTAGGTTGGTTCTGAATAGTGAACTAATACCCGCCCACTGCTCTCACCTTAAAATTCCTAGTTTTATTCATTCGATTGCAGGTTCCCTTCCTCATTTTTGTAGATGTATGCCAGCGCTCACGACACTTATTAGAACTGAATTAATCATGCTCGAATGAGGGACTTAGCATCGCGTGACTTTCATTGTCTTTGAAGTCGGACAATAGACAATAATGAATTGTTTTCGATCTCTCTTTCTTATGTGCATCTTTGATTTCACGAAGTATTTCGTTTTTACTATTATTTAGAGCGCGTGGCGATTGATTTTGGTGTTTTCTCTCTTTACTTCACGACCTTGGCAAGGCCATGATACATTTTTAACATTCTTTTATCGGAGATATATGCGAATGTCCAACATGCATTGGTCAGTGAAACAACCAGTAAAAAAAATATTTTCCTTACACTACGCACACTTCATTAGTCGAGTTTTGAGGATTGAATTAGTTCACGTCGAATATGTAAAACAACTATCACTAAAGAAAAAAATATCTTCATCGTTTACTCATTTCAAACTAGGCGGAAGACGTAATTTTCGATATTCGTCATCAACGAATATGATGATATAATAGTTAAAAATGTTTTTCCTACTCTCGAGTAATATTTTTCACACTAGAGCAAATAGTGTGTATCGACACAGCGAGAGGTCTGGAAGTTTTCTTTTCCAGAGGGGATCTAACATTTCCATTGAAATTCTCAGAGAGGAGGGTTTCAGGGACCAAGAATCAATCGTCTCGGGGTTAACTCCCTTTCATTATTTTTAAAGTAAAATATGCGGCAGACGCCAATGCCGTAATGCTCATTCGCTGTCCAAAAAATTCCAAATCCCACATCCCACGAATCTGAAGACATTAGTTCTGCTTGCATCGAATAGTGTCGATTCAAAAAATTTTACGATTCCGATCACAATTTCGCATTTTTTCACCTCAATTCTCGCTTCCAAATTCAATTCTGATTTCTGAAAACTAGTTTACGTGTTCTCTCTTTATACTTATCTCTCAAGCGAAAGTTGCATAAATGTGTCAACAATCCACTTTTGTACTCGGTAGTATTTTGCTTGTTATTATTAACGTCGAAAATTACGTCGTGTCAAATCCATTGTTTGTGTTGGTCCATCAAACCTAATTTATATCCAAGGTGTTCAAATTTTTAATGAAAGGAACCTAAGACATCCTGCTACTTCTTTCCTTCTCCCATTTATCATACTTGGAACGCATTAACACAATACGTAAGACAGAAATTGCATAACAAGATGTAATCTAGTGAAATATAAATATTTATATTGTTACATGCCTAGACTTCGAATCAAATATCATGGCCGAAAAATCCAGAGTCACGATTTTCCTGTACCGTGTTAACAAGTAGTATCGAGACTCGAAAACGGTACATCCATAACCAGAACATAGATGTCGTCACACACTGAGATAACGAAACACAAGAAACACTCATTTCACATTCTCCTGACTTCCGTAAATTTCTGGACGATTTTTTTACTTATTAATAGTTCACAAAGATGTACGTATTTATTTTTGAACTAAAATGCTCTTACATAATATTAATGAACCTTTAATAATTGTAACATCGGCGAACGTTACAAATCAAGACTTTTCAATACTACGATACAGGAATTTCAAATGCAGCCCTCCATTTTTTTCCCAAGTAGAAAGACAAACTTAAGAGTTTGTATTGATTTGGGGGAAGTTGAAAACTTAATTCTTTCTTTGTACGACATATTTCATAAACAATGTGATTCCTTGATTTGGGGAAGTAGTGCCAGTGACCTAATTTAGAAGAAACACACACAAAAAACCCTACAGATACAGCCACATAGTTACAAAAGCATTTGCTCTAAAAATGGAGAAAATGTCTCGCGACACTCGGCGCTCCAGAACGAACAAAGGAAATGAAAAGGATGTGAATGACGGGCGCGTCACCCGCAAGCCGCGTTCTTCTTCCAGGGTATTATTTTGACATAGTGGAGCGTTTTTATTTATGTAAGGAGGCACAGCCACAGCACAGGAGAGGACGGTATAGTCTGAACATGATACGATTGTACACTCAGGGATATCCCTGTGACATGGATATGACCGAGTCAACGATCCACACAGTAAATAAAAAAATAGCACTAATATTTACGGTGAATAATGGAAACAAAGTACACTGGCAATATTCATTATTCACCCTGACTAAACAAGTTTCTTCACAGGGTTTCATTAATTCGTTTTCTTTACCGCTTTGAATATAGCATTGATAACTCAAAGTATCCCTTTTCCATTGATCTTCGATGTCCTTCCCTGCATCGTTCCAGTCTCCATGAAAAAAAAATTCGAATCATTTTTTAATCTGTAACAACTTTTTGTCATTACGATTCAATTTGCACCGGCAATGTTCAAACGAGTAGGCGAGTAATCCAATTAGAATTTAATCCATGCAGTTTATCTTTTACCCACAAACGTTTGTTGTCACTTTTACTCAACGTCAAAGTCATGAGGGTCTGCGAAGAATTACATTGGAACTCATGAAAGTGTCCCCATTTATCTCAAAATATAGCGACTTTTAAATTAAATTTACACGCTTGTGCTGCTCGGCGAACAAGCGACTTGTTGAATAGGCGATAGGCGAAGGTTAAATGGAGCGAAAAAATGACAGAAGCAGAATGGAGATTCATAACTGAAATGGAGAACTTCATTGAACCTCAAGGGTTTATTACGAGCCATATTTTACTTTCTCATATACGTAGTATATAGAAAGCATTGTAATCGTGAAAAAATTCGAAAGCGAGATTTTGACGGAAACATCCATTTTGGCTATCCTGGTTCAGAAAAAAAATGGTTTTTAGGCATAACGTCCGTACGCCTGTGCGCAGCGATTTTAAGGAAATGGATGAGTCAATTTAATTAGCATTTCGTATGTATGGTAGAATTTACTTGTATACGCAAATGCACTATTTTTCTTTTACTTTAAAACAAAGGGTACTTCACATGAAGGTCAAAGTACTCTTTTGAATGTTTCAAAAAACCGTTCCAACTATTTTGCTCAAATTTTCTGTACGTAAAGTACAGTTAGTATGCATTACATCCGCATCAGCGGTATTTCACATGAAAGTTTGGAGTATAAGCAGTAAAATAATTTCTGTCTGCTACACTTACACATTAGTTTACCGTTTCAAGAAGCTTGAATAATATTGAGCAGTGTAATTTGACCAAGCAGACGTAGAATATACTTTTCGTAAACTGAAATGAAAGATATAATGATAAAATACATAGGACATTAAACGCACGGCAGATACGAAAATACATCAATTTCTGTCTACATTTACATAACACTTTTACGATATTTATAAGGTTGTCGCAATATATTTTAAAATAATATTCTGAATATGTATTTTACTTTCAAATTTCAAATAAAAGACAGTAAATGCTGCAAACGGAGAAATGTGTATGAGAAAGTATGTGGAATGCTTTTGCACCAGTTTTAAGTTTAATTCAGATACCTTGAAAATGCATAAAAAATTCCTAATTCCTCACGTATATCTGTTTAGGATGAACTCAAACCACATTTTCCTATGCTACCATCAAATTTTGACATTCCAATTCCGAAATAAAAAATCTGATATACTTCTCTTTCTATTCGAATTTGTCGATTCCACTTCCCTTCTGACCAATACTGTTTTTCAAGGCAACTCGAAAAGCATAATACAACAAATTAAAGAACTTTGGTCGAAGACGAAGTGAAAATCATACCAAAGCTGCGTGAAGCGACCATTCAAGTTGTCTCACCTTCAATACTATTCCTAATATATGGCCTAAGAATAAAACGTTGACTAGTAAGAAAAGTTTGAAGTCATCACAATATGGCATGTTTACGCAATTGACAGAGGAGCATCAACAGGCTACGAAGCCAATTCCCCAAAACGTGGATTCCCAGGAGAAATGGAAGCTCTCCATTCTCTTAAATGACATGCACCGCACGGCTGGAGCGTCGTCCGCCGCAGGGTGTGCCGTGGAGCGCGCCAGCACGCTGCATTCAGGATTGGATGCGGTCGAGCGCCCCCGGGCGACACGCACACACGCTTGCCGATGCAGCTCGACCCACACACGCCCTTGGAGCGCGCATGAGCCAAGCAATGCATCAGCCGATTTTACTTTCCGATCAAGCAAGGAACGGATATAAAAACTTCATACTTCAGGAAAAGGAAAACTTTTTACACTATTCCATCTTCTTCTCGAACATTACGAATCATCAATCGCACAGCAGACTTGCAAGTAACGTCACCCTGACTGAGCCCTGTCGTATTAAATTGAGGCGCGTATGATTAAGCAATCCAGGCCACGAGAAGTGTAATTAAAATAAAATACAGTATTCCTCCGAAACCAAGACGAGATTTCCCTCACAAAATTCCATCTAAAATGCTGGCAGTCGTCGTGCAATTGTAATCTCCGAGTGGTAACCTTCATCTCTTCTGAAAATCTTACGCAAATATGATACTGAAAAAAAAATACTAAGAAGGACGGAAGAATATGCAAGGAAAATACTGTTTTGAATCATCTAAAAATCCTACCATACACATGTATATTTAGCAAGAGTTTTCCACGTGTCAAAAAGAAATTACATTCTTAATACTGCCAGCGTACGTACATAATTCAATTTCACACACCATTCAACATGACTCTGCTACTTCGTCAGAAAAGTATTTTTCATATTTTAAACATTAATACATTTTTAAGAAAAATTTAATTACAAAATTGAACCGTCGAGGTCCGCTCCGCCGCTGCAATGGGTTCCGCTAGTTGGCGACGGTAGCGTTATGATCCAAGTGCGTTCGTTCGCTACCCGTCGCTGGCACTCGCTGAATGTCGCATTCCGACCTCGCCCGCGCGCCCTGGCACTATCTCGGCCTATTCCCAGGAGCGGGGGACAAGTGCTCGTCCTCTAACGCTTTATTCCATCGCACGGGTGACTCGTTCATTCGAACGGATCTCAGAAACGAACGAGCTCAGTGATCGCGATTTTAGTGTAGAAAGGAGTCGGATTTTGATACTGCGATGACAGGAAACCAATCGCAAGCGTCAGATATCAGCGTAGGAGAGGCGGACTCTCAACCTGTGGCGAATACTTCCACCTAAGGACGGTATTACACGGTCATATTTCTATGTCATATCTATAATCAAATATATGATCAAAGGTTCTCTCAACGAAAACCTATGTTATAGATATATGATTATAGTTGAACTATTATCAAAGCTTGTCCAATACACGGTCATATTTTTGATCAATGAATTAATTTCAAAACTATTTTCCAGCATTCTATTGTTTGTTATTATTCATATAAGTTGAGAATTTGTACTCAATCTTCGCACAGTTGTGTACATAAATTCTGAAGCGCCTCATCCTGGTCCGAGTATTTCTCCGGTTTTCTTGGGTAGAGGCGGACTTTATTATACACAGGCTCTCTATGCTCTTGCTTAGGGACAGCGGCCTATGCTAATAATGAATCTCGAATTTAGAGTTATTTTAATACAATTTCTTAACAATATATTCCGAATAATCTATAGGTCATAATAATACGTGCTTGTGAACCATCTTTTTTTGTGTTTTATAAATCAGTTGTTATTCCATTGATATTATTACGTTGGTAACCTTTTGTTTTCATCTAAGGAATGTATGAAATTTTTAATCTGCCTTTGCCTAAGGGCCATTATCAGGACTGGTGGGATGGCCCGGAGAGTAAATTAGTTTGTCCTTCACGTGGTCATATGCAGTTTGTAACTACTTATTTTAACAATAAATTTATTTATTTAATTTTTTTCGAAACACGATAAAGAATACAATGTTTTCAACTAGCGACCAGCGAGGGATTTCAGTCACGCACATTGTTGCCACGCGTATCACTCCATTGACTGGTATAGCTTTAACAGGCTGGACCCCACACCTGACGACTGAATACGGCAGCAGCGCGCGGAACTATATTGCACCGCTGGCCGTTTATTCAAAACGGTTTTATTTAACACTTGATGGAGGCTAAGTAAATAGTATTAAACGTTTTAATTTTTCTGAGTGCGACAGTATAAATTTTATTCCTTAATAATGTGCCTGGCCGTTTTTAGCAGTGTTTTCGAAAATAATAATTAATTCATTATATTTTGCACGTAGAAGATTAAAATTAATAAATGTCACAAACAACACTGATCATTCGCTGAATAAGAATTATTTTTCTCACCCTTAGTTTATTTTATAAAAAATAATTAAGTCGGCGTATCGGTAAAAACCGCCAAAATATCACGCTTTTTGAAACATTTCTGGCTTTAAAAAATTAATATTCGTTCGTAAAACCAAATTTTTCACTTGAGTATATGCAAAACAAAATGACAAATCCAATGGCGGTAACTGATTTTCTGCGATTGTTTTGTACTCTCCACAGCTATTAGAAGTGAGGGGTCTATAATAAAAAATCCGATAGTAATGCGAAGTACTCAGGTTCTGACCGAAGCAGTCTCATCTCCAGATAGAGGAGCGTGAGAAACGAGTCGAAGGCCTTTAACACACATTAGATGGTTCTCGTTGGAAAGCCGGCTGGGTGCGCTGTATCAGAGCGTAGCGTCCGTCGCCCGGAGGCGAGCGAGTCACCGCGTGGGCGAACGCGGGCGGCGTGGGCGTTCGTGGGGGTGGGGGGGTGAAGGGGTCCCGTCGCTTTCTCCGCCCCGCGGGGCCACGACGAGGCGCTCGCACTTCTCCGCTCGCCGCTGACACACTTCTCGCTTCCCTCCGCTCATCGTCATGGGTAGAGCAGGATCAGGCGCCGGGCAATGCAATCCCTTTCCGCGGTGGTGGTTCTTGTGCTGTATCCGTTCTGAGGTAAGTTTCAGACGGGCAAAGAGTCATACGGAGATAGAGGTAATGAACAGAGCAGGACCACGACGACCGAAACGAAAATAAGGTGAAATAAGTGACCAACGTAAACTAAAAAGAAAATGTCCTCAAATACAAGTTGTATTTCACTTGACACTCAGTTTTAAACAAGACTATACTGGTTATACGTTTATCTTCATTAATAACATAATAATGAAAGAGACCATGAACTTCAATATTCAGGCAATAAAACATGAATATTAATTAAATAAATTTTAAGAATGTTAATTCGAAGATTTACTTGAGTTTAAATTTGTCCTCTTCCAACGGGTCTCCTTACCATTTCCACTCATGTATATTCTCGACCAACCCGTTGCTCTGAAAATAATCAAATGAGAGAACGAGTCAAAACGTTTTGTATGCTTAAGTCGACATGCATTGTATGTTTTATTTCATATAAAAAAACGAAAAGAAAAAAATGTGAGGTACATCGATACTATGGAAGTTTCACACATTTGTCCATCTCAGAGTGGAATAAACGCGAAGTGTAAGTTTCGTAGTTGGAGTATGCATGTTTCTGACGCGCAGCTTAGAGACGGAAAGGCCAAGAGGATCTAAGTGCGATATTTCAGGAATACGAACTTGCTTTTCCTAATTAATATTCATGAGTATTTCCACTGCCGATCACGTCGCGTAGAGACAGAAGCTTTAATTTCACCAACGCGTACTCCAGGGTGACCGTGATAATCTCCCGGCATTGTTTCAAAATTCAGTTTCGAATTTTTTTAGTACTGTTTAAGAATGACCGTATTTATAAGATTTTGCTGAATAATTAGGACGCGACTCCATATACAGCTAAGCTTAACGGGTTCTATACCATGAGATCCAAGAAATACCCACTTACATTAGGTTGTTTTCGTCTTTTATCAGACTATGTTATCAGTTGTAATAACGTTCCTTACTACTTAGTGGCAAGATTGAAAATAATCGTGTTTCATTCTTGAACCGATCTCCGCGAACGATAATCATGAACGCATCTAAGTGCGATTAATTAGTATCTACGAATTGATTCCAATAAAAAATTTCATAAGAATTGTATAAGCAACTGTTCATCGTTAAATATTACTGGGTTGGAGCGAAGTCGATTGATGTCATGCATACTCAATGAAAGACGTGTTGCAGTCTGTGTGTTATGCGCTGTACTGCAAGAACTTCACTGTCGGAACATCAAGTATCCTCGAGGTAAAATATGAACACAAAATGAAACACGTGTTAAAATTCTTCGAATTTTCAATAGATATCAGCAATAAACTTTCATTCCCTTTTTCATATTTTGAACTTCTTTCTTATACAGCATTTTGACATAAAACCATATAGCTCACCAGAAAATTCTAGAGTTATAACGTCAACTTCCAAGGTACGAAACTGCCATAGAAATCATCCAAATGCCGTACGGTACCTTTGTAAATGCAGTCTATGTCGCTATGAATCTCTTGGAAATGATTTCTTTGTCACACGTATGGTGTAAAATATCTGGGGAGAAGTTTTAAATGAACGTAAGCACATGATGAGGTTTATCTCATTCCTTTCCATAGTTCAAAATGAAGCAATTTTCTCCCAACATCATCCGCGCAGAAGGAAGCAAGTACACCAAGCCCAATTACCTCCACCCTTACTCGATCAAGCATGTAATCTGGGATGTGTAAATAGAGATAAATAAATCAATAGTAAGTAAGAGGAGTCTAGCCGAATGCGTGAGAAAATGAACTGAATAGTATGTTAAACACTAAAATAATCACCAACAACTGAACTTCACAATGAAAATTCTGCAAAATATTATTAAAATATTATAGAGAATAATTAAGAACTTAGGAGATCGCAATGGAAAACTCTCCGTTAATCCAAGACATCAGTAATTCCATGGATTAGACCAACACGATTTCACTTCCCACCACAGGAAGCTGAACAGGTGTTCAAAAAATCATAGGAGAATTAGATCTGGCTATAGCGAAAGGAACTGGATTTCAAATAAACTAAATCTTAATATAGATAAATGCGTAAATGAATATCGATGATCACGTAACAAAGATAAGAGTTTAGTCTGGGCCTCAGGTCACCTGCAATGATTACATCTACAACTCGTTCGCACGTCCAGTGCCAGAAGATAAGATTAGTATTTTTAAAATAGAAAGATTGAAAACTAACAGGATACCACTTTACTTTTTTTCTTTTCACAGAAATGGTGAAATATCGTATTGCTGTAATTTACACGAGACATGTGCTTCGGTCACTATACATTCATCGTATAAATATCATCGAAAAAAAATCATAAAAGTTTTAGGCAAATTAAAGAATTTTTACAGATTGTGCGATCATACGTAAAAATCACAGGTATCACTACGTTCTGTGAAGAATGTAACAAAAATAATGACTACATTCCTATCGAGGCAGAGAGACGTAACAATTTGATGGTGCTTGGACATGGACTTATCTTTCTATTTCTTGTCGGCGCACAAGTTCCGTTTGCGTTAATTGTCTTCATGCTCTTCCTCTTGGAACTTCTTTTCCACGGATGTCCAAGGATTTTTTAGCAGGATTTCGACGCTTACTAGGAGACTTGTGCCGGTTTAAGCACAAAAAGGGTGGGGGTAATGGGGGCGGTAAGGTGCAAGTGTTCAAAAAAAATGTGCCGGTTTAAGAATAACACGTGTGCCGGTTAAAGCACAGGAGGGGGAGGAGCAGGCGTGGGATGACGTGCAACAGGATTCCGGTTAAAGCACAGCTTCAAGGTCGCAGCGTTGGGGGATGCCGGTTAAAGCACAGGCTGCAGACGATGATGCAATGTTGCGCAATCCGAGGAGAGCGCGCACACGTCCACGCGCGACAGCGGCGGACTGCGCGCGCGTTCAACGCGCAACATCCAACAACAGAGGCGGGAGTGCGGAAAAGGAAGATGAGTATAAAGGTGCAGTAGAGGACACAGTGCATCTGTGTAGCATCATGGATTGCACCACTCCAACACAAGGCGATGCACACCCTCTGCTAGCAGGGGACGTGAAAACCTATGTGGATGCTCAACTTGAACTACGTCGATTGGTTGAAGCATATGGGGGTCGGGGAGATATAGATCCGAGTAAAGGGGACGTGGGAGAGCTGCAGAAGCATTAGATCGGAGAGATTGCGGAAAAGGTCCAGGAACATGCTGCGCGAGCGGTCGGTGAAGAACTGGAGAAGCGAGGCAATGTGGCGAGCAAAACATGTGAACACATTGGTGCAAGACACGCAGGAGAATGTTGACAACCGCTTCGATAATCTCCATACAACGATAAAGGAAAATTTGGAGGCTATGGTGAAGCAACATATCGATGAATTATCGATGGACTATTTTATCGATGCCGCCCAACAATACTTTGCAAAAAAAACAAGAACTGGAGGCGTGGAAGCAGGAGAGCGAAGATCATGCGAGTCGAGAGTATGTGAGCGAGCAAATAAAACACAACACTGATCTCCTGAACCACACACTCATCGATGTCATCGACGATCGATTCAGAAACTATGATAAAGTTGTAAAAGAGTTTGTGGAAGAAGTACAACGCATGCAACAAGTGGTGGAGGATCACATTCTCATCGCTAAAGAGTTCAACTATCAAGATGTGAAAAATTTGGAAACGCGATTGGAGGGTCTCGAACAAAGAGGAGGATTGGCGACCGGGGAGCTGCGCCAATCGTCGAGTAAACTATGTCTACAACAACCGGATACCGCATCCTCTTTTGATGCGAATCGATATCGCATAGCAAACGTAGGCGTCCCCTTAAACGCCTCAGATGCAGCGAACAAAGACTATGTAAAATATGCAATAGAACACACCCTCCCCGATGTGCAAGTGGAAAAGGATCATGTGATGATGAACAAGACGATTCGCCAAGTCAAGTTACTCGTAGAGGAAAATGATGTGACTACCAAAGCGTATGTGGATAGAAAATGGAGAAAAACTGAAGAAGCCTTATGCATCTTGATCGTACGCAAAATACGAAAATTAAGCTTGACACGTATGCGCAGAGGGGGAGAATCCCACATCGACTGTCAAAACGCACGACTCATCAATGCGGATAATCTTCATCCACAGGATGTCGTTACATTGAGTTATGTGAAGAACCATTATGTTGCTAAAAATACGCAGAGTGCAGAGTAATGAATGTATTCACAGTCTTGTTACATGTTTTCTCAATTTAGTACAATAAATTTTAAAAAAACTGATTTATTTATTATTTTTTAGAGGGAGAATCCTAGCCAGGTGGTGGAATGAATGAAGCGGTAAAAAAAGAAAAAGTCGGTCTACAAAATAGTATTTTATTCAATATACAATATACATTGTTGTGGTGGCATGATATCATCCTATGGTATTCTATGACGTGCTGAAAAAAATAGAAATATATAAGCAACATGATATAGGACTATATAAGCGAGTAATGTTACAGATAACTTACGTATTAGCGCGCTCAGAATGTGCCGGGTTATCTACGCCGCAAACCATTCACGGTGCGCGGAGAGGTGTTGGATGATATGCCACAAACAAATATAGTCCAAGAGATGGTGGCAGCAGAGGGAGCAGGTGTAGCGTGCTTGACCGTTCAGCCACTCCTCCAAGCAATCCCAACAAAAGAGATGAATGCAGGAGGTAATCACTGAGTCTACCACTGGGCCTAAGCAAACCGCACGCTGTGAACAGAGGAGAGAGAGATTCCACGCTGATATGCGTCTAGCCTTTTTTCCCTCCTCCTTCTCCTCCTCCCGCACCATCGAATGTGGGTGGGAGATTTTCAGCAGGATAGGAGAGGGTCCAGAGCGTTCGACGCAAGACGGTGAGTCGTTCTCGTAGGAGATTGCATTGTGTGGGGCATGTGAGAAGACGTGACAATACCTCAAACAATGCTAAAAGATTTAAATGTGCATCCATGCAAGTTGATTCATGTCACAGAGGTTCGGATCAGCATCGCTAATGCGATTGCATGATGCGAATCATATTGTCTGTGAAGTCTGTGACAAGATCTTCCATGACTGCTCACAACGACAGTTCACTCTCATCTGAGGGAATGCGGTAGTGACCCCACGGTAGACTCATCACCCTATCCATCCAAAACCGCTTGTCATCGAAACAAGTGAGCGCGCTTTTGCTGTTCGATCGAATATATCGTATGTGATTTCGAGAGGATGCAGTGTTGTATATAGCAAGATTCTAAGAATTCTTGATTAATAATAACATAAAAACAAAATTAGAAAGAATGAAATATGTCCGAAAGACGGGAGTTCGGAGAACGTGGGTAGTCAAAAAGTGATGCACGGGTTTCGTCTGAAAGTGTGATGAGAGAGGGAAATTAGTAAGACGAGAGCGTCGGCGTCGTTTAATGAACGTCAACGGAAAATGATGAGATGCTAGTGCCATAGCTGTGGGAATTAAATGACGTGAACAAGGGAGCACATGTTTGGGGAATAAGGAAGCCTCCTTTTAAAAGTGTAAAGGGAAAGAAAGGTTCGGCGGTATACAACGGCACATGTGGGTGCGAATACGTTTGGCGCACTTGTCAAGAAGGGGATGGACGATTGTTTATGAGGCGGCGGCGGCGAAGCACAAACGTACCGACCAGAGGTTGTGGGTGGCGCAGTTGGGGAAGGAAGAGACAATTTGAAGACAATGATCAACGGTCGAAAGGTTCTGGAACTTTCGAGAGCTTGATATTTTGTTCTAGAAAAGACGTTGGATTCAAATTAGGAAGAAGCCTGTGGATTCAGAAAGAAAATGTTGAAGTGGGGAAATTTTTATGAAACGGAGTAAGTGGATTGGCTGAAAATAGGAACCGGTAGTGGAGAGTTCAGCCAGTCATAACATTAACGAAGGGAAAAATCATGGGGACTAGTTAGAAACAGTCACATGGTTTTTGGAATTAAGTCAAGTGAGAGAATTTTCGAGGGTAGGGAGGGGAACAGAAGACATAAAATTGAGAACCGCGGGGGCCCGAGACCACTTGTTAGTCCTTTTTTGTCGGAGATTTTGAGACCACTTTTTTAGAACTCTTTTTGTCGGAGATTCTGAGACGGCTTTCTCAGAAATACTTTCGGAGATATTTAGACGCGTTTTTTGGTGATTTTAAGATGACAGTATTTTCGGAGATTTTATTTTGAGTTCGGAGATATTTTCGAACACTACAAGTTTGTGGTTATTTAAGACTTATGCTAAGAAATTCAACAGCGTCGTCGGAATTTCTAAATATCCGACGTTTATTCAGATTTGTCTGATGAACTTTTGAAATCCACAATCTCCATGTGACTTTCGGAGACTCAAAGATTCAGCTCGAGAATTCTGAAAAACGTAAGATCGAGTATCGCGGAAATTTGACATTTCGTTCATTATGGTGAGAAGTGCCAGTCACCATAGTCGCACAGTGCGCAGTCCGTCGGTGAACAACTTTTGATTCGTGGGGAGAACGAGTAGTGTCAGTACGTCATCGCCCATTGACGCAGATAGCTGATGAAGGCAGTTACCACTGCTGAACAGGGGGTGCGCGTAGACCCGCTGGACTCCAACGAGGGTCTCATCTGCCAGGTGCCTTTAGAATGATCTGTCCATCCCATCACGAAGGTAATCCGCTTAAACTGGGGCTTTCCAGTCAGTGAACATTTCAAGTGGCCGCGCCAACTCTTAAAAACAAAAGTGCTACGAAAGAAAAGAATGAAACGGCCTACGCTCAGGACATTTGTTCTATTATATCATTTTACCAAGGCCTGCATAATGATGAGCGTCCGTCGAAATGTTTAAATTAATATAATTAAATTATTTTTGTTTCATTAAGTTATTGGTAAAGACTGTCGTAGTGTAAGAGAAATAGGAATGATTTCATTGTATGTAACACATGTGAAATTTTTTGAACACCTGCACGTCACCACCCCCACTCCCCATTTCCCCCACCCTTTCTGTGCTTAAACCGGCAGAAGTCTCCTACTCTTACTGAAATAGTGCTTCTTGATTCGTAGTAAATAAAATCAATGCGCGCGCAGACTTGCACAATTCGTTTGCAGCTAGAAACTACTCGAAAATCATGTACGGGTGACCGGGCAAAAACAAATATACCGTTCATAGATCTGTGAGTAAGAGAAGAAACCTCTTGCTGTTGTTTGCTGAGTGTTGGGGAAAACGGCATAGATGCGTACTGTAGGACCTGAAGAGTCTCTGTGTAAGGGGTTGTGAAGGTGCGGGGGGCAGGGCGGATGCAGGAGGGCGTCGTTGAAGCTGATGCATGTGGGAGGCTTGGCGTCTCGCCCACGCCACGACGCGGTGTAAGTCTACTGCACCCACCAACTTGGTGGAAGTCAGCGTGATGAGTCCGAGTAGCATTTGTAGCGGCTGGGATGTGCAGCGTGATCAATCGGCGTTGACTCTCTTTAACTTAAACCTCCTTATAAAATGATTCTCGCTCGTATCGAGATCAAAATTATTGCTTTGATATCCGACAGTACGCTCGGACTCGCTGAAAGTAACGTGATTCCTGCGACCGACATGGCCTCAGGACATTCCATGGAGTCCTCGATGGAAAAAGAGTAAATCATCAGGAAATTATTTTTCCCATTCATTAACGATTGTTGGTTTGGCAAGAAAAATATGACTCATTTTCAATAAAAATATTTTTTGTGTAGGTTCTATCCATCGTGTTTTCTGTTCACAGGAACATAGTAAACATTATGTTTATTTTTGTAGGCAAATAATCCATGTTGGGTGGGCTGGCCATTTCTAAATAAATTTATTCAATTTTAATAGCATATTATGTTCGTTTTTTAAAGGTTTATCGTAGGAAAGGACAAAAAATCTATTGGCCTGGAAACAAGGTTCCATCGAATGCTTTTCCAAATGCTTGCTCACCATATCAATTTACCATTGATACCTTGAAATCGTTTAAAAGTATTTATCAAAACGCGAGATTAACAGGTAATGTCCACTTTACTAAATGCAAAGGACGTTCCAGTTCGCGACATAATTACTTTTGAGTCGTGTCACAGGTAACTGCGGCTCAACGCCTTACCTACACATTGTATGAAGAGCCGTCTAACAAAATTCGATCAATTTGGTCCTCCTGCAGAGTAAAAGGGTTAGTTTGGATAGACTCGGCACTCGCGGATGCAGAAATTGGTTCGATTGAAAAACTTATAAATGCTGGTTTCAAGTGTTGACGCTGAAGAGTTACTTGAATCTTTCAGACGAAGGAGATAGTGTGTTTTATTTCCCTGAGAAAAAGCCACATAACCTGCACATAAACCAGATCAAGACGCAATACCTGTCAATGCCATTTAATTTTGCTTTCAAAGGATAATTTGTTTTCTATGTCCTCAGCATTGTGTCATAGTTTCCAGTATTTTTTTTTGAATATAATTATGCAAACTTCAAATTTCTATTCTTTCTTCTTCTTCTTACACTGGCACTACAGTCCTTTGTGAGCTTTGGCCTTCGCGGAGGACAGAGCTCGCGCGAATTCTTGACCATGTCACTAGAAGATGTGGTCAGCATCTCGCTCCGACTAGTTTGACCCCAGGATAGATCCTGGATTCATTTTATAGCAGGCTGAGTGGGCCTGGGAGCCAGTCTGGATGTTGAGGCGTGATGAAAATCCCCACCTCACCCGGGATGGATCCCCGGTCATCCAGCCAGCATCTCAGTGCTCTATCCACTGAGCCACGCTGACTCCATTTCTATTCTTTAAAACATCATATTCACAGGAAGCTTTTACACAATACCACTATCTCCGACAAAATTTAATCGAACACAAATTAACTCAATGAAGATCGATACAGTTGCACTAGATGAGCTCGGTCTTCATCTTCAATACGCGGGTTTAGTAGTCTAGTGTATGTATCATTACCGCCGAAAATACCAAGTATGTCCATAGGAAATACGGCAAAGAACATCCAAAATAGCGTAGGAAATAACATTTTTGTAACAAGTCTCAAGCGTAGTAGAAACTAATACGACTTAGCCGTTTACGCATCAACCTTGAAGGCCAACCCCGAGAAGCTTTATGATGATAATCTTTATTTAATACGTAACTAATACTCATCACTCGATGATTGGAAAATACGATCAATTACGCTTAATTGCTTCAAAATCAGAAAGAATCGTAAAAGAAAGAAACTAACTTCAGATTAGTAAACATACGAGGGCAGACAACGACTTTGTCTTCTTGACATTTAGTGAAGAAAATTGTCAGCTTAATTTCGTTGATATAAATATATCGACTTCGTACTCAAATTAAAATGTTGAAAAGATAGTGTACTCGTACTCAAATTAATTGTAGAAAGAGCGGATAGTCTGCTTCCCAATCTTACCGTTATTTCGATTCTGCCATGTATTCGTTTCACTTTTATATCCCTGCAAATGAAATATCTTCCACCAACGCAAACATACACTGAAGAGAAAGCAAGATGGCGGGCTATTTCTTGTACAAGTGAGCTTGGTTTGCCCTGAGGTCCTTGAATGATTGCCGCAGGCGGCGGAGTGACAGACGAGCACGACTTCTCTCCTGCGTTAACGCATCTTGTTGATTCTTTGCTTGGCCCATCCGACGCTCCCGCCCAACACCACTGGCACTTCCATCGAAAACGCCGCGATGGACGTGGGATGAGTAAACAACGCGCGCGCCAGGCGAGCACACCGCTCCGAACAAAGAGACTTCGCGTTCGACATACTCGGGGATTTGAATAGGAACCACGAAGACACAAAACTTATCCAACTAGTTTCCATGTGCATATTATACTTGGTCGTAAGTTACATGTGGAAGGACCAAAGCGTAGTGTGAAAATACAGCTATCGGTGCATGCGAGTAATGTCTAACTGTAAGAATTAAGCATTCTTAAGTCGCAAAAGCCATCACATAAAATAATTAGAGGTCGAAGTTGCATAAGTTTATTTCTTAATAACTAACTTTAAGCAGACATTACGATCGGGCAAGATTTATAGATATATCATTTCCCCTTTACTCTGCATCCACTTAACATTTAGCCGTTTGTTTGTTGAAACTTATATTCAAGAAAAATATTAAGTAAAAATATAAAATAGAAAATTTGTTAAATTTAATTAGTCAGAATTATATAAGAAAATCATTTGCACTTGCATCCACAGTACAGCAATTCAAAGCAACTGAGATACACGGTATCATTGTTAAGTATAAATTACTCTATACTTCGTGAGCATTACTCCCAAAAATGATAACAAAAACTTCGAATATAAAATGCTCAATTTCAGTAGGAATAAAAGAGACTTCAACAATGAAAAAGAAGAGCTTAAACAGAGCTGAAGTATTTTATCAATCATTTCCTCCTTCGAGGCTAACTCAAACAGCTGTATCTTGCTCAATGTTTAATTCACAAGATATTTTTTTCAAAACCTAATTTTGTCTTTAAAGACCTTAGAAATTGTCATGACATGGCACTTTGTATTTAATAGTTTCCATGTATAGGAGGAAAGATGCCCATGCGCCATCCTTGTTGTCCGTTCCGTCATTTGATAGAAATTATTCGCGATCCTATAGACCTTTTAAAATTCGGTTCAACGATGAAATTATTAATCTTCTTAAGAGTGAGAAAACATTCTTAGACATTTTCTGACGTAGAGCGTTATTGTCGAAAGACTTTTTAAAAATTCCACCCCTAAAATTCACCCTTATAGAAGAGGGAGAATCATAAGTGAGATGAAGCACAAAAGTACATTTACAAACATTTCCTCTCCGCGAAGAATACAAAGTCACAACTTTCGGTACAGGAGGATCACATCCACACCTCATACGCCATCAGGACAGCCACGAAAATAAAAAGCTCGTTTTCGACATCACTTCTGTATTTTCCATTAAGGAACGTACTAGTACCTCACTACACAAAATGGAGTGTTTTACGAATTTCAATAACCCTTTCTCTTAACTTTTTACCCTTCCAAACTGTCTTGTAGATTATACTAAATTATATCACTATTGTACTAAATAACATTACACCGCATAGTCCGAAAGTCGATTTCTGGAAGACATCGCAACAAAAACTCGTTATGTTGCACAGCTTCAAATACTTGAAGCAGTTTGTTATTAATTGCATGCAAATTACAAGAAATTTTATGCAAAAAGTTTGAGAGAGAGAGCACTTAAACTATTTTTATTTCAATACATCTTCCTGGAGAGGCGTTCGACATACTTACATGGACAAGTCCATGTGTAGAAACGTAGCAAGAGTTCCGACACTATGGCATGTATAATCGTTCACGAGTTTAGCATCGCATCCACACGTTCGTGCAAGGATGTCCGACAAGAGCTCACAACGAAGTGCTCCACATCTAGAACGGGAAGGCGTTCGCTAACTGACTTTCTTCTCTTCTTACAACTGTCTCGTTCTCGGGCCACAATGCACATTTCAGAAGGAAACGCTCGATTTTCATATTTACTATCTTTTATTTATTTCGTGATATTTGGTACATTACAAGAGAAGAGGTTGAAAGTCCAATAATCGAGTGATAAATTTTGTAAAAAAGTTATGAGAAATACGATTATCAGCGCATCTTCTCCGTTGATTCTTTTCATATCTACAATTATTTCTTCGAGTTGTTTACTGAAATTATAATAAACGATTTTTACTTTCCTGCAATACAATTTTTCAACTACTCAATTATTGTATAAAGACAGTATTGTAATCACATGAAAAAATACCTGGTAGATCTCACGAATTCGGTCCCGGAAAGCATATTTTCAAAATTTTGCGATGACATCCATTGTCTTATGTTCGTGTCTGTATTATCATTTTCTTTCCTTTATAACTAACGAACAAATCGATATAACAAAACCAAACTTAAAAATTGAGTTTGCATACATTTGGAAAAAACACCTATTTCTGGAGAGCTCATTCAGACTTTTTACACCCCGCATTCCACTTCCGGATTCTAAACACAAAATTTTGAAAAAAAAAAAAAACGAATGTAGGTATGTTATATTAATTCTGCGTACAGCTTGGCAAACCTCATTTCCATATGTCGCCCTGTTCTTATAAAATATACTCAATGTATGATTGTTCATTACTATGATCTCATTATTTTAAGTATAATAGGAAAGCCGAGTGGCATGGATTTTTTACAATATCTTTCAAAATAATACACTTTTGCCCAGCTCCTATCACTGAAAAAGTAAATAGAAGGTACGCAACAGCATCTTGTACACTTCACGAAACCTTTCTTCACAGAGCTCGTTCGAACACGATGTTTAGGTTCTCGCTATCAACACACAGGAGGCATTGAAGTTCGAGTTCCGCTTTGGAGCAGCAGAGTTTTTCTTTTCTCTTTACCGCAGCTTGTAAACTGCACCTGCTCAACAATCTTTCCGAGGATGTTCCCTAGTCACGACTTCTGTCGATATGGTGTACGGTCTCCCACTATCGTCAACTGAAAACTAAGCTCTTGTATTGTTTTTTTTTATAACCTTACTCACTCTACCCACAACGTTAAACATTTTAGAGGTAGATGTTTATCTTCGAAACAGTCTCTACGCTAATACGCTTTTAAATATTTCGTATAATGCGAATGTGTCCCGTTGCTTAATGTTTTCTTAATTAATAAACGACATACATATTGTTACTTAAGAACGAAGAATCTTTTTTCATTTTGAAAGTATATTTAAGTATTAATGTCAAGTAGAATTCAATATTGTGCACTAATCATATCCAGCTAATAATTACAGTTAATATCGTTGCTTTATGTTAAACGTTTACATTTTCGAGATGTTCATTTCATTAGCACAGAAATTATGTTCAGCTGTAGCTGTCAACCACCTTTGAAGTAGGCTTCCCTCCCTACATGCTTCAGACAGGAAGAACACGCGTTCGATCCCATGCTCGGTCGGACAAGATGAGGATCACGGGAGGATTTTCGTTCCGTATTCCATTCCAATGAAGACAGTGCCTTGCACCCTCCTTCCCTTTTCCAAAAAACAACAACTAAAGTTTGGAAACATCAAACAAAATGAGCAGAACATTCCCGCGTCAAGACGTTAAATAAATAAATATTCATACATATTTAGAAAGGCACCTAGCCAAAGTCACTGGTCGGAGGTAGACTTTCAACAACATCCTCTAGAAAACATGAAAAGTTCCAACACGCCCAGCGCAGCTTAATGCAGTTCGGGTGTGGCTCAGAGGAAGGTGGGGGGGAGGGGGGGAGTAGCAGAAGCAGGTGCGACACGTCCGAGTTGCCCCCGTCTACCCTGGGACGTTGCCTCACATCTCCCCACCCCCGCGCCGTCATACGAGTCGAGAGAGAGCAGCAACTCGCCGGATGCACACGCACGCTTCATCGCTATGTACATCTCACTCCACAAAAAAGGGGGCCTAGCAAGGCAATTTCACATAGAAATTGATTTAAACTTCAAAAACAAATCGTTCAAATTGTCGTGAACAAATTATCATACGAGAACCAAAAACATCACTCTAAACAGATTACGCCCCAAGAACACCACACAAGAACAGATCTAGTGCCATAAAAGACTCCCAAAAATATTCTAATTGTAAGATCGGGTCCCTGGAAAAACACGCTCGTAAAATCGATATTTTTTAACTAAAGGTTTGCTCGATGTCTTCGTGATTAGAGACTCAAATTGCCAAAATGGAGACCTTGGTATATTGTGGATTTTCTCTTCCTTTTTTTCATTTTTAATCTTAGGATAGGTTTACAGCGACATCAGTTCTTTTATTCTCTTCGTAGGCCATCTGAGTTGGTGGTACGACAGGCAGCCTAGCTCTTTCAACTACTGCTCAGTGTAGTCCAGTCCAGGCCTATCTCTATTTCCTTTCTTGCATCCTTCAGTATGGTGATGATTACTACATGCCGGAGAATGACACTGAATGTCACTGAACCAAATCCTTCACAAGAAAACATAGCTTCTCAGAGATTCGTGCGATCACTTCATTCATGATTTTCTCGACCCAGGTAATCTTAAACATTTTTGGTAACACATTTTGAAGGCGACAAGTCTCTTCATAGCCTCCACAAATGAGTTTTGCTGCAATACAACAGAATGCTCCATACAACGATTTTGAGGTTTTTCCTCTAATTCTTATTTGTGTAATTTGTAGTGAAGTTTATGTTTCCTGTTAAAGGCTGACCTGGCCTGGCTAATACAACTCGCTATCTTCAACATGAAATGACCCTCCGATGTTATCCTGCTAATACGGAACACTATATCAAGGTTCAGGATATTGCTCTAACCTGTTTATCAATGCGGTCGTTTTAAAACAGTGTGCAGATTTTAGTACTCCAAAAGAGAAACATTTACAGTTTTCCTATAATTAAACTCTTAATCGAAATATTTTGTTTTATTAGCATCTTGGTCTAAAACATAACAGACTCCACAAAAAGCACATTCGGCGCTATGATTCACCATCAGTAAGCCTGAGATAAAACCTGTGCCACGAAGTTGCCCGACAACCCAAAATCTCTCCTTCCCAATTACCTTACCCAAGTCTAACGGTTAGGTGGAAGAGCAGGCCTTATAGCCTGAACCTCGCCAAAAGGCATAAAATATATAAATAATAAGGTAAGGGTTTGATAAAACGGAAGCAATGGAGTGGGGTACGAAGCCGTCCCCTCCTATTCAACCCAATCTTTGCCTTCGAAGGACATTTCTAAGACCACATTAAGTATCGCTCCATGGGAACAAGGAGAAAAATCAACGTCCATAGGTTTGACCCTAGCCTGACTCCCGTGAAGTTGGAAAGGGACTTTGCCCTTATTTCTTTGGATCGAAGAATATAATTTAACTCAAAAACATAGCCTACCCCAGTCATAATTTTTCATACAAACTAATTTTTAAACCGAGCATCACAGTAACTCCGGAAAGTGAAAATGAGCTCCCATATGCTGAAAACCTGTCACGTTTCTAGAGTGTATGAAAGTTCATTATGTCACTCATAAATTGTTTACTCATTCAGACATTCACACGAATTGAATGAGGCCTAGGTGAGAAAGTACGAACAGTGTATTATGTCATACTGAGTTAAATAAAATCACAAATGTCTTGTAAACATTCCACTGGGACAAAATAGTACGTACAAAATTAAGAAAAATAGTACAACTGAAGTTTCATTAGCACAAACATTTTTACGAGCCTAAGTTGGTTTTTGGCGATATTTATTCCACAAGAGATCTACAATAAATGACAACAGTGAGAACTGAGGAGGACCTTACGGTAACATTAGCAACCTCACATTTCCACCAGTAAATTAATAACCACAAAAGTGTAACACAAAATTGATCACTAACTATAATAATAAATGACTAAGCTACGACCTCTTATAGTCAAAAGGATTGCTTTCGTTGCTTACGAACATGAGGGTCCCTCTTTTTCCTCATCTTGCTGACAAAGACTTAAGAGTTGCTTCATGCCAGAGAAGTCTTGAGGCGAGGAGAAAAAACATGCTGAAGCAAACTGTCACATCTGCATGCACATGGAACAAATTTACATGCTGAGTTCCTCCAGGTCGTTGCTACACGCACAATTCGTCCGAAATACCTCACACTCCTCGAACGGCGAACGCCACCAATTGTGCGCAAAAGAGAACGCTGTAAGAATACATATTATCAACGTTCACTCCTCCTTGTAACACTGCAATACAGAAAGACGAAAAACCATTCAGGAGATAATGACGAAAACGCACGTTTGGACTTGAAACCAATCAATGGAATTGCCTTAAAAACTGATATCGAGACCTCACACCAAATAGTACGCTATCTAAAGCATAAAAATCTAAAACTTATACATTTCTCTTCTAAGCACTGGATATTTGCTAAAAAATTTGAGACAATTGTCACTGTGTTAAGATCTATTCCCGAATCACTTCTTTAGGATGAATTCTCTCTCCTAACAATGGGCTCGGTGAAATGAGGCGTGCTTGTGAAACTAATAATAAATAGTTTTCATTTTTAATACTTCCAGACGGTATAAAAATGTTTGCTCAAGATTTCATACGTGCAAAACTTGGTTAATCCCTGTTAAAACGTACAGTAGTTACTGACGTAAATAGATAACAGATTTCATTACTCATAATTCGATCAATAGTGTTAATGGGCATGTTAAGCCAACACAGTGAAACTTCAATCTCTGCAGGACCCATTTGCTTACATCTAAAAAGATATCTAACGTTAAAATTTCCTCCCAGAACATTCAAAGCAATTGCCGCGCTTACTCTCACACGCGATTCAAAACAGATTCAGACCGTACTCCGAAACACGGATGTATTCCAAACTCGACGTTTAATTTTGAGACGATTACAACACAAACGAAAACACGGGTTTTGGGAAGTACAATATATTTCCCTGAAATAATTAGTCTACCTCAAATGTCACGAAAGAAATGCAACAAATTAAGGTAGTACTACATTAAAATGGCGGAGTAGGTAGAATTAAATCACTAAAATATCTTAGATCGGCATTTTAAAAAAGTAAAATGTACTTATTGTGGTTTCAACTTGAAAAACGTATCTCACCTGCCATGAAATAATTACAATTACAATTGATGTTGAAATACATTGCGTCTTATGGAGAAAACACTTATTTACAAAGTAAAACCAACTTTCTAATCACGGAAGTGATGGATGTTTACTATGATTTGTAATACATTTTCCGTAGTACTTTTACATCACTTTTATTCATAGGTCACCGGACATATGAGAAAGATATTTCACTTTCTCCGAGGTGAGATAGAATCATGAAACAGTCGCGATTGGTCGCCATGTTCTACATGCTCTTTTGCATTTTAAAGAAGTCAAGTGAGTCCCTGAATATTATTTGTACCGCACTATTAACGTACAGGTAGAAATTAAATCATGTTTTTCATAATTATTATTCATATTATTGTTTTATAACAATTATAATAAAAATAAAGAAAACAATTATACATCTCAGTGACTTGACTAAATTGGAGTTGGTGCTGGTCCCACCTTAAGCAGTGCAATCGGATTGAAAATGAACAAAAGCACTAACTTGTTCAATTTGGAATCACACTGCACACCCCACGAACAGACAACGTGCACATTATAACGAAATTATAATTATCTCTTCATTTTTTTTTTCATTTATTGAACATATACTGCATTTCTGTTGAATTTTAATACGGGCAAACATTCTTCTTTCTTTAACGTTCCTCTAAGGACTACGCCTCTTGCTGCTTCGCGTGAGAAGGGACCATCCCCACCACGGGGAGGTCGGTGTAGTCTTTTATCGTCTCTAGGTATTCGTATTTATCTTGTTCTGCTATAACTTTCTTGTATCGCGAATACTACAAATCATATTCGCATATTTAGCAAATGCCTCATACAGCGGTCAACTTGAAATTATTTCCTGGTTGCTGATTAATCTTCTTATCCCAAGTTTCATTAATTATATATTATGTCTTCTTTCCTCGTCATACAAAGTACACTCCCACAGCAGATAGTTGACGTCTTCCGTTCCTTTGCCACTTACACTGTCTGCTGTCGCAGCCTTACATATTCTAAGTAGGTAACTTTCGAAGTTCCCGCATCCTCGGTCCCCTTGCATTTTTAATTTACGTTAATGACGTGAACAAATCTCTTAAGCATAGCAAATTTCAAATGTACGCCGACGATCTTCAAATTTATATTACTGGGAAACCGTCTAACATAACTTCAATTGCGCAAAAACTTAACGAATATCTCACCTCACTCAGTATGTGGGCAAAGTCTATCGGTCTCCTCTTAAATCCGTCTAAATCACAATGCTTATTGCTTGGTTAAAAAAAAACCCTCAGTAAACATTCAAGTTGCACTCTATTCAATATATCAGTTAATAAGACTTCACTCGTTTGGTGCAGTCACGTGAAAAATCTAGAAATTTATATTGAAAGCTCGTTAAGTTGGGAAACCCAAATAGACAAAACATGTAAAAAAGTTTACTCCACCATCCACTCTTTAAAACGGTTACGTGAACTTTTACCAATAGGAGTATAGGAAATGCTTGTTAGGTCGCTTGTCATTCCGCACTTTGATTACTGCGACTTTCTTTTCACTGACTTGACGAAAAAATGAAACGTAAATTACAAGCAGCTCAGAACTCATGCATTCGTTTCAATTTTGATATCAAGAATTATGACCATATGACAGAATTTTTCAGAACATCCAGGACACTCACACTCGAGGAACTGCATTGCCTATCTCTTCTTTATAAAATTATAAAAAAATTGACATTTGACAGTTTGAGCAAAACGTTTTAAATTTTTGAAACTGGATCGCGCGCGACGCTCACATCTCCTCTCTATTCCTCGGCAGGGCACAACTCTTTATAGTAAATCCTTCACAGTACACACAATACGTTCTTGGAACAAACTTCCTGCTCAACTAAAATCTCTAGCCACTTTCTCTTCTTTCAGGCGACGTCTTACAGAGTGGATGAAAAACAATGCCCTTTAGTATTCTCCGTCTATTCTTTCTCCTTCATTTAAATGCTTTCTTTCTTTCTTTCCTTATACTCCTTTTATTATTTCTCTTCTTTACTTTTACATTATCTCTCTCTCATTCTTTTAGTAGCTTCTTATGATCTTATGTAATAAATGATTTGTAAATACAGTGTGATATGAATCTAGTAAGGTATAATCATATTATAATACGTAATTTGTAAATATTGTCATTATGTAATAATTTGTTTTGATATCCTTGTTGTAATCACTATATTTTTTCTATTTGTATATTCATAATTATATTGTACCATTACTGCTGCTTTTAACTCATGTTCGGCACTAAGCCGCCATCCTGATTGAGGTTTTGCTGGGTTTACGCAATCGCTAAAGGTTTTAACGGGATGGTCCCTAGTATTGCTTCCCAGTTTTAAATGTAAATAGGATCCTCCCAATTTTCATCTAGTATTTAAAATGTAAAAGTTTTACTATGGTTAGTCGGAAGAGCAGACCTTACGGTCTAAGTCTCGCCAAAATAAAGGCACTTTTATTATTATTATTATTATTATCCTGAAAGCATCTCAATCAAATATCTTGATGGTTCAAACCAACTTTTATTCTTCAACCTGTAAGCCACATTACGTATGAAGCGGAGTAGGTTTCTAACATTAGTTACCGGATCCTACCTGATTTGCCATGAGCGTATTATTATTCACCCGGTAATGCAGTCTTAGCTTATGAAGGTGGATGTCGGGTGGCATTATACCTAGAACTACTTCTACTGCCGGGGTTGAAACCGTCGAGTAGCATCCGCTGCCCCCCAGGGGGCTTACATCTAGTAAGTACGTGTTTGGTGAACACGGGGCCCCGAGCTCAGTCTGGCATTACTTCCACTTACTTGTGCCATGCTCCTTCCTTTCTCTTTCCTGATCTCCCTTGGTCACCTCTTGTTCTTTTCGATCCCGACGCTACTAGGTTGCGAGGGCTAGGGTATCGTTCATTTTCTTCTTTCCTCTTCTTCTTCTTTTTTTAAATAATGTTTTAGTAATGTTTCAGTGAGATATGTGTGGATTTGAGTTTTGAGTTGTAATTCAGGAGGGTTTTTAGTGGGTATGGCTGAGTCATTCGGCGAGTCCCACACGCGGGGAGAGTCATGTTGGCTCTCCCTAGTGCGTAACTGCATTTTCCCTACCTGTACAAGTTTTAAGGGCTCTAATGACCTTTGATGTTGACGAGCCCTAAAGCCCCCCCCCCCCCAAAAAAAAAAAAAATCCGCTGAACCTTTTAAGACATGTCCATCTCATAGTTCAGAAGTATGATACCCCAGTCTTGCTAAGACAATTATTTTAGCCAAATGGCCACGAAGCAAATCTTATAAACATATTCACTTGCGAGATACTTAACAATGATATAATAGGGTTATATAAACATAGAATGAGTTGCAGCAACTAGTGGACCAATTTAACTCTACCAATTGGTGGATAACAGAAGGAAACAAATGAAAACAGACAAGGTTGTCAAAGATACACTCAAAAGAAAAACGATTGGATGAGAAAAATTCCATGCTTCAGACTACTGAACAATAGCCACAAAATAATGTTATAGATCTTTAACAAAACGACACACGTTACTTATTTTGACGCCCTATAATCTGACATGAACTTTGCGTCTCTTTTTTACGATACCACACGTACCGATGTAACAAAAAGACATTTCCATTACGCACGTGTGTAAAAACAACGCGAGAGAACCAATTTAATTACGATCATTTGCAAAAATTCCTCTTTGAGTAAAAAATGCTTGGTTCCCGATTTTCATAAAGCGAATATAAAGTCCTCACATCACAAATCTGTAAATTACAATGCGAGGTATTAGCACAGTTAGAACTACAATCGATATACACCGTTATAGGGTTTCACCATTAAACGAAAGAAAACAATCAAAGTGAGGTTTCTCGTACCTCATAGTTTCCTGCTAAGCACCGTCTTTGTACTAACTTGTAAAACCAATTGGAAAAGTATTCGAAGCAAAATGCTCAACCAGGTCATGGAACGTACTTCCAAGAGAAAAGTTCTTTCGCATCCGCAAGCACAACTACAGTTCTAAAAACTAACAAGAGATACCAACACTATTCCAAAGAAAGTAAAATTATTCTTCCCGTATTATCAATCATCTTAACACAGTTAAGATGATTGATAAAATTTTATTTCCTGATACGAATTGAAATGAAAAATGCATAGTTATAAACAAAGAATAAGAAAGTGAAAAATGAAATTATCTAACATTTCAGTAAAAATAAAGATTTTTGAATCTTAGTGATAAAACTTTTTGTAGTGAGGATTGGAAAAACGACGCGCAAAACCAGCCAAGTGGCGGTGCTTCTCGACTGCTGTTTTCTCCTGGAATTTTAAGTTAACTGCCAGGATAACAAGGTAAAATAGCGGAAGACCAAAATATGAGTGAAAGCGTAGAAACCGAAGATTCGGTAGGACACTAATCTCAAGCTACGAACTTGCCTATTCCAAAGCGCCCAGGAAGCCGCATTTTCGATTAAGCTCCGCGCTGAGGCGTGCGGCGCCCCGCCCTAACACTCCCCTCTCCCCGCCACGCCGACACGGCACAGCGCACCGGTGAGGCTTCGCGGCGCCGGCGTTACATCACCAACGGGGTTCACCAACCGCGCTCCTCACGCAGGGGTGGCCAGGAAACTGGCGACGCGCACAGGTCGGATCCTTCTGCAAACAACGAAACCTGGGCGTGACTCGACTTTCTCGTGTACCCAAACACGGGACCTCAAATCAACAACGAAACAATAAACCCTTCACCCGTTAAATTCAACCTCTATCAAAAGAGGGACTATCGAAAAAAGTTAGATTCACAGATAATACAATGCGAGTGAACTTGAAATATTATTCATATTCATATTTCACGTTTTAGATTAACTTCAGTTTAGCAGAAGTAGTCCGAAATAAATTAACTTTTGTTTGATACTCGTATAATACGAGAAGGAGGCAAAATTTGGTCACTCTGGTTTTAAGAGTTCGTACGAAATTGTGTTAGTAAAATCACAAGTTTGAATTTATTGAACGATTGTAATTTGTACCAAGCGAAAGCAAAATTAAGGATGCTCTTATCACATATCGTAAGGTTGTTCACAGAACGTTTGACTCATCCATAGCATATATAATTAATAGCTCGGACTAATTACCCTCGGACACTTTACGGATGAACGGAGGCTGGTGCCAAAAAACCTTTTGTCAGAAATCTTTTTATAATGAATTGAGAAATTCTCATAAGGTAAACCGTATGGCAAATCCACATTTCCCTCCGTAGAGACCAGTAGCATCTGAGTTGGTTATCTTTCAAAATCAAAACACCGTCAGCACAGATCTTGCTCAGAGATGAAAATCGGTCATTATCACAAATAGTTCACGAACAGAACTGAGATGTCACACCGTACAGTCAGGGATAAAATAGAGAAAGAAGAATCCTTAAGGGTTACACGGTTCGCGGACAATTATCCTCGATTTAGTCCAGCATATTCAGTTTTCCGGTTCCTACTATTATACTACGTAGCTTTTCACGCTAAATATTCTTATTCAGAGAAAGCACTTTCATTCGGAAAGAGTCCGGGGCCCCCTTGACCGCATCCTAGATACGTGATTGACGGTTCATTTCCTGGTCCATGAACCTGGTCAGGCATATCGTTTGGAAACGAATGAAACGGACGAGGGACTTCCATGGAGTGCCACAACATGAATACTAAAAAAAATAGATCTTTTTCTTTGTATTTTTATTAACGCAATACAGGGAAAACAGTGCATTCTGTGTTCAAACAACAATAAATTATTTCAATTGAAGAGCACAATTCACTGATTGAACGACTTTACAAATGTTCTTCGCGGCCACCGCCATTCTTGCCAGCCCAGAACTCTAGCTTTGAAACAGCGCCAAAGCCGTGGCCCACACAGCGCCCTTACGTCAACGAGAACCAGCTCTGCACTTTCGTCTCTATCTTAAGCGAGTTTACCGGGTCGTTCTCCGTCGTTAGGGGCAGATAAACACTCTTGACGAGGAATTAGCTAAGAACATCCAGATCAATAGCATGAAAACAAGAAAGTAGCTTACATATAGCATTAAGTTGAGACACCGGCTTCACGTTGTAATAACATTTAGAGCAATACTCTCAAGGATAATAAGAATAACAATGGCTATAATCGCAGAATGATAAAAGTCTAGAATCAAACTAATGAAATCTTTTAATATCATTCGTCAAAGAACGCAAAATTTCAAACATTCCGAAGAAACGAAACAAGAGCAACTAGACGTTGACCCCAAAATATAATAAATCAAGATGTTCACATTTTTTAAATTTATGTAATTGCCGACGTTTTGGCAATGTTCCCTTCAGGACCAGCAATCCGACAAGACCATCTGAACCCTCTGTTCAAGTGTACAGGTGTGAAGGTGTCAGGTTGCTGCGTAAGTCAGGATGTGGGTGTACAGAAATACTACAGATGTGTGAACCATAAAGAAGAAAATAAATTTTCCGTAATTTCCGCAATAACATAGCTTTTTATTTTTTCCTGTCCTTCACTCAACACCACTTGAAATTTAAATGAAACTTCCATTTACAATGATTTGACATAAATGCTAATACGCACTTGTACAATCATTGATTCCTACCTCTGAAATAACTTGTATTTAATGCGGAAACAAGAGTAAGGAATCAGGGGAAACCACCTCGTTTTTATTTTCCAGGTTAAAACTTCAATCTGTTGGTGTAAGCATTCTTTATCATGGAAATTTTTCCACGATTAACCGAAGTACTCCCTGCAGGGAACAACCTTTTAACCCCTCCCCCCTCACGAGGAAAGAGACAGATCGAGATACAAGGTTGCGGAGTGTTACTAGCACAACTCCCCAGGTCATTCCATAACACATACATTATCTTACTCATGCACCTTTTCACTTTGGATCATCGAGAGAAAGGGTGTCCAGAGATTAAGTTGTTCGCAAACACACAACACTGACTTGGCAGAAAAACATTCAACATTCATGTATAAAATATATCACGTATTTTGAACGTTTCTTCGACAATTATTAAAACATACATGAATATGAACTCTGAATATTGTTATAAAAAATTGTACAGATATTCCAAGGAAAAAGCTGACAATGAGCTAATGCGTTCGCAGTGGACACAAACCCGATATTCTTCTTTAATCTCTTCTATGTACAAAATACTCAAAATTTTATAGTTCTTCATTTGTACTAGAGGCCTCGATAGGTAACCCCCTCTTCCTCGCACACCCGCTTTAGGAGGGAAGGTGCGCAATGATTTGTGTCCAACAGTTAGCAGTCAGAGGGGAATCGTGTTCTCCCGCCCAAATCATGTGCTCGAGAGACAAAGACCCCAAACTTTCTTCTCCCTTACGGATAACCGGTACATACGACCGCTCAATCTATATTTATGTCTATGGTTCGGAAAAATATGTCCGCGTTTCCGAACAAAGGAATCGCGCGGACAACATTAACTGCATTCAACGGCAAGACGAATGAGTGGAATTCTTTTCATGAATTTGAAGTGTTCTGATCTGTCTACATAATCAAAATTATATATAATTTAACTTCTATTATCATCATTCTTAGTGTATAACATAAGGTAACAGGTCAATTTTTGGAAAGATGTAAATAACTGTTTGAAAGTTTATTGACGAACTGTTTTGTTTTTTTAGAACGAATTAATTTCTCCTACACCATTCGAATTGGTGGTTGGGAAACCCCAGAAAAGAAAACAACGCAGTCGAAAAGAATTTTTTTAAAAAATCAGCACTTGAATTGAGTGTTCTTTTCTTTTATCATGCTCCGAAAGAAAATTACTTATAATTAAAACGTGTATATGCGTCTCAGGTCATTTCTTTTTAGGACAATTATATGAATAAATTAATACAACAAAACGTTTGTCTTTCGTTTCGCTTACATGAACGACCATTCGCATTTGTCACCCAAGTGCTTAAATGGCACCACGGGAGACGAGGAGGACGTCTCTTCAACGGACAAAGAAAAATAAAACGCTCATTTCATGAAATAAAGCGATGTACAATATACGTGTTTTTTTCCTTCAGCAGCTCCGGTTGGTCTTTTATTATATACAGATATACAGTGATCCTCAGCAGAGTGTGTGTGAGATATTTTAATACGAAGTGGGATTCACCACAAAATTAATTAGCATTCATCGTTCAACTTTTTCATTAAACAAAGAAAAAGTCCCACAAAAAAGCTCCGAAAGTGCCCATGGGGTTTACGGAGGGCAGAGCTCAGCAGTTTCTAGGGTACGACACCGGGACGAGATGTGGCCAGCATGTCGCTCGGAACGTTATGAACCCAGGATATACCCGGTACTCATTTTACAGCAGACTGAGTAGGCCTGGAACAGAGGCGTAAATAGCAACACTCCGCACACACTGACATTATTGGGGGTCCCAGTCTCGTGGAGCTCCCTACCTCTGGAAGAAATAGGGAATCTTCTCCATTATTTTTAAGTTGGTGAATAAAAACGTATTATAAAAAAATTATCAAGAAACACTTCACATTATCTAGTCATAATTAATAAACGAACTTCTTTCGTAAGTTCAATTTTTACTAATGGATCATTTTACGCTATCCGTCAGTTTTCCGGATGTGTGTACAGGTGTCATGTTATTTTCACTATGCCAATTAGAGTTGCGACTGCAGAACGTTCATTTTCGAAACTGAAGCTTGTCAAACATTACTTAAGAAATTCCACGAATCATGACAGATTAAGTGGTTTAAGTATATCCATCGAATGAGGTGACGAATGATTTAAGAAGATTATAGATTAGTTAGTTAAAACATTTGATAAAGCGTAAGTGCATCGAATGAAATATAAACGTCTCATTGGATTTTTTGTACAACAACCACATTAAAAATATATGGTACCTAAATATTATTAAAATAAATTACAAAAGAGTTTCTAAGATATGTAATTTTTTTACTATAAAAATTCATAAAATATATTTCTAAATTTAACTATATTAAAACTCTGAAACTACGACCACAAAGAGGTCCCAAGCTGCATTTTGGCCTCGACTTGGATAGTAACGCCACTGGCCTAGAGAGCCAGTCTGGATGGTGGAAATTGATGAAAAATCCCACACCATACATGGAATTGAACCACATTCATTCAGTACCTCAACGCTCTAGCCATTGCCCCACGCTGACTCCTCATTAAACTCAAATATTGAAAATATCTCGAACAAGTAAAACGTAGTCAAATAATTCGTAAATGTAAATAATTTAATTACATGTCATATGATAACAATTTCAAACACAGAACACTCGATTTCCGGGAAATATCGGTTCGGTGATCTCAGATGACCGTAATAGCGAAAATAGGGGAAGACTTCTTTGCTTATTTCCATAAAAATCTTCATTCTTACACATCGATTCTGAACACATCGCTTTTTTTTTACTTTTGAGTTACATTCCGCAAAATGAACTGTAAAAACTTGTAGTAACGTTTAAGTAAGAACATGTGTACACGAAATAAGACCGTAAGTACGAGTCATGTACTTGTTTCTATACAAAGATTCATAATACAACAAATTAAAGAACTTAGCTGCACAACTTAAACCAATTTTTTTTAATCTAGAAGAATTACATAACGTAAGCGACCATGTAACAGACTAATCACGATATTTACATTAAAAGAACTATCGTTATCTCACGAGCGTTATAAGCAGCAAAAAGGTCCAAGAGAAATAAGGTTTTACTTCTCGAATTCTCATTTTTTTCGGTAACGAATGTTGACAATTCGAAAGCGGCGAGTAACAACCAAAAACTGCCATTTCAAGCTTTCCAAACATAAGGTTCCGTTCCACTCCACAACAATGCCGACTCTCCAATTACGTGGCGATACACAGATCGATTCTCATGTTAGCACGTACAAAAGATCGATCACATGTGACTTGCATATGCGTCGCGAACTTTGAAGTAAGTTTTCAGACATATATAGGTACTGCACCGGCATTACTTATCACTCCATAACACCCTTATCTTATAAAAGTGGATCAGAACAAACAGTTATTCGCTAATAAGAGTAACTACACATGTCATGACACCCACAATCAGAATAAATGAATAATTTAACACAAGGTGCAATTAAAAATGAACCTTCAGGCAACATTTCACACGCTCTTTAAACATCGCTGACCGAGTGACAGAGAATCCCAAGCAATGTGTCGCGAAGCCCCAAAGTGGAAACCACGAAACCTCACAATATAAAAATACGTTTTCCACTATTCAGAAATATATAGTTCTAACCTATTACTACACAGTCAAATCTTCGTCGACAAGTAAGAAGTGGATCTCGAAAACAAGTGTGCACCTTGTTATCCTCTGCGTCATTAGGAGATGCGTCAGAGGCGATTCTGTTTGGAAAAGGTCTAACTGTGCAGACCTTCCCCAAAAGAAAGTCGGGGGGATCTTGGAACACGAGATTTTAACTTCGTTCACTCAGCGTTTCAACAAATAAATGAGTAACTTTTATTCGCAGATTTAAGGCGAAGTTGGGACGAAGTGAAATCGGGGTACCAAGTATCTAACAAGTCTGGTGAAAATGTCGAATTACACAAGAATACATTCAACTAAAACTATGTTCCATCATTCTCTTAAATGCCAATAAAACATACAAGATACAGAAGGAAAAATACTCTCCTTGGGTAAACTATCACATTTTCAGTTCGACGGTTCAGGTTAAACTCAGAAATATTTTCTCCCAGTTTTCTCGATCATATTCACAAGAAATTTGAGTAAATAGCTGATTTATTTTTTCTCTCCGTGTATTGGAACTATTCACACTCGAAAGCTAGGCTCATTAAAATCATGTTTCAAAAAACAAAGTTGACTAATAATTTTTAATGGTTTCATCTGACTTCCTACAACATACGAAGAGTATGTTATTCATTAGATGTTGAAGAACAACACATTTTACGATTTCGTCAAATTTTTTTTAGATACAATAATTAGATATTTTCAATTTATTTTATGTTTTATGAATACAGATTTAAAATTTGATAAACAGTGTAAAGGTTACATTGACCTTATTATAATACGCGCTGTACTTACAACTACCGACAGATTAAAAGCGCGATTGGTAATCCTATCCTATACTATTAGGCGAGCAATATTTGTATGTACCTTTGTATGTCAAATTTTTTTATCGAGAACGATTTTAATGAAATACACAGATTAGATGTATTTTGGGATAAAATGTGATATAGCATGGTCTCTTTTCTTTGTAGAACAATTTTAACACCCGTGTAATACTAGCGACGTTAATAAAGCATAAACTTTATCGATTGCTCAATGAGTCTAGTGGTATAGGGGTAACGAGAGTGCTACATAAACACAAAGTTCGGGGTTCGAATCTTCGGAAGGATGCTTTTTTTATTTATTTTTGTCGATCATATAAGTCTATTTCTACATTTATCCTGTTTTTAACATTTTTACTATTGTTAAATAGCTGCTGGGTAACTAAAATGCGAATAAACTTGCTTAAGATTGCTGCTTAACTGCAAGAAGAATTTATCTTTCAGTTCATACGAGTTTCCACCTCACATTTTCTTTCAACCATTATGAATTTTTTATTTGGAGCAATCTAACAAATGAAGAGTTATATATTAGTTAAGAATCTGAAAACTCAGATTCGCCACCAACAGCACACCAAGTTGATTGAACCGGCGTTTTTCGAGACAGATGACTTAAAATTTGTCTTTTAATTGAAACAGTGGCTCTTGAATAATAATCAAATGTTAAACACAGGAGGAATGTATAATCAGACAGATTATGTTGACAAAAATAAATGAAAATATAACTTTCACGGCGGGGAATTTAACTCGGACCTCGCACGTACATATATTGGATCCCTATACCACGAATAAATTTCGACAAACTTTTATCATATTATTAAAGAGGTAATGAAATTCCCGCACATAATATTATCAAGACTGAAACATTATGAAATAAACAATATTCATTTGAATTAGTCACGACTATTTTTGATGTAACGTAGTAATAACACAATCACATCGAATGAAAACTAGCTCTACTAACAAAATACGAACCAGCGAATTCATGTAATGTAATAATTGCCAAAGAAATCAAAGGATTGTATGTTTCTTCAAAGTTAAAATGTGTTCTTAGAGCTGTTCAATTCAAAAAGGAAATTCACTATAGAATTCAAAAACAAAATTCAACTACTATCTTATTTTTTTAAAACATCCAAAGAACACGGCTGTAGTCCAACCTTTCCCTTCAATCCTCGATGGAAAATGAACACGCGTGTCGAGTTTTTGAACGTTGACCCCAGATGACCCCCTTTTCCGGTTGTGTGCGGCAGCATGTGAACGTATCATTCTGCTGACACGAGTAAAACACCCACGTGTCTACACCCTGTAGAAATGGGTCCATATTCCAAATGTACTCAAACCAAATTCAAGTTTGGTTCGGATACGTTGATTATTCTGTTTTATAGAATAAACGAAAATCTATCACAAGCACACCATTATTGTAAAGACCTTAAGAGATCTCGATTTACTTTTCCGGCGTTAATTATACTTTCCTTATACCTGCGTATAATTGGAAAGTAAAGACCTGAAGAATAAATGATTACCAGTCAGAGGAAAAATACCTTTTTTCAACTGAAGACTGTTCGCCACTGGTCGGTGTCGCAGGGACGGCGAATACTCTCTCACGGTAGTCAACACTTCTCAGAAATAAATATGTATGTCTAACAGTAATGTCTAACAGAAATAAATATGTATGTCTAACAGTAATTAGAATAAAAGAGCAAGCACAATTTAAGACAAATATTGGAGGAATTGGTCTGATGTTGACAGATCGATGTTCATTGTTAGTAAAATATTTTGTCATTATTGATGCAATAGGTCATTTCGGTCGCATGGCGGCCATCTTAAGTGCTAGGTCCTTTGGCAAGCGGTGGCTGAAAGACAAATGGTTATTTTCTATTTACTCTCTGTATGTGATCTACTGCGTAAATATAGCGTCAATTCCATAAAATTTCAGTATTGCTCCTTAAACCCGGACACACAAAAAACATCTTACATGGACAACGTTAACTGTGCAGTTGCCAAATAAGCAAAAAAGTTAAGTATAAAATTATCATTCGTTATAATCATGGTTACACAGCAGGGTAACTGAGTAAGTAAACCATAGTTTGAATCCCTTTACGAAAACTATTTTATCATATGACCATTTTGTGAGTCATTCGAGCGAAGCTCAGTCACCCAGATATTTGATACTAAAATTTGATTGCTCACTGGCTACCCATGAATTCGGGCAATCGGGTGTTTTAAACAAGATAGCGGTGCAAGCGTAGACCAAATCTTTCTTCATATCCATTTATTTTCTTTCATATCGGTTAAAAGAGTAAAAAATAGTTTCCAAGAAGACTTACGAAGACCATACATGCAGTACTACATACAAACTGCTACATAGCTTTCAACAGCAGATGAGTTTTGATCACAGACCGCCCGATTTTATATCTCAAACTATATTAACAATAATACATAGATAACACGATAACTCATCCTGTTGAAATCACTGCAACGATTCATTAAACTAAACACTCATTTGTACAGCAGGGAATAGTGTCGCAGAGAAATATTTAAATGCGAAACATGAGAATAGTTTCAATATACAACATAGAATCCCCGCAGGTGACAATTTTGTAGAAATGTGTCGCGAGTTTCGCATGCGATCAGCGTTTCTGCCTGACGAGTGTCAGAGCAAATCAAGTTAAGGATTTACTTCGGTGTACAAACAGTACAACCAAATGTATTGCATTCCACACACAGATAAGTGTTGTGGCCGGTTAAATACAGTCGGCTGGTAGATAAAAATTGGGAATATTCCCGGGAATTACCACAGAGCTCTTTAATGTTCCCAAAAAGTAAATGCATACAAAAAAATACATCACTGGATGTTTTTTTGTATTATAAATTTATATTCCTATTTCGTAATAGAAATCATTAATTTAAAAGGTAGTATTAAAAAATTAAGAAACATTTTTCACTAATACAAATTTTACCTTTGTTTTGAGATACAGTAGACTTATTTTCAGTTACATCCAAGTACACTGTTTTACAAAACCATGTTATGCAAATGCATGCTTATATTGAATACGTTTATACTGATATGACTGAAATAAATGAATATGAAAATACTATTTGAAATGTGTATGTGTCAAGATAAAAATGTGCAAACTGATGAATCTCTATCTGAAAGATTTTAAAGGTCTGAGCCAGTTAAAGACC